>VXBL01003104.1:477909-510275 GCA_013400195.1 Aramus guarauna
CTCGGAGCCGAGCGCTGCCTGGAAGACGCCGGCCCGCCCGCTGCCTTGCCCCGGGGCGCCGGGAGCGTACCTGGGCCGCCACGCTCCTTCGCCGGCAGCGCGGCGCGGTTGCCTAGGAAACCCTCCCGGCCACCGTACCGCCCGCCAAAACTGACCGCGGGGTGGCGCGTCACGTGATTCCGCCAAATCCACCGGCTTTCCTCTCCCCCCCTCCCCTCCGCACGCCGGCGCCCGCGGGAGGCACGTGACGGGAGAGAACGGTCCCCAACGGCCACTACTACCGTGGCAAAGGTCGCCCTCGCCTCCGCCCGGCCCGGCCGCGCACCTAGAGGCGGAAGCCGCCGCGCGGTCANAGCAGATAGGGCACGCGGCTGTCGGGGGTGCGGGTGTCCCTCCCGCTCGCTGCCCGTTCTCCTGAGCCGGCTGCTCGCCGCCTCCTGGCCTCCGCCTGCGGCGCAGGACCCGCGGGCACGGCCGGGAGCGAACAGCGGATCCCAGCGACTGCTCGGTTCGGTGGCCATGCCGGGCCGGCGCGGAGAGCACCCGTGCGCCTGGCCGCGAAGGCCGCGGGGCCGACGCTGTTGCCACCTGCAGCCGGGATCTCTTCCTCGAGTTCCTGAGGGACACGCTCCTCCTGACGTCCTCGGGCTGAGCCGTTGCGAAAGCAAGATGGAAGGAGTTCAAAGCGTGTTGCTTTCCCCCGTGCAAACCCGAACCGTCCCTTCCCGCTCTTACACAGAAATCCCCTTTTAAAGCTTTTGTAGTGTTTCGGCCTTAGATGTCGGCTGCTGTGCTTTTAATGCCTTTGAGCGCATCTCTGGGAATGTTTAAAATAGGCAGAGAAATGAATGACCCCTGTTTCCCTGACCAGCGTCTCTCCAATAACCCCAGAACAATGGCGGTCTGTGCTTGGTGTGCTCCCAGCCAGGCTCCGTCAGTGCTGTTTGTTGCGGGAGTCACCTTGCTCGAGGAGTTTTTACGCCAGCATTTAGTAAACGGCAAAATGAAACAAGCTCGCTTAAGAATACAAATGAACGTTGTTCACGCGCGCGCACACAGGCACACGTTTTGGTTCTCTGTTGAGCAGACTTGGAATGAAAAGATTGTGAAAGGAAGTTTTCTTCGCAAGTGAGAAACTAGTTAAAGTCCTATTACTGTCTCTCATTTCCTGCTAGCTTGCGAGATAAAGACCGTGCTTCCAATATGGCCTTTATGTATCCCAGATTTTTTTTTTTTTTTTTTTAATGCAAGTATAAATTATAGTTTAAATTCAAAGAAGCAAAGAAATATGGGCTCTGTATTTTCCACCCAAGTCTTTAGGAATTACTTTGCTGAAGGTGCTGCAGCACTTCTTTCAATCAGGCCTTTTGTCTGCAGATGGAGTATTATATTTCCATTTGCAAAGTATGGGTCATTTATTTTGTCTTTGTGTGCAACTTCTGCTGCTGTCTATGGGAAATGTGGGAGCTGATCAAGGACAGGATGCCCACATAAACTAATATACTGGAACAATTTGTTAAGCGTGACAGCCTGCTGCTGGTGAAAGCATCAGTTTCCAGCGTTTGCTCTTTTCTCTCGTCTCATGAAAAAGCATGGAGTGAGGCATGAGCATTTAAAGGCAAATACGGTAATTAATTAAGGGATGTCAGTCTGATGCTGCATGCCTTGATCCTGCTTCGATTTAAGCCAATGCAAATTTTGCTTTTAACTTCAAAGTGATCGCTGTGACATCATTCATTGATTATGAGAGTTACTTCATATATAATCAAATAATCACATCAAGAGCTCAGTCCTGCAAGCTGCTAAAAAACTGTTGCACATTGAAGCCTTTCTGTTTGCAGAAATATGTTCAAAGAAAGAGGCTTGTACAAAGTATAGAAAAATGTGCAGAGGGATCAATGCTGTTGGAAACCTCGGTGTCCATATGGGAAGAAAAAAAACCCCAAACCACTCTTGATGGCTGTGGTGGAGAGGAGGCATTGCCTGGTGTTGAAATGTCATCCAGTGCATTCAAATGACATGCACAATAGCCACTTAAAAGATTTTCATTTCCTTCTAATGCCAACCAGTTGGAGCAGTTTTCTCAAGAGCTCTTAACAGTGGAGCCTAAAAACCAGAGAGCGGGGCTAGCCGTGAATTTCAGCCAGGAACATGGCAGTTTGGGTGGCAATGCTAATAAAGCAGAAGGGGGGTCACAAATTCTGAAATAGAATCCTGCTGGACAGAGTCCCAAATTATAAGGTACAATTCGGGCCCTGCTGACATGAGTGGGAAGCCTTTGTTGACGTCTCTGAAACCAGATTTTGCTGCTGCAGTCATTGGCTTCTCATTCAAATGTGTGGCATGTCTACGCTCAATGCATTTTTTTTTCTTCAGATTGCTAAAATACAAGGCTTCGCTTATTAGTATCATAATTTCAAGCAATTAATGGTAAAATTGAAAGGGATAAAATATCCATACCTTTGTTTTTGCACATCTGATTTCAGATTCGTGTCATCCATAAATGTCAACGGGGAAAAAGACATCAAATAGAAAAGAAACAAAATGTCTGCCACATCCACTTTGGCTGAGGCATTGCATTAGATAGTATTTCAGTACTGAACTTGCAAATATGTGAAATATGAGATTATGATAATAAATATTTAGCCATATTCTTGGTTATGTTTTTTTAAAGGTTAACAGTTTCATACTGAATGAAAAGCAAACAAACAGTGGTGAATTAAGAAGTTAAAACTGCATTCTCTGTGCATGCCCACTGTGCTAATACTTCCTTACATGACTATGCAATAAAAATCCTTTCCAGTGTGTGCATCAAAAAAAGGAAAAGCCTTCCATAAAAGTACAAGTTGCACAAAACACAGAAAAATTATGTGGAACTGTATTTCACACGAGGGAAAACAGTAATCTGGCATTGTTAAATTAGCATTGGTTATGAAATAGTTCACCTAACTACAACTTCAACTGAAAAGATTAATACTTTCACTTTTTTTTCACTGCAGGTCTTTGTTCTGCTGCTGATTAACCATAGTCCTCGGATCCTGAGGGCCAGATTTATGGTCAACTGCATTACAGTAGCTAGCCTGAACTCAGCTTAGCATCTCACCCGCCGGGTCTTTTCCATCACGCGTGAGCTGAGAACTAAATTCTGTGTCGTATTTCACATTGTTCCAGAGGCTTAAACCGGTCGCGAATCTTATTTCTGCTTCAAGCTTGCGTCGTTTGAACAGAGCTGCAAGTTTGGAAGCTGGGCTGTCGTGTTGCTGGCCATTTCCCGGTTTCTGGAAGTTAGCAGACATTCAGTGTTTCTCAGACTTTTTGAAAACAGATCTTCCCTTTGGCTCGTGTGTAAATGTGTAATTGCCTTAATGCCGTGCCCTGCGCTGCCAACTTTTCCGTTCCTCTGGAAGAGCGGGAGCACAAAGTTACTGTAATTACTGGCTGCAGGAGTTCCCCATCATAGAGAAAACTGTGCTACTGCCAGCAAATGTAAGCAGTTAAAAGTTCCTTCAAGAGGATGAATGTTTGCAGTCAATAATTATAGCTGCTTCTCACTCTCTCAACTTAAAAGAAGTGCATTTGCCAACATCTAACACTGCTTTTTCTTCCGTTTCCCGATTCTCTATAAACTTGTGGGGAAACATTGCTCTACTGCATCATCCAGCCAGTGGAACGGGATCCCTCCTATTAAGAGCTTTCGCTTGCAACAAATCCTGGGAAAATTATTGTGCGAACTAGATACAAACACGGTTGGTTTGACCAACCGTAGCACATTTGAACTAGCCTAATGATCCTGCCCTGTGCCTACCGCAGGTCCTTCTTTGCTGGTGAAAATTCTCCGTACTTGGCATCAGGCGACACACCTATGACTCCTGCTCTCCACAGGGACTGGAGGATCAACTTGGATCGCTTTCACGCCAAAGTCATTTAAACTGCAAACCCTCATCTGGCATGAGTATTCTCCTTTGTATACAGAAAGTTTTATAATAAATTTTTCTCTTTACGTGAAGACAGACCACATATCTTAAGTTCAGAAAAAAAAAAGGTAAATATTTTTATAAAAAATTCTTGGTGGCTTAGGGAAGATTAAACTCAGAAAACTCGGCAAAGAAAAATTAAGTGTTCTGATTTATTCAAATTTTTCAGATCTGTAAAATCTCTTGTTAATCCTGACAACATATCTGCTTAACACTGGCAAGAATATTAGCTTTGCATTTCAGATTTTCACTTGGTTATTTTTAGTTCTTCTGAAGCCTGGGAAATAAGAAATATAACCGCTTTGAACAGTCTGAAAGAGCCAACTCTAGCAGGGCCTCTGAATCTGATTAGATAAAACAACAAAGAGGTTCTGTTAGGGCAGAGGCAGGAAGAGCTAAGGTGGGTGGCAATATCTGTCATAACTCAAGGGAAATGTAGCCTCAAAGCACTCAAAAGTGGGTGAAAAAATAACATAAGCAATAGACAACTTTCCCACATCTTAGGTCACTCTCCAAATGCAGTTTGAAGAATTTTCTCTGCGCTCAACCTTTTTTTTTTTTTTTTGTATTTTTGAAGTACAATAAACAGCATATGCATGTGTGTTTATCTTTAAAAAAGCTTATTTAGGGGGAACATCGGTTCTCTGCAGTTAAGTATCCAAAAAGGCACAGTATGGCAAGTGTGATTACATTTGTCAGTACAGAAACAGCATAAGATCTTGATAGGTTTGCAATTTTCAGCATTTTCCT
Source organism: Aramus guarauna (assembly GCA_013400195.1). NCBI lineage: Eukaryota > Metazoa > Chordata > Aves > Gruiformes > Aramidae > Aramus > Aramus guarauna. The sequence goes on from VXBL01003104.1 coordinate 482,634, forward strand.
CTGAAAGCAAGGTAGCTTAAAGGTTGCCACAGGAGATTTCTCCACAAAATACAGTTAGTAATAACATCACATTTTATCCTACTGTCCAAAAAGAGATCAAACTGTTGTGTTTAGTGTAACTGGGAGGTCTTCAGGGGTTTTTTGGGTTGATTTAAAAATGATCTGTTATTGGAGTGGTGGGAACCTAGAGCACCCACTTGGCCAAGGAGCATGCTTCCCTACTTTCAGTGCAGCATGGATATTTTGGGTCTGATTCTCTGCTGAAGTGAAGAAGTAGAAAGAAAGATTTGTGTGTGCATCTTCTCAGGAAACTCAAGTCAAAATGTTTTCAAGATTGCCATGCATCCACGATGTTGAGATTTGTCTCTGTTAAAGTTCAGGAGCATTCCTTTTTTGAAGCCCGGTGCTAAGCGTGCCCCAAACCAGTGATGGCTGCAGCTGAGGAACATGGTGCTTGTTCCTCGTATGGGGGTGTATGAGAACAATCTTTCCAACCTGTTCTTTACCTGTGTGTAACTGCTGGCATTTCTCTGGTAACTCTAGGTCTGTCTTCCATGGGACAGACGTGGGCTATAGCAGCAGGTGCGTACTTTCACTGTAACTTATGCTGATCCAATACCAGTTTGCATTGGTGGTGAAACACTGGAATGGGTTGCCCAGAGAGGTGCTAGATGCCCCATCCCTGGAAACATTCAAGGTCAGGTTGGACAAGGCTCTGAGCAACCTGATCAAGTTGAAGGTGTCCCTGCTCATTGCAGGGGGGTTGGACTAGATGACCTTTAAAGGTCCCGTCCAACCCAAGCCATCCTGTGATTCTACAATTGCTCCAGCGGTTCAGCCCCCGTGCTGGGCTGAGGGTGTTGGGCACACAGGCACTTCGCACTCTTTGCACTGAAATGGAGCGGTGGAGCTGTGAGCACCTGAGTTCCAACTTGATGGCAGGGTCTGCTGGACTCTTCGCGGCTGCTGGCAAAAGGCTTGTTGTAATTATGCTGCTGAGGTAATAATTTCATTAAGCATTTAATTACTGGATGAGATTGTCTTCTGGCTTGAAAGGTCATTACTTTGTTAATGGATCACTTGCTTTACAATATACTAGCTTACATTTTTAGAAGGAAAATTTGGAATGGCCATTAATTTATTTGCCAGAGGTTTGATTTAACTTTTTAACCAATAATGTATTCCACAGTTTTCCTGACTTTATGTCTGCTATAAACAGTACTCCTGTGAAGCAAACAGCTTGTTAGTGGTATTTCTATAGTATTTTCAGCAGACTAAAGGTAGTTATGGTGTACCTTTGGACAGGAGAGCTGGAGTGTGACATCCCAATTGCCTTTTTCCTCAGGCTTTTTATCTCATTATAATTTCATCCTAAGTTAATCTACTCCACGTTTTTTTATTTTCTTTGAAACTGTGCTGCGAGGTTCAGTCTTACATTCCTGCACAGGGAAGTGAGCATCAGGTCTTAAAGGCTAAGGGGACAAAATCAGATCCTTGCCAGGAATTGTTGCATGTACGAGTTCTGCTCCACTGGCTGATCCATGGACTGCCCAGGTGAACGCGTAGGAACCCCTTTTCCCCCAGCGAATGGAAAAAAGGTAGATGAGCTCATAGGGATACCCTTTTTCATCTTTGACCAGTGAAGGCATAAACCACCCACAAACTCAAGTTCACACGGAATGACAAAAGCCCTGGGATGAGTTAACCAGTATCGATGAGGGAGACAGGGTGACTATTACAAGTCTGTTCGCTGTGCGAAGCGAGTCCGCGTGTTTGTCGACTTAATGCTGCTGTCTTACTCGTCATCCTCTCACTCATGGAGATGCGGGGCCCCGTCCCATGCTGTTTGTACAGATGCTGTTAGTGCAGAGCTGGGGGATGGGGACGGCAGAGAAATCTGAGGTCTCCTTCTCTACTGCCGCATCCCCAGCGCTGCCTGGGTCCGTTTTGGCTAGGTGCAGATCCCTCGCCTACAGCACATTTATAGGACGTCTCCTTTGTTGCTCGGTGCTGACCATGCTTGACAGGCGAAGCCACCTTTGTGGTGTCAGCATGTGTCCTCCTTGTTGGTTATTTTTTCATACCTGGAAATAAAGATAATCTAAACTGATGCTCTGTGCACAGAAAATGAAAGCAAGCCAGATAGGTACTACAGAAAGGAAACCCTCACCACTCAATCTCTCAAATGCAGACAGGCAGAAGATTTTTTTTTTTCCTTCATAAACGGCGCTTTATGTAGGGATACGACCTGTCATTACTTAGAGATTTCCAGCAGCTGAACATTTGGTGTCTGCCACCCACCTAGTACCAAAAATGTCACCAAGAGATCAGCTTGTGAAAAGACTAAAATGGTCCTCAAAGGACCACAACACCTGCTTTCCCGTGTCTTCTCTTTCTCTCCATATTTACCCCACTAATCGCCTATTAGCTCCTAAAGTACCAGAAATAAACACCAGCAGCCCCAAGGTTCAGACAGTGTATATTAAGACCTGTGAAAACTGCCTTTTGCAAGCATTTGTCTGGAAAATAATACCTAGCTTAAGGATTTAAAACCTAGTGAGGTTCTTTGTTGTTTCAGGCTTCTGGGAAGTGCTCATTTTCTTAACGTGATAAGAAACTGAAATGTTTTCAAACAAAAAACACTTAGATGTGTGGCCTGCATGGATTAGTAAGACTGGAAGCTGCTGTTCCATGAATCCCTTACTTATGACAAACCTTTGCTGGCGAGCTGCTATATTTACTTAATAGAATATTAAGCTACGATTTTTACACGTATACTGAAGTTATTTAAGTGTCACTGTTTTCTTGCAGTATAATAATACTTGATTTGATTTAAGTTTGAATAAGCTTGGGCTTTTTGTTATTTTCCTCCACTCTGAAGGATAAAATAGCCCGGTGCAAAAGCCTTTTAAGATTCAACAATATTGTTTAAGCATGGCATCTGCAACTAATAATAAAGACTATGCAACTTCGAATGAAAAAAAAAGAAAAAAGTGTAATTATCATGGCAATGGGAAGATGGTTGACTCATCTTCGGCAGTTTGGATTACATGTGTGGGATTGTGTTTTGGATGGAGCACTCCAGAATAGCAACACTCCATCAAAAACACACTCGTGCACCTGTACTCCAAATGGCTGAATAAGGCAAAACACATGTCATCTGAACACTGTGAATCAAATTAAAAAAAGAAAAGAGAAGAAAAGAAAGCTGGAAGAGAAATAAAGACAAGTACCATAACATTGGTGTGTGTGAAGACTTGTTTCTCTAAAGCTCCCTCAGTGATTTATTTATTGCTAAACCTCTGTTCGCAAGCCATGTTTGATTTTGCTTGATGCTGATATAGACACTGCAACCGGATCTTATGGAAAGGGCTGCCAGCAACTGTTTGATCCTGATAAATTACAATAACAGGCCCAATTTACAATGAGAAGCTATTGCTGCTTCTGGCCCTAATGCGTGATGAGGTTTAAAACGTGGTGGGCCAAAATTCTCCTTACCCGGTGGCCCCCTCGGACCAGTTAGGAGTGTAAGAGAGCCATTGAGCAGAAGAAAATTACATTCACAGCAAGAGCCAGGCCCAGTTTTATATCAAAGGTGAGCATGTGTGTGTATGCGTATCTGCCTGTATTTGGAGTGAACGAGATGTTGTGGGGGAAAGAGGTACAAGAAGAGTGTATAATCCACATGTTTGGAAACTTGTGTGTTAACCGAGCAGCCTGTTCCTCCGGTTCCTTCTAGATGTGCACACACGCACCAACACACACACACAGACACACACACTCCCTCCACATTTATGCCTGCAACACATATGTATAGTGAATATTGAAGTATTTGCTTTGGAAAGTTAATTGACGACTGGCTGCTTATTTGATCTTCACAGTGTAGAGTTCAAAATGTAATAAGCTATAAAAAACACCCAATAGTTGGACATGGAAAGAGGTGCAAATTCAGAAGGGGATGTGAAATGATATGAATTAGACCCCCCTACGTATTTTCTTTGCAGTAGCATTCCCAGACACCTGCCCCTGATTTCAGAAATGTATATGAGCCACAGTCCACATCCAGGAGAGTAAAGCCAGATTTCTTAAGATATTTCATTGCCTAGAAGCTTTTCGATAATCCCTTCAGATGCTTTTTTTTTTTTTTTTCCTTTTTAGGAGACTTCGAGTCTAATCAGATTAACATACGCATACACTGATGTGCCAAAAGTTAGCTGTCCTGGAGGTCAGTTGTTAATAATCCAAAAAGGATACAGATTAAAGAATGAAGTGAAAGGGATATTGCAGGGAAATGAGGTACAAGGAGAAGGTAACAACTGCATGTCTAGAAACGTGCGTGTTCTCTGAGCAGCTCATATTGCTGGTGCCTCCTATAGGACGGCGCTTACAAAGGCAAATGTGACAATGATGTCACGCACTTTAGGTAGTGAAACATTGAGAGGGGCTGCAGAAAGCCTCTAGGAGTAGTGGTGAGATTCAGTGGCTCTGACGGATTGTTTACTAGACTTAAAAACTGTAATGCACCTCTCCTGACACCGGATCCCTGCCTTCAGGAAGTGTTCAACAAACCAAGGCTGTACCGTAGCCCTTGCCCGACCTCCATCTTCTGTTGGTCATCTCATCCAGCTGCCGTCAGGCTCACATGGGATGCCTCCAGGGAGGATCAGGAGGAGATATCCTCTATTCACCTATATCCACAAACCCAATTTGTCTGTGTCCTCTGCCTTCTGTAGCCTTTAACAAATAAGCTCTGCTATTCCTTTTCTTCTCCCCACTTGTTTCCCATTTAAACACTTATATGTATTCCAGTAACCATTCCTCTTCTCTTACGAAGAAATATATGTATACATGCATGTACCTCTCCCTCTCCTTGCTTCTGCTCCCCAGCTTTTATATAGTATCAGTATTTCCATGTCACCTGCTGGAAAGAGGCAGGCAGAGCTGCTGCATGTATTTAAAAACTCAGTGCATGTGCGTGATCACACGTATGTGCGTGCACATGCTCTCATGTATAGGTGCACGCTTGTCTCAGCGAGTGAGTGGTTGCCTGGCTCATGGAGAGCAAGCGGAGAGAAGTGAGCACGGAGTTCTACCTCTATGGCGTGGAGCACAGGCTGGGTGCAAAGCCTTAGAGAAGGACTGAGTATGAAATGTAGGTCTTGAATGCAAAGGGGACAGGTTTTGAGGACAAAAGAGATATATGTTTCTGTAATTCTAAATACAGACAGATGTTTAATGTCAGTAGCTATAGTCTTTGTGTGAAGGGGCAAACTAGCTGAGAAAAAGAAGCTAAGAGGTGTACATTTGTATTAACTATTCTGCAGGAAACTTGGGTGTCAAAAATTAGGTCAGATAACTCCAGGCCATATGCCAAGATTACATGCCTACCAAGGCATATATTAGTGTGCTGGTTTTGGCTGGGATAAAGTTAATTTTCTTCATGGGATCTGGTATGGGGCTGTGTTTTGGATTTGTGCTGGAAACAGTGTTGACAACACAGGGATGTTTTTGTTACTGCTGAGCAGTGCTTACACAGAGCCAAGGCCTTTGCTGCTCCTCACACCACCCCACCAGCGAGTAGGCTGGGGGTGCACAAGGAGTTGGGACACAGCAGGGACAGGTGACCCCAACTGACCAGTTCCAAACATCATGCTCAGCATATAAAGCTGGGGGAAGAAGAAGGAAGAGGGGGTTGTTCAGACTGATGACGTTTGTCTTCCCAAGTCACCGTTACGCGTGATGGATCCCTGCTTTCCTGGAGATGGCTGAACACCTGCCTGCCCATGGAAGTGGTGAATGAATTCCTTGTTTTGCTTTGCTTGTGTGTGTGGCTTTTGCTTTACCTATTAAACTGTCTTTATCTCAGCCCACGAGTTTTCTCACTTCCAGTCTTCTGATTGTCTCCCCCATCCCAACCAGGGGGAGTGAGCGAGCGGCTGCGTGGGGCTGAGCTGCTGGCTGGGGTTAAACTATGACAATCAGAAATTGGAATTAGACATGACAAATCGATCACAGGAGAAAAAAGAGTTGAAGTCAAAATATTTTGAAAAAGGGAGTGGCCTGAAATTAGATTAATGGTTGCAAAAAGTAGCCTGAAAGTTCATAATGAAGGCACTCTGGGAAATGCCTTAAATGGATCTGTTTTTTCTTAGCATGGCTACTCAAATTGCCAAAAAATAGCAGAATTTAAGGATTTGGATTTTTTTTTTTTCAGTTGGTTTCACAGTGGAAAAAGAAGCATGACTGTCATTTCCCTACACTTCTGGGGAGTGTAAGTGATGCATCCACAGCTTGATGGGTTCCCAGAGTATACATGGTGAAGGTAAGTACACATGTCATCTGATCTCCTGTCTATTGGAAGTATTGTGGTATTGGGACTGGTAACTCGTTTGACTGTGACCTGTCTTCTAGGAAAGCAGCCATAAAAACATCACTTCCCCTAGTAACTGGTTCCGGTCAGTAATAATGCTTACTCCTTTTGTTAAAACCCCATCTAATTCATCACTTAAATGCGTTTGGCTTGAGCCTTCCACTTGTGAGTCCATCCTCTGCTAGACTAAGAGCCCTGGAGTGCACTCTGTTTTGTCCCTGTGAAAGTACTAATGCATTGAAGCCAAACCACTTAATCTTCTTCTCGACCAGTTAGAGCTTCAGGCAAGTAGACTTGCTCCGTACAACCACGGGGGAGCTACTCCTTTCGTTTTAAACCAGCCTCTAGGATAACGTAACAACGGGATGTGCAAGTCACTGGAGTTTACCCTTCCACCTGCTTGCGCGGGCTCCAGCCAGCAAACACAAGCGATGAGAAAGCTAACGGCCGGAGAGCAGAGCTGGCCACATGCAGTCCCCCCGTACGTCAGCTTTGCTTCAGCTGAGCCGACATTGCTACAGGGGGTGCCGGGGATTTTAAGAGAGAGGTTTCCGCCGGTCCCTTCTTGCCTTCTCTAGGCAGCAAAGTACCTCGCATAGTTCAAATTTTATCGCCAGCCGTGTTTACCGAGTCGTCAGAGATAACCGGCTCTGGAGGCAAATGTTAGGACGGGGAACAGAAATGCCAGCAGTGAGCACATATGGCACTGTTTGTACTCTTAAGTTTGAAAGAACTAAACAAGTTAACAAATACAGATGTTTAAAATCAGTAAGAGTGTTTAATGAAAACAAACAAAATACTGTAGTCTATAAAGCAAAACCTGTTTTTCTTTTGCTCCTTTTGACCAGCTGGGATTAGTGTTTTTCTGAGCCTATACCCTCTTTTGACATATGGGATGTTTTTGAGGGACATTAGTCCCAGCAGATGCTGGGTGGCGCTTGGGTGGATGCCTCTGATTTTTAGTTAGTTAATAAATCAGCTTTTACAGCCATGTGTATCCTATGATTTAACACATGCGTAACAATAATACTGGATTAGGAAGAACAAACTGTTTCACTGCAGAGGATATTTTATTTCTTAGTAATATTGCATACAATATGAGCTTTTCTGTTACATAAACAAAGGATTCATGCTATTTTTTCATTTGGCTGGTGCCCTTCATCCCCATGGGTCAAATTGTACTCGGAATTGCATTAGTACAAATGCCGAGTACCTCTGCTGAGTTCAGTAAAACTCTTTCCATTCACTTCAAAGGGTGCTGCTTCAAACCTTATGCAGCCCGCTTTCCACAGGCATCAGCGGCCACTTCCTGCCTAGCAAACTGCTGAAGTGACTTTCCCTCAGTTAAAGAGGCTCATGTAACGCTTTACCTAATGAGAAGGTTAAATAGTGTCATGTAGCTTGCCTACAAAAATCTTTTTCCTATGTGTCCTGCTCTTGTTTTTGCGTGGAGAACTTTCCTCTTAATCTTCAAGCTCTTACTTCAGATATGCGCTAAGCTACTAGCACACATGACATCATCCTTGGCTTCAGCCTTCGAAAGTGAAGTGGTATTTAAAAATATGAAATTCTGGTAGCAATGTCACACCCGAAGCTGAAGTTTAAAAAAAACCTGACAATAAAATCAACTGCCAGGAAATGGACTATTTTTTAAATTAGACATCTATCATGTCAGCTTTGAGTTAATCTCTGGAGCCAGCTCAAGGATGGATGAGGTAATATTTGCACATGTTATGGATAAGATAGAATGAAAATGGATTTTTTTTTTTCTTTTTTTTTTTGGCTAATGTGCTACAAAGATTATGAGCCTGATGGTTGGAATCAGTACGAGTTGTGATTGAGGGGTTATGTGTGAAGCAGCAGATTAGCATGGTTTTAGTATGTTGCATGATGGTCTCTGAAAGTCCCAGGCTATGCACAAAGTGTTGTGAATAGGGGCACTTGCAGGAGGTAGGAAGATAAGTGATAAGTGGAGGGTTGACATAATTCTGGAAAAAGCTCTCAGAGCCAACACATTTAGTGGATAAGTTTAAGGACTTGATCTCGTTGCTTTAGTTATGAGTGCCAGAGATTGAGGCTTAACAGGGAGTCAGGACTTGGTGACAGAGCCAGCTAAAAGACGGCTGGACGTAAGCTATAATGCATAAAAGAAAATGAAACATTGAATCATAGCCTGTTATAATAGCAACCACTTTCACTGTTACAGAAACTATCTGAGAATTTGTTTTTGTCTGTGTTAACAGTATTTAAAACGCACACGAATTACAGCTGGGGGAGGGATTCCATTAATTCCTGTTTTCTGTGCTTTTTGTAAAAGCTTTTCTTAGCCCTTGTCCACGCTGTTCTCTAAAGCATATTCCTGGCAAAGGCCAACATTTGCTCAGCGTTTGCACCAAACTGCCTGTGAAAGGTTGACACGTGCAGAAACTCTCAGAGGCATGGCTCCGAAACCGTGGGTCTCAGGTGGCTTCAATCTATCTTGTTCTCCTTTTTTGGTGGCCTCAGCGGTCTTCCACATAATGTTGGCAGTTCTGGAGACCCAATTAAGTTAAATCAATCGTTTCCAAGAACGTGCCCGGGGGCCCACGCTGCAGCCCTGTCCGTAGCGAACAGCTATGCATTGCTGGTCCTTTGATCTGTTTCTCCACACCACTGGAGCTGCTTTGCACCTCCCAGAAGTGTGCGAAGCAGAGGCAGGAGAGGACTCCCGGGTAAGGCTCCACCAACCCATGGGCAGTGAAATGAGTTTCGTTGCACCTTTTGTGCCTGTTTCCCTCTTGTCCCTCACTGGAAGAGGACCGAAGGACGTACAAGGGGCAGGGAGAAAAAAATGTGCATTTCCTCAGGAATGCGAGAGCTGGGAAAATAAGTGAGATGTTGCATTGGTCTTTGAATCAGAGAAGGTCTGTCCCACAGCCATCCTCATTCCTCTTGAGAGATATGCAGACAAGAGGCAGGTTGCAGTCAGTAATATCGGGTTTACGAGTGTAAGAGCTGAACTTTCTTCTACGTATTTTTGCCATGGGCAGCTGTGAGTTTGTTGCAGTCTTCTGGAAACTCCACAGTCAGGGAAGCTGCAGTCTTTATGCACAAGTATCCATTACATATCCAAACATAGTATTTACATGGGTAGCGTTGTGTGCTTGTCCATGAAAGACATACCTGATGCTGCAATATACTGCTGAAAACACATCAGAACAATAGAAATATTGACTTTCTTGTACATGTCACCCTATTACCTTTATTTCCACCTGACAACTGTGAAGAAATTTTCCGGAAGAGTCTGCTTTTAAAGCTATATTTGTAAGGTTATCGTCATCATCATAAGAGATTGCCAAGAATCCCCAAACAAAACCTCAAGGAAAAGCAAGAGTTAGCCCAGACAACAGCATGACTGAAGCTCACATTTTAACGTCAAGAATATTAATTTAAAAATATATATGTCTGCTGTCCAGCTGAGAAATGGGTCTGAAAACTGATTAGCTGTGTTTAGGGCAAGGATATTGTGCTGCCTAAAAATGCCAGAGGATGCTCAGGTGAGAACGAGGAAAAGGTGAAAGGACTTAATGCCAGCCTTGGCTGCGGACGTCACTCAGCCGAGGAGCTCAGCTTTCCCCAAAGAAGAGCACACTGAAACTTCTTACGGGACCATACAGAACAGGACACAATATAGAACATTTTCACAGTCAGCTGCTACTCTGCAAATGGGTAGAGAAGTAAAATCATAAATAAAAAGAATCAGTGGTTGTGAAGGTTTGGGATTTTCCGATAGAATATAAAACAAGTACACAATATTCACTACTTCCAAAGGAGAGTCACTGGAGAAAATGTGAAGTAACCATGACTGTGATTGGGCATGAATGGAAGTGAAAAGGTTTAACAAAAGTTGCACTTCTCTATTTTTTATTTCCCTAAGAGTCTTGGGGTTTTTCTGCATTCATTTCGACTAGTGGAAAGCTGTTTACGTGATATTTACGCTGAAGAAAGTTACACAACATATATGTTAGCCTATGCAGGTGTTTATAACTGTAAATGTTACTTTTGTAGTTTGCCAAATGGAAAATACACCCAACGGCATCTTCTTGAACCTGTAAATAAACTGTTTTCCAGAGCTGCCATCAAGCACATCATGAAAGGAAATGGCAGAGCAATTCCACTGACAATAGCATGAGAATTATTATGAACCAGATGTGAAACAATAAAAATATTAGTGAAAAGAATACTTTCTGTCTACCCGAGCATGACAAAGCTTCAGAAAACACGTTGATCCTGATTGGATGTGCAATGAAAATAAGTGTGTGATTCTCTGACTGGAACTGCAGGCTGAAATTCTTCTGAATGAGCTCGTGAGTGACATGTCATCAGTATGAACACCAACCAAATGCTGCTCATCCCTTCGACCGGGGCCAAGATTTTCTTACAGCTCCAGTGTGCTGCCCATGGGGAAGGAGCCATGGCATCCCTCCTGGGCATCCAGCCCACAGCTCTGTTCTGCTGCCCAGGCACAGCTCTGTTACGGGTCCCTGTAGAGCCTGATCCCGAGGTGGCTGGGCAGGTTTACATCGCAGATACAGGGAACTCCATTCAGTTCTTCAACCTTTGGTGTCCAGCGCTGTTTTCGATGCTGCAGGGTGTCCCTCCGAGGCAGATGGCTGCCACTCTGGAAGGGGACGCAGGGACGTGGGGTGCGATGGGTTGTGCACCACATCTACCAGCCCATCGGGGATGTCTCAGAGATGGCAGGGCATTTTGAAGGGCACCAAGACTTGGTTTTGGGCAGCTGAATCAGGCCCTATGTGTTTCACGCAGCAGTAAGATGCAGCCGGCTTGGATGTGGATGTGAATAGCAACACTGCAGTGGGGGTTATGGCTGAAGGCTGAAAAGAGTGTAACCCTGGCATTTCAGACACAGAAGATAAGGTTTCACTCTGGAATTTACCAGGATACTGGTGCTAACATGTAAATTATGCAGAATAATGACATTTTATCTTTTTAACTAAGGTTAGAGCTCTTCCTTATCAGCAAATGAAGTATTTACCAACTGACCAGGTTTTTGTTGAGATTGGGAGAGGGCAAACTGATATGATTATAATCTGACACTTTTTTTCACCACTGATGCTTCATGTGAGAACTTCAACAGCCCATCTGGCCTCAGCTGGTGGTTTTCTAACTTGTCGGCTTTACTTCAGCATATTGTGATAATATTATTTCAAAATAGACACATCATCAAGTATCTTTCAAAATGTGAAAGGTTTATAAAAGTATATATCCTTGTTTCATCTTATACAATCCCTGCCATCCTTTTCCTACCTGAACTGTGTCATGCGAGCTTTTATTCTGTTATTAAAGGGGAGATGTAAAGTCATGTGGCCATCCTATCACAAGCCTCTGCCAGCTGTAAACCTCATCACAGTTCCTGTAAAGTACATTTCCACAGATCAAGTTACTGCCAGGGAAGACTTTAACAATCTTCTACCCTACTTTCAACCAGCAACAATTAGTATTAGCAAATGGTCCAGGCCACTGCCTGGAATCACATATGATTTCTATTCAAGAAAGACAAACTTTTATTTAAACCAGACCCATAAGCTAAACACATGAGTTTCCCTGCTTAAAATAATGAATCTGAAGTAGTTTCTATCATTCATTTTAAAAATCACTCTCACATTTGAAATCAAGTTGGCTATTTTCCCTTGTCTGTATTAGCCATCTGGTAAGGGTGACTTTTCTAACACTGGTGTCTAGGGCTAGGATTTATTCTTTAAAAAAAAAAAACACAAACCAACCAACCAAACAAACAAAAACCCACACCTAATTCCTTCCCCTTCCCACCTTATTTTTTTCATTTTTGGAGCTTGTCCTTGTAATAGGGGCAAAACTCATCCTATCTTTGAAAACAGAGAAAAAACCCCACACATGGTATAACTTCTTCTATAAGATTCTTAATATATTTTACAGTCAAAATGTAGTTTTGTATGTGATGATTTAAGAAGGCACACACATGCTTTCGGGTCATTAAAGTGCATTGTAAAAATAATAGAGACACAAAGGGCTTATTCTCAAGAAACGATGCACACCCTCTTCTCCATGGAATATTGAAGATCTGTTTCATTTTTCAGTATAAGGCAAGTTCAAGATGCTATTTCCTTACCACATACCTCAGCGGTGCATGACCCCAGAAATAAAAAGTGAGGGGATTTATATGTAAAAGAAAAATCTTGGCATTTCTTAACATTTTGCTCCTCTTCCTAAATAAAAGACCTTTGGAACAATTCCTCTTACTGCTGTTACAAGGGGGTTGCTCGGTTGGACAGCATGTGCCTTATTCTCTGTGGATGCTGGGCTGAGTGAGCCAGGGAGTTTGTGAGATGCTGCTTTGTAACCAGCGCTGGTGGAACAATGCGTAGTTAAAACTGCACTTTATCCATACCTGATGACTGACTGTCCACAATGAGGATGAATATCAAGCACACACGTAAAAGCAAACTGTTGCTGATCCAAAAACTGGTAAAAATACAGAGGGTGAGTCTCCTCTGAGGTAGGAGGCACCTAGAAGACGAAACTGAATCCTATATGGAGTTGAAAGACATGGCATGTCCCAGGAAGAAATACCTGGTATCCAGTGAAAAGAGTTCCCACTCATTTTACTCAAGGGCTGTCTTGGCCCAAAGCTGTGGTAAAAGCAGCCAAGTAAAACAACAGGCTTGAAGTCACTGGTGCAGACATCTGCAACTGAGTGACGTTCAAGATGCCTGACATTGTTATTGACAATCTTTTATCTGTTGTTGTCACATGGAAGCAAGGGTCTGACTAAAACCCCAAAGGCTCAGCCTTTTCATAGGAACATGGTCTACCCTGTGACGTTACAGCCACCAGCATAAGGCTGGTACTTTGCAGAGTCAAGCTTTGCAAAGCTTGAAAAGTCATCATGAATGACTGTCTGGAGGAAACTCCTCCTCCCTATTGAATGGAAAATTAAAATATAGCTATGAAAAGGAGAAGAGACAAAAGGTGGTCACTGAGAGGAAAGTGAGATGCTTACATAGCTGTGGAAGAGAGATGGTATGTGTGTTATTGATGCACTAGCTCTACCAGAATTGGAAGTAAAATCCAAAAGCCAATTGAGTCAGAATAGTGTTCCAGTTAAATATAGCTGAGGGAGGTGGAAGGATGTGATGGCCACCTCCATCCAGCCATGAAGGGTGTCCAGTGCAGAGCCTCCAACATCTGTCTGTTTCCTGGTGGTGCCACAGACTGGAGATAAACAACTACAAGATTCAGGCAGATGAGTGTCAGTTTGGTTTCTAGCTAAATGAGGACGTCCTTCTACCGTAGGTTTTTAAACCTATCCTCCTAATCTGAATAATAAAGCGTTGCTGGAAATAACATTTGCAACATTTTGATCAGTCAACGAGGCAAGGTTTGTAGGGGGAGGCAATATCTTTTATTACACCAGTCTGAAAAAACAGACAAGCTTTCAGCAGACAAACTCTTCCTCAGGTCAGTAAAGGTATGCCTAGAGAGCCATGAATGTTTTGGTTTTGTAATCACTTTTCCAGTAAAAAAATGGCCTAAAATGTAAGCAACATTGAAAGCAAACTGAAATTGCACAGTGTTCTGGAAAGCTTTTCTGTAACATTTATACCACCAACTGCATTTTGGGAATCTGAAATTAATCATAATTTTAAAATCTCTCAAGGTTCTCAGATGATCTGGAGAACCATTAGCTCACTAATTAGCAAATATTTAAAAAGTGTTTAGAAACTTTTAAAAATATTTCCAAAAGTGAAATAGTAAATAGACTTACTGTTCATAGAGATAGATGTGGTAAGAGTAGGAAGAACAAGCACGTGCCTCCAGTGCTCTTGAGCTACACCACAGTTCTTTATTGAGCAGCCATTGTTAGCTATGCCAGATTGTTTATTTATGATGATCTAATGCACATGTCACTGCAGGAAGAGGCTGTTCGACTGTTATCACCACTGTTACCTGTATTTCCAGCTCCAGAGCTGTCACAGACAGGAAGGGAGTTGAAGAAGATCTGCCCAGTGTACACTCCCAGGGAGGACCCTTCTTCTCAGGCTGTGACTGCTGGTCCAGAGCATCAGTTCCACCTGCAAAGAATTATCTCTAATGGCTCTAAACTAAAAGAGGGTATATTTAGATTAGATATAAGGAAATAATTCTTTGCTGTGAGAGTGGTGAGACATTGGAACAGGTTGCCCGGAGAAGCTGTGGATGCCTCCTCCCTGGAAGTGTTCAAGGCCAGGTTGGATAGGGCTTTGGGCAGCCTGGTCTAGTGGAGGGTGTCCCTGCCCATGGCAGGGGGGTTGGAGCTAGATGATCTTTGAGGTCCCTTCCAACCCAAACCATTCTATGATTCTATGATCTTTGACACAGCAAATATATCTGCCCACATCCTCTCCAGTGCTCCATCCAGACCTGGGGTGAATTAGGAGTATGGGACAAACACCATCACACACAACAGCCTATTTTCAGGTGTAGCTGTCTAGACCATTTCCTTGTGGCTTTGGCTCAAGAGGAGACATTTCAGTGTGATTGTTGGAGCATGCATGCAGAAATGCTGGGATTTCTGCAAGTCGGGGGTGCATTGCATAGGATTCCTGAGAATTACGCATCAGGGTATTTCTGCTTAGAGTCCCAATCATTTGTGCTTTGCTGGAACATTAAGCCTTGCTGTTTGCTGCAGAGTGAGGGGTTTAACAGTCACCACCACCCTGGAAAAGCTGAGATGCAGCATCCCTGCGGCTGGCAGCTGGCCCCCAGCACGCCCCCATGGTGGCCATCACCTTGCCTCAGGGCTGCTGCCCTGTGCAGGAGTCAGCAGAGGGTGCTCCTGCAGCAAGGCAGCTCCTTCTCTCTGCCATACACCCCTACGTTAAACAATATGCCCAATAGGAAGTATTGGTTTATAAATTATTAACCGCAGTCCTCCAACACACTAGCAGACTCACATCTGTGGACATTTTATGTAAAAGACAAGTAATGGGAGAAGGTGAGATCTTCAAAGTGTCTTGTAACCCAAGAAGGTCTGTACTGTGTAAGCACAGGAGGCAGCAAGGGATTACAATAAGTTGTGTTTGGGCTACAGCGAGAGCCCCTGCTCTTCGGGACGGTGTTTGATTCCTGGGGCCGGCACGGTGCCTTTGTCAGCAGCAAGCTTCCTGACGGCAATGCTGAAGGGAAACCCTGGAGGGAATATTTCAATCGCTGCCTCTCCTTTTGGGTGGGCAGGCCACGGCCAGCTGGCACTGCTGATCGCCGCAGGACGTGTGGGGATGTATGGCGACGCATAAGGGATGTATAGGGGACGGGAGGAGGGCTGTGGCAGAGGGGTGGCACAGCTAAGGGTTGAGCGCAGAAAGGGCTGCCTCCAGGAGGAGTGGGAGGATAAAAGCAGAAGGAAAAAGCCAAAGAATAAAGGAAGGAAATACTCTAGTTGTCCCCAAACACCTGCTGTCTTTGCCACATTTTTTGTTTCATACTGTGATTGCTTTTCTGGGCATTTTAATAACTATGTGCGTGCCTTGCGTGTCTGTGCAAAGAGGAGGTTGTAGGGACACTTTGTGATGGGGATCTCAGAGCCTGCCGTATGGGTACTAGACTACTTTGATGACTTGGAAGTACTCCCACCTTGATGACCTGGAAGACTTCCTGTAGAAATCCAGATTCAAGGTACTTTGTAATCTCGTTAAAGCCATATAATGCATCAACTGGGTCACAAATACTTCTTTCTAGGTGACATTTTTATATTCAGTTATTTGCTGGTGTCCAAGAGGTTGGAAGTTGAGGAAAACAAGATTTTTTTGTTTCTTAAATAATTTTTGCTATTAAAATTCTCACTCAGCATGTCCTCTTGTCATGTTGATCAAACCTAGTACAATTATCAAGCATTTGGTTGTAGGCAATAAAATAAAATAAAATAAAATAAAATAAAATAAAATAAAAAGCATTTTTGTACTATCTCACACTGTTAGCTTCCAAGGGATACTCTCATAACAATGAAGAGGGAAATGAACATAAATTAGGCTGTAACTACAGCTGACTAAATAATAGCCAGAGTTTTTGTCAAGTAAGTAGTTCAGTTAATATTTTTGCCATCTTCAGCAGGAAGAAATTACTTGACCAACATAGTTATATTTTTTCCTGCTATTAAAACAACTTTGATAAATACGGTGTCCTTTGCCTGGAGTGACTGGCTGGCTGTGCCTTCATATTCTTTTCTTTTTAACCACTTCCTTAAAATACACTTTTCCTAAATGGCTTATATGTCTTCTTTTCAAAGAGGCTTTTGCAAGTCAGATGAAAAAAATTACCCAAACCAGCTTCCAGACCCTTATAATGAGCAAGGCTTATTCCAGGGCACTTTTATTTCCTCTTCTCTTGACCTCTCTCTCCTCTCAGGTCTGTATCTGCACTTTTTCTCTGTTTCTCCCTACAGGTAGACCTGTCTGCTCCTCCTGGAGCCCCCTGACTTGAGGGGGATGCAGGGTGTGTGTGAGAAGATGCATCTGCCCCTGCAGACAGGGCCCGTAGTTGGAAAGCTATTTCAGTGGTGACCTTTTCTTCTGCTCCACGGCAGAGCCTCCAGCCTGCTATCAGTGCTCTGGGAACAGCAATAGCCACATGCGCTGAGATTGAGGTAGGTCAGCACTGATGTGCAGCAGCGTGTATCAGAAAAGTAGCTGCAAGTCAAAGAATATGTGATAGTTGGGTAAGAACAGGATTGCCTGGTGGATATGAGGAGGCTCAAGTCTGCTATATCCATTGCTGTTGACAGTCTTTATAAGTGCAGGCTTTTTTAAAAAAAATAACCAGGTGTAACATCAGCTATCCATTAAACCAGGGACATTTCAGCTCCTGTTTATCTCTGAAATTCCTTGGATTATCTTCACCAGTGACACTATTAGCTTGTTCTGCCTTCAAACAACTGCAAATCAGAGCATTTCCCCAGACCTAATTCCTCTGGATATTTCATTATCCAAATTAGCCAGACTGTGTGAAGTGGCTTTTTGTTCTTTGGATTCACAGGATTAGCCAGGAGGATGTGTGCTGTGCAGAGTTAGGAGGAAAAAGCATTTTAAGCCTTTGGAAACATGCAACCCTTAACTTGATTCATTTCAGTTTTACCCCCACTTTCATAGTGGATCCAAGCAGAAGCTTACAAACCTGTAATTGTAACATTACAAAGTGAAAATGCAGATTTTGCATGCGGAAAACTTTTCTATAGCGGAACAACAATGCCAGGTTAACCACACATGACACCTAAAAGTGTTTTTTCCTCCATGTTGTTACAGTCGACCTGATCCTGGAGTATCCCACACACACCGGTGGAATTCAATGGCAAAATCCCCATGTACTGGCCAGGATGGCACCCTTGAAACCAAAACCTCTCAATCGCTACAGCACTCCCCCTGAATATGAGGACTGCTCATATGCATCAAGGTTTATTTAATGGACTACACTAAAGAACTTACGTATGATACAGTTGCCATCACAGAAACATGAGGAAATGGCCTCAGGTTGCACCAGAGGAGATTTAGACTGGATGTTAGGAAAAATTTCTTCACTGAAAGGCTTGTCAAGCATTGGAACAGGCTGCCCAGGGAAGTGGTTGAGTCACCATCCCTGGAGGTATTTAAAAGACGTGTAGATGTGGTGCTTAGGGATGTGGTGGACTTGGCAGTGCTAGGTTAACGGTTGGACTTGATGATCTTACAGGTCTTTTCCAACCAAAACGATTCTATGATTCTGTTCTATGATTCTATGACTACTATGTGTGCTCAACAAATTGCAGGATCAACCTGCCTGCCAAACGACTAATGTAAGATTGCAGCTGCTTGACTTGGCCAAATTTAGAGTATACCGAGAAAGGTTGCTATGAAATGGTGATTCTGCCCTTGGGGAGTCTTTGGACTCTGAATCACATGCGACAGAGGATTAATATTGGGTAGCTGAAGGGGTTCCTGCCCCTGGCCATGCTCTCCAGCCAGCCAAGGGGGATGTCTCCCCGTGGGAAAGTACCACTACCAGCCCCCAGGCAGCTTCTACTCTGCCATGGCTTTGGGTTGGACTGGAGGGGACTAAAATTCAGGCTAGTTTCAGACTGAAGTTTGTGACTGTTTTGTCATTCCATTGAGCTCTTCCTGGATGGCTGATTTGTTTGCGGTTTGGAGTGGCGGGGGATCAAGTTAACCCAAACCTAAAACATTCAGAGATTTTTGGTGGTAAAATCCTAAAACATTTGGGATACCTGTAGATCTGAGGAATTTCTTTACATAAAAAAACAAACAAACAAACAAAAAAACCCAAACAAAACAAAACCAAAAAAACCCCCCAACCCCAAAATGAAAGGATATTTTGGAATTAAATCTCTTATTTTAATTAGGAAAAATAAAAATACTCCTTATAAAATGTCACTGTGAACAGTTAGGGTTTGGGGTTTATTTTAACATTTCTCAATCTATAAGCAATTTGTTAAAAGCAAAATGTGTTCATAAACTATGCATCCATAAACCTGATGTTGTCAGGTCCACATTTATGCAAAAAAGAAGAATCAATCAGCTAAATGAAATACCCATCCCCCTTTTATTCTTTATTCTAAAGTAAAAACAATGCCGAAGAACATTTTGATGTTCCTCCTATGACAAGTCCCTGATCCAGCTGCAAGCTTAACTACCTAACTTCTAGCATTAGGTGTATGTGTAAACATAATGACATTATGTAGTTAAATTTCAGCATAGAAACACACAAAGTTAGGTCTTTGTCTACTGCTTTGTCAGTGATGCCCTGAAATCTTAGCTCAAATCTTAGATCGATTTTGCTTGATACTTGCAGTGAATACTGTGTGTCCAGTCCGAGAATGAAATTGCATGAAATCAAAGAAATAAGCAGTGAAGTTACAGCCTGTTCATAGAACACGTGCAAATAGAAAAAAACAGCTAAAATCAGTAACTATTAGCTATGGCTACACCAAGGACTTTTAGTTTGCATGTTTCTCTGCAGGGCTGGGAGAGGAAGGACAACTTGAAAAGCATAGAAACGTGCATATGATGTTAATGAAAAATGCAAAACCTTGAGTTCTATGGATTTTGGGTTGAATTCATCTCCAAATGGTAAAATATTATTTTGGTGTCACAGCCATTTTTTTGTAAAATTTTGTTTAGCACTTATCTAGTATAGAAGACGGTAACTGAAATGTTTTTGAGTTTAATTCCATTTGGCTGTTGGTGAATTTTGTCTCCTGACAGTTGCAATTCTGAGTGTTTGCATGCTCTACATCATATTGGCCATTTTACAAAAGACTTATACAAATCCTAGAATTCCTGGCTTGCAAATGGACTGGAATGAATTATGACCTTTTCCATAATAGCGTGTCATCTTAGTTGTTGTGTACAAAATTAACTAAAACCCCGAGTCCAGGAAAATGCTTCCAGCCAACCCTTTTTGGCTATAGGCTCTAAGACATCATGTTGAATTAACTGTTTCAACTCCTTGAACTTCCAAGAAATGTAGTGGCTGGCAAAGATCATCACATTCTCTGCTTAATACAAAAGCTTTGGCTTTATGAAATCAGGATCTTTTGTTTAGGAATCTTTTTGTTTATTTGTTTAGGATCTTTTTGTTAGGAAAACAACAGGAAGGCTTTTTTTTTTGTTTGGTTGGATTTTTTTTTGGTTTTGTTTGTTTTCATTTTTAATGGAAAGATTCTCCTGGGCTAACAGCTGATGCCGGTGCAGTTACATCATGGTCAGCAGAGCCCAAAAAAGTGAAAGGAGTTGGGTCTATTCCAAGAATATTTATTCCTGGGGTGGTTTTATGGAGTCTCCATACATAGAAGTGAGGGATCACTATGGAGCCTCTGTGATACAAATGAAAATTTGGATTCTTGAGTCAAATCACAGAAGAAAATCTCATATTTGGGGACAGATCAGAACTAAACAGGATGTTTAATGTGAAAACCGTTCTAGATGGACCTGCTTTAGCAAAGGGGTTGAACTAGATGATCTCCAGAGGTCCCTTCCGACCCCTACCATTCTGTGACCTGTGAACAGCATTAGATACACTGAATAGATGAAATCTGTATTCTGGGGAATAGTTCTTATCACAACAAGAGGTTCTGTCTTTGTTCCTTAGAGACTGAGGGATTATGTATCACTTCAATGTGCCACACACATTGTCTCTGAACACTCTGGTAAAGAGAAAAGCACTTTCTAAGGTCATGGCTTCCCCTCGCTTAGTTGGATAGCTTTCAAATAAATAAAAAAGAATGAAAAATTAATAAAGGAGGGGAATTTTTACATGTTTCACATTACCTTTGTTTGTTAAGCTGGAGTATGATGTGTGGAAAAATTTTAAATCTTTAAGGCATCTTTTAATATTTTAGTTACCTGAAATATTAACTGATTTATTAGGTTATATGATATTGGATCCAGGTCAGTACAGGAAATACTCAGCTGCAGTGAGTCGCTACAAAAAAATAGGTCAGACTATCCATATATCTTCTTACATTATTGGGAAATTGCTTCCCAGATAGCGCTATAAGTAGAAATGTGAGGTTTTTGCATCTCACCGTATCCCCAGTGGTCGCACTGCGACTTCCTGCACATGCTGTTCCAATGCCCCTCTGTCCTAGTCCATAAAAGAGTTCACTTCATATTCCCCAGAATATCATGAAATATGGATACAGTGATATTTTCCAATTTGGGAGCAGAGCATGTTGTGACATTCTAGGAAAAAACAATGGCCAAACCTCTTGGTTACACATTTGCAGAGCCTTATCATTTGTCTCAAAGGTAAAGGAGCTTCAATAGCTGGGGATAGACTATAATCTTTTCATGGGAAAATACAAATATTTTTGAAAACACTGTGTATTTATTGTACTAACAGAACGCAACTTAAATTCTACTACAGCTTTATGATTTGCATGAATTAATATACAAAACCAAACTGTACTATTTGCTCCAGAACCTTCTTCCATTTCATAATATACATGCATACACATAAAAAATGAAGAGGATAAGTGAAAAATCTGCAAGGTCAGAGATAAAATTCTGTATAGGTGCAGGCAAGAGTTGCTATTTCAGGTACTTGATTTTGTTACTCTCTTTATTTACCTTAGCCCTTCTCACAACATCTGACAAAAATAATTTTGACTGTTCCTCTCATTGTACTCAATGGAAGCTGCGGCTTTCTGCTCCTGTGTGGCAGCCAAAATTGAAGACCAGCAGCTGGATGCAGAGTGCTAGAGTGGAAAGCCCTCTTGAGAGTCAGGTGTTTTAGCTGAGGCTATTTGCAGCAGGTTGTCGTGTAATTTGCTCTCAACCAAGACACTTCCTGCCTGTTTTGGTCACATTGTAGAATAAAACATGAGAAAAAAGCCACTTCTAGGAGCAAAAACCTACAAGCCTAGGTTCAGTCAGTCCTCTTCCCTCCAAAATTCCTTTTTTTTAGTTCTTTGTGTTGCTTAGGCATGCCTGAAGGTCTCGAGCCAGCCACAGGAAACCCTAAGCATGGGGATTTACGTGGAATTAGACTGCCCAAAGTCTGAACCATGATGCTCTAGGCAGCTCTTCCCTCCTAAAGGTGTGCAAGAAAACTGACTTTTCCCCTGAATTATGAATCAAGTTCAAGGTGTTGATGCTTATTTGCAAAACAAGCCAGGACCTGAGCTCAGGTTTTCCAAAGAGCTGGCTCAGCGGTCTGGTAGGGAAGACCGTAGATGCCTGCCTGGCTTCACTTTGGAGGCCCTGGCAGCAACAGGGACCATCTGTGTCCATGGAATAACCTATTACAAGAATGGAGGACCGTCTGCACCTGACCAACAAGCAGGGTGTGCATCCCTGACCTGTCCTCTCCAACACATCTGTCCTCTCTGTGTACCTGAAAAGCAAAACACGAAAGGAAAAGCCCAAGCAAACAAACCGCTGCCATATACAGGACTCTTGTCCAGACAACTATCCTTAGATACCACGCTAAGGAAAGAGATTTACATACTTGCATAGTCTTGTGATGACCAAAGTTATGTGAAATACAACAGGTAAAGCAATTTTTCTAGCCTTTTTCTGAGGAGTTACTTTGCTCACACCCTCACCGTGGCCCAGGAAATTTTGTGTTCCTCTTATGTTTGATCATTGGGATGACCTGGTGCGTTGTTTACACATTGCTATCTGAAATGCTTGTTTATACAGTTTTAGTCACCATATCACAGGAAGAGGATATAATTTGTCTATTTCTGAAAGCACAGCATGCAGTAATCTGAAGAACAGTAGGTCTCAAGGAGACCTGGTGATAAGAAAAGGTTATAGAAGCTACATTTTTTTCCTCAAAGGCAAAGGAAATCTTTGAAGTGGCCTTGTCTAATAACTCAAAATGATAAAAAAAGAAATTAAAACACAGGTGACCTGGTCTGCTACAATAAGCCCAAGTATAGCGTTATAAAAAGAAGCAGGCATTATAATGCCCAAGTTTTAGGAATTATCTAATAAAGATATTAGGATTGGGGCTTATGTAGTGCAGTTCATAGGTCAAGTGCCCAAGAATGGAAATCACGAAATCCAATAGGCCAAACTGGAGTCATATAAACTAAGAAATGGTGAAGAGAGAGGTGTATCTTAAAGTCCCATCCTACTGTGGGGCTTAGATTATTAACTTTGGACTCACTAAGACTTGTAGCCTTGCATGTCCTTTTGGAGTTAGGTACTCTGTCACTCTTTTTTTATGCAACATCTCCAGTTTAGTTATCCACACCCGTGCAGATTGGCCAAAGTAGTTTTTGATAACTTTGGAAATATTTCCGTTTGTCCCATTATGGTTAATGTCTTCTAGGTGAGAAGGTGATTCTGTGGTGTGGTAGACTGGTGAGGTTTGGAGGGTGCAAACTTGTGTAACACGCTCTTTTTATCCCATAATTTACTGGATTAACTCAGCATGTGAAACCACCTTGTCAAGCTGCTCAGTCCTTTGTCTTTCCACTTTTCCTATTTAAAGATACGCTCTTTCAGTGGAAAAAGGCCTACAGAGTTCTTTATCTTGGTGATCTATTAGATGCTTTTTATCAGGAAAAGCTCAAATGACAGAACCAACATCTGTCCTTGAAGATCTTGCCTGACTCATTTCAGCAGAACCTTTGTTATTATACCTCAACCAAATGAGCACTGGTTACTTCATTTGGACAGGACAGAGCGCTGCCGCTTTGTACTGCAGCTAAGGAGAAATGCAACCAGAAAGAGTTTGCCCACTTTTATTTATGGCAGTGGAAAGTTTGCCACTTTGGCAAACGCAGTTAGCCACTGGTTGAGTTGCCATTACTCGGCAGTGCTCTGCACAGCACCACTGGAACCTCTCCAGTGACTGGACACTGTCTTCTGCACAGCGTCCAAGTCTCACAACTGCAAAGCAGCAAGGGCCTTGCTCACCTTTCGTCTGGTGGAGAACCGGATTCCAGGCTGGCTCCATGCTCGCTGGGTGAGCCTGCCAGAGGCCGTACAGGCCTTTGGGATGCAGGAGACTACCTCTCTGTCAACGCTGGCACGACCGTTTGCAACATTTCCAAGCTAAGCGAGAACCTATGGCTGTTAATAAGGAGCCTGTCCCTACGGACTAGTACTCCAGCATCAGACAGCTTTCTTTTCCAACCCGTATATCTCCTTTAAAAAAGTTGCCTCTGAATCAGTCACCGAGAACATAAAAAGGTTATTTCTATCTCTGAGTGGACATGTAATGAATTTTTATAGAAGAAAAGCCTCTGCTTTCTCTCTTTCACATTGCCAGTCGTCCTGCCGTTTTATTCCTCGTGGAACAGAGCAGCTGTCAGGAACGTGCATGTGTTTCTCCACAGTTGCATCCACAGTGACAACCAAAAATAATACAGGAGGGAGATAATTAACATATTGCTACTTTTCTCTTTGTACTGTGCTGCTTACACGTGTATTTACTAACATGCTGCTCTATCATGGCTCCCATTAGAGTTATAAAGTTTTCCTACATATGGGCTTTAAGCTTTTCTAAGCACAAATTTTTTATTAGAGAAACTTGATATAAGACAGTAATTTCAAAACTGACTTATTGCACACTTACTGGCTCAATTTGTGAAGTTTTATAAGATGCCATTATTTAATTCCCAGAGCCTGCTTACAGCTGCTGCTGCTCTTCTTGGAACACCTTTTTGCCTTGGCAAAATTGCGCTCTACAACCCCCTCCAGTTGGTAAACACACAAACAGACCATTGAGCGCTGAAACAAAGTATTCTGTATGCTTCTGTAAGCGATCCTCATGCCTGCTGGAAGGGTTGAGTCAACACTTTTGAAAACCAGAGTTTTCTCTGCATGACCACGCAGGCAATGGGTTATCTCCGGAGCCAAGATTGCTTGCGGTGTGGTTGGGATGGCAAGTGCAGCTGGAAGCGCGGTGTGGCGCAGACATACTTAAGCTAGTTTTAAACAAGGTGACTGAGGTACTGGGAGAAGGCCAGCAGCCGGGGCTGTGAAACCCAGCTGAGAGGCTGGCCCAGGCCACGGGCAGTCAGCCATCTTGCTCTCTGCACCGCCACGGCCGCTTGTGCATGTCGCACCGCCTCCAAGCTTCTCAGTAGTACGACTCAGCACCGCTGCTGCACAGAGGAAGAAGAGGAGGAGGAAGATCAGTGCTGCAGAAATGGTCTGGCCACCTGTCTCAGCGAGAGGTATTTCCCCATGCATCCTCACCTCAAGGAGGGCAGCAGGGCAGATGTCAGAGCTGTGCGTGTTTTCTGCACCCCATGCAGCTGTCTGCAGCCATTACTGTGCCTGTGCTGGTCCCTAGCCACAGGTCTGCAGGCTGGTCAGATCAAAGCTAGTTCAAGAGTGTCCATGTTCTCTCCACAGGGGCTCCCAGGCAGACAGGGGTGGGGAACTGACAACATTTAGTAAGGCTGGAGGGGAGGGGAGGGCACTGTGCTAGGTTGTAAACGGTGAGTAAGCAGATCCTCTCTAGTCTTTACATCCTACGTCCATGTTTTCCCTTACTATGGAGAGATTTTGAAACTTTGTCCTGTGATGTTTGTCCTGTGTAACATCTCTAAGTCTGGACCGTTCCTAAAAGGTCAGTTTAACACCCCTAAGTATTTGGTGAAGAGACTCAAACTGGGCTGTGAAGAGGCTTAAATTTCTTTTAATTGCTATAATCTTGCAACATTCATAACAGGATCTTTAATTACTGTCATCATAGGATTTTTTCTGGAATTGCTTCTTTTGAAGAGTGAAGCAAGCACGGCCCAGCATTACACTGTTTTGGGCTGAAGGAATTGAAAAGGAAGGAGGAAACACTGGTGATTTTCTAAATCATTCTGGCAGTCAGTTGACGTTGTCTTTAATCTTATTCACCTATCTCCAAGGAACCTGCAACAACGACTGGTAGCTCACTCTTGCTGTAGCTGATTTTCTTTTCCATATGTCTCAGCATTCCTACATCTGGTGCAAGAAACCATAACAAAGCAAGCAAAACCATTACATTGCAAAAACCAAATGTGAAATGTTCTCGTGTGTGCTGTGTATGTGTGTATTTTAAAATGTGGCCATTTAGAGAGGTGTAAGAAGGCGGAAAACAGCCAGATTCGTTTCAGCAGACATGTGGAAGGGTGCCTTAGTTGGGAGGCTGGTCCAAGGCACTCCCTCGATCTCTAACCACCGAGAGCTCCAGGCTCCTCTGTAGAGCAGGAGCCCAAAGCCCGAAGTCAGGAGCTCTGAGTGTAGCTGCACCCTTCGGAGCTGCCTCCCTAGGATCATCCTCAGCACAGATTTTTTTTTTTTTAACTTGATGAAGCTTGTGTCCAAAATACCCTTTTGAAACTGACCCACTGAGATGCAATTTCAGAACAAAGGTGCTGATGTAACTTTAATTATGCTTATATTAATGCTAGTGATTCAGCTTTGTTGAAATATTCAAACTTATTTCATTAAATATACCCATTTATAGAGTGTACAGTCAGAGTAACCTGAATCTGTTGCTGCCCTAAGGGGAACATACCTTATTTTCTGAAGCTCAGGGTAATTTCCTCTATAGACCTGCCACCCTTCCACCAGCTAATAAGTAAAGTATGCTGGAGATTAAAAACACTTTTCAAGATACCAGGTGATAATTTGTCAATCCTGCAATGGGAACATGAGTTTTCACTGCTTATTCATTTGTTTACCTTGTAGTGTTTCAGTTTGTAACTTTAATGTTTGAATTAAATTCCTGGTGAGATGTCCTATGAATTGTTAAGCTCTCTGGAGAACATAAACATGTTCTTGTTACTGTGAAAAGCTGAAGATCACTCACACCCAGTATCTTGTTTCTAACACTGGTTGGCAGCAGACATGAAGTGACAGAATACTAATGCAAGGCATGTAGAGCTTCACCCATCTTCACCCAGCCTCTAGAAATCAATGGCTTAGTGATGCCCTACACTGACATCCACTACGATTAATAACCTGATATAGACCTATCTCTCATAAATCTGTCTGATTATTTTTTGCTTCCATAACTTAACTGCATGCAGTGTTAAAAACTGCTTCTGTACAGGCATTTTAAGCATCTAAAAAATTTGCACAGGGCAAAGGGTAGGTCCAAAGACAGTGCATCTACCTCCAAACAGTAAATAGTGATTTTTTATTTATCTTTGCCATGCTACTTACAATACTGTTGATTGCTCTGTAATGTCATGTTTCTGCTGTCACTTTTCCAAACTGAGGACATCTAACCTAAACATTCTTCTCTTGAATGGCAGGTTAATGCAATTACCACACCTGAGGAATGGGATGCCATCCAGAGGGACTTCAACGAGCTTCTGAAGTGGGCCCGTGTGAACTTCATGAAGTTCAACAAGGCCAAGTGGAAGGTCTTGCACATGTGTTGTGGCAATCCCCAGTATCAATACAGGCTGGGGGAATGAAGGGATTGAGAGCAGCCCTGTAGAGAAGGACTTGGGGGTACTGGTGGATGAAAAGCTGGACATGACCCAGCAATATGTGCTCACAGCCCAGAAAGCCAGACATATCCTGGGCTGCATCAAAAGAAGTATGGCCAGCAGCCTTGCACAAGTCCAGGTAGATGATGTCCGCCGCTCTTCCCTTGTCAACCAGCGCTGTAGCTCCATCATAGAAGGCCACCAAATTTGTCAGGCACGATTTGCCCTTAGTGAAGCCATGTTGGCTGTCTCCAACCACCTCCTTGTTTTCCATGTGCCTGAGCATAGTCTCCAGGAGGATCTGCTCCATGATCTTGCCAGGCAC
>VXBL01003104.1:510822-792845 GCA_013400195.1 Aramus guarauna
GTGGGCTCCTCTACCACTTGGAGGAGAAAGTTGTCTTCCACACATTCCAGGAACCTCCTGGATTACTTGTGCTCTGATGTGTTGTCCCTCCAACAGACGTCTGGGTGGTTGAAGTCCCCCATAAGGACCAGGGCTTGTGAACATGAGGCTGCTCCTGTCTGCCTATAGAGGGCCTCATCCATGCAGTCTCCCTGTCAGGTGGCCTGTAGGAGAGCCCCGCTACGACGTCCCCTGCCCCAGCGCTCCCTTTAATCCTGACCCATAGGCTCTCCATCAGCTCCTCCTCCATCCCCAGGTGGAGTTTCATGCACTCCAGCTGGTCACTGACATAGAGGGTGACACCCCCTCCTCGTCTACCCTGCCTGTCCTTCCTAAAGAGCTTGTAAGATGTCCCTGCTCATTGCAGGAGGGTTGGACTAGATGACCTTTAAAGGTCCTTTCCAACCCAAACCATTCCATGATTCTATGACTTCATGCATGATTGTCTGTCTTTGTATTTTCTCTAAATCTATCACGCAGAGTCACACCAGTTGCAGATCTGGTCCAAAGATGTGCACTTGTCCATACATTTAAAATGAATATGCAGGACCAATGCCTCAGTTTTTTACTTGACTTTATTTCATTGATGTGTTGGCCTCTAGGTGTACTTAACGCTTGATTAACACTCTAGTAGACAGTATATGTGCAAAGCAGATAGTGTATGTACACTTAGGAACACAGCCAAAAACCCCAGCTTCTCCTAAGACAATGGAAGCTAAAGTGCCCTGGTATGCCTTCAGCTTGCCTGATTACCTATTGCCGATTGGCTTTTTGGCCTAACTCGCAGTTTCAATTGCATCTCTGAATTTCCTACGCTCTTCTCCAGCAGAGGTAAGACATCACTTTATTTGCTTTATTATGCATGCTCTTGCTGCTTTCAAGAGCAAGCACTGTGACTTTTCCAAACCTCTTTGCACATGAGCCTCTCCTGGTCAGACATCAAGAGCTTCCCCTGCCATTTCCTCCTCTAGCCATTGCTTTGTGGGAAGGCAAGCATGTTATGAAAGAGGAGTTCATTTCCTAAGCAAAATCAAACCCTCTCCAGGTCTTGTACTGTAGTCGTCTGTGTACTTACCCTATTAGACCGCTGACAAGGGTTGCACTCATTTTACGATAGTATATTTTGGCACTCGAATGCTTACAATGCAAACCCACCATCCTCAGACCTACCCCCAGTGTGTTGGTCACACAGCGACTTCCTCTGCGCTGATTGCGTTTCCACTTCAAAGCTATGGGAGAACTCAGGAAAGGATAAACCTGGTCTGAGGACTGCGTGGACCACAATTTCATCTGGGAAAGGCTGGTTCCCCTAGAGCTTTTTGGGACCTGCACCACTGCCCTTCTCTGTGCTTAATGAGGCCTGTGGGCATAGAGCTGATTTAGTGGAAACTCACAGTCAGAGTTTAAATATGCTCTGATGACAGCTGACTTTACTTGCTAGAGCTGTTGCACAAGGCTTTTGCTAATGATTAAAGCAGATGGACAGGAGGAAGAAAGCAGAAAGCTCGAATGTGTGAGAGGTGAAAGGGCAGGAGAATTAGCCCAGAGATTTCCTGTGGTCTGTGGGTGTTTTGTGTTGTGCGCTAAATCAAAGAATTGTTTTTAATGAATGAAAGCGCTATACTTCAGCAGCTTAATTACAGCTAGCCTTTTTCTCCCACCACAGTGGGAGTGGGTATTATTTTAGACATGCTTGTGGTGGGGTATAAAATTGCCTTGCTTTACCTTTCTGCTGTGTTATTCTGCAAACAATTTGGGTCAACCCTGCAAAATGCCAGGCTGTGGAACATTGCTCAGGCTGAGCAGCATGGCATTGCGCGAGGCAACAGGGAGGGCGAGGGGGAGATGCCCGGCTGGGCGAGGTGTTAGCCAGCAGTTATTTGCAGAGCAGATGCAGTTGTTGCATCTGCTGTGCTGAAACTTTGCAGGATTTTTCATTACATTGGCCTTCGCGCGGCCCTGATACCACACCGTTGTCTTTAATTTGTCGGTACTGAGCAGCTGCTAATCGCCCCTGCCCCAGCAGTGTGCCTTGCTGGTGCCCCCCGTCCCCCCACAGGGCAGCACAACCAGCTTGTAGGCAAGGGTCCGGCCCCACAAAGGGCATGCCTTGGTTCTGGGGTGTTAGAGGGATAAACCATCCCAAGATGAAGCTCCAAGTGCATGCTTCTTACCACCTCTTTCCTAAGCATTACCCATTGCATTTCTAGATAGTCTTATTATGTATATAAAACCCCTATTTATTTCTAAACCTCATTTTCTCACCTTTGTTCATGTCCTGTGCTAAAATACTCTGTGCCCTCCTTTTGCGTTTTGCTCAGGTTTAAACATCACCTTTGGATTTGCTTGGATGACACCCAAAAGGCCCTGATTCTACCTTCAGTTGCCAGAGTATCTGTGTACATGAACTTATAACTACATCATATTCTGTTTTACCTGGCCACGGTGATACCAAAATGTTCTTCTTTAGCTTCCAGTGATGAAAATATTAAATATATTTCAATTCTATCTTAAGACAAATTGCAGTACAACTGCTGCTATATTTACTCCAGCATTAACTGCATTGCAAATTAAATGCATTCTTCTGTCAAGGAAAACATCTGCAATTCAAAAGAAAAATTGTGTTTGCTTTGGTGAATTTTATGATTCAAACATGAAAGGAAATGATTTTGTATAGCCATGTGAGGATAAAATGTCGTGATACCTGCCCAAGTTCTTTAAATTTTGTTGTTTAATATCTGTTTTTGTGAGGAGTTGGCTATTTATCTGCATTAGCTTCAAGATCAGAATATATTTTACTTTCAAATTAATGATTTCACTAGGTAAAATAAGTCTCTAAAAATATCAATGAAACAGTGAGAAAACTGTTTGCAACTTACATTCTTCAAAACTTCTGCCTGGAAAACAACACTACACTTGATGATTCAAAATAATAATGATGATGATGATATAAGGAAGTGCTATAAATTTTGCATTGCACAGGAATTCCAGAATAGCAAAATTAGCCTCTTCTTTTGCATCTTTCTAGTGGTATTTTATTGTTGCTTTCACATGCCTATTCCCTGTAATATAACATTTGGAATAGTAATTTGTTTTAACCTCTCCAATAAAACCATGAGAGTTTCTCTTTCTTTTTGGTTGAGAATCTCTGCATATTTTAGGCAAAAAAAGAGTTCTCTGTTCTGGAAAAATCTATTTGTTGTGAAGAAATCAATCTCGAGAAAACTGTGAGGACTTCTTACATTCTGGTGAAGATAGGTAAATAACGATGAGGAAAAAACTTGTACTGAAAATCAGCATGATTTTCCATTTGTATATGCGCAGGCAGACTAAAGGCGCAGATAAAATATTTTATGGAGTTTGGCTCAAGATGAAGAAAAGAACCAAACCAAAATAACTTTTGTTCCTGTAAAAAAAAAAAGGGGGGGTGGGATGGGGACAAAAACCCGAACAACTTTTGTTCCAGTAATGTCTCTCCAGCTTTGATTTAAGCTTTAGTTTCATTCGAATGAAACCACTTAGCTTTGTCTGGTTTGAGAGTCATAATCATACGAAACAACCATGTTTTGCCAAACACAATAAATCAGCCCAAGTTCAGTCTAAATTTGTCTCACATTTTTTCCAAATTCAATAAATATTTAGCAGGTTGGACCAAGGTTTGAGGTTTCTAATGGATTCCCTGACTGTGTTTGGCCTCCTTTGATGGTTTGATGCAGAAAGAAAACACAGTTCTGCTGAAATCTAGAAGGTGGTGACTAAGAGAGGCAGATGGAGATCTGGGTAGACATGTTTGTCTGGTCCCCCATAATTGTTTAACTCATGAAAATCTCTGTCTAATGGAGCACTCTAGCGATACTTAGCCATGCATGTGGTCGTATGTTTTGATGTCACCCCAAGTCCCCAATCCCCCAACTGAATGAACTATTTTTCTCCAACTGATGCTGTCTAAATTCAAGTCCTTTCATTTCAGACAATGATTTTCTTTTGTCTGGGTGATACTGTGTAAAATTATGAAACAACGTAGGATGCTTTTATCTCTGTTTATGCACTGGATCTTCTTGATATTACTGCATTTCTGTAACTGGATATGTTATTACTGAGCCTGGAGACAATCCTCCCTATCAATGGAAAGATTTGTAGTTTGATGGATATTCTTAATTTGTTGAGGAAATAGGGAACTATGGTGATCATGTGACTTAGAGAATGAAAAATCCTGATTTATAATGGTGCTGTGAAGTTTGCAACACTATTTTTCATTTTATGACTTAGTCCTGCCATCCATTCATAATTGTTTCATTTTAACTTCCAAACAGAAATGTCTTTGGTGAAGTACATTGTCAAATTTCCTTGAGTACACAGAATTGTGAAATTTTCCACATGGAAATTTTAGGATTAGGGAATGTTAAAAATGAAATGAACAAACATGTGAAAAAAAACAAAGCAATATTGGCAGTAAAGTGTGAAACAATCTGAGACAAATTATGTACATAGATTGAACTTCATGTCAAACTTTTAAAGAATTAAATAATGTATTATTTTTTCTGCCATATTAACATCATTGCTATATTTGAGAGAAAAGTAAATGATATTTTAAAATGTGATATAGTCTACTTTTGCTTTATTCAAACTACAGTTAAAGGAAGACACACAATTACAGCAGGGACAATACGATCTGCATTTAATATCAGTAGAACTAGAGAGTTGATTTTAGCTACTTTCCATCACAAAACACACAACTAAAATATAAAATATAATTGCTAATGAAAATTCATCCAGGCTAGTTATTGTGCTTGTTTATGGGCGCTTTGGTCCTGACTTTTGTACAGCTGTGAGAGACTCCTGCTGTATAGACTGTGATGCAGCATAAGCAAACAGTGGAACGGATATAAAGCTATCTTTCAGTCACATTGCACATAGCAACATATGATGGCAATTATGAAGGACAAGGAGCTTGGACAGGGCGGTACGAACAGGTACTTGAAATATCCAGAGCTGGCTCCAACCCTCCTGGTTTTGTTTAAACCCCACACGTTGCCTGTGTTGGGGATGCCAATGAGACCTCGAGATGGGGGAGAACTGGTGTTGGGACTGTTGGGCACAGTCTGATTTATGTTCAGACTCTACCTGTGTTCAGAGCTGTGCTAGCATTATTGGTTTATCTCTGGATATAACAGTAGGGGACAACTGAATATATCTAAAGCCAAGCTGAACTTTTTTTTTTTCTTCTTTTTCCAAGTTACCGCATGAATCAACCATTTGAGCCAGGAAAACAAAACAAAACAAAAAACCCCAACCACTCTCTTTGCAGCTGTTGTTTGCAGCTGTCTTTGGAAGGAAGAGCTATGTAAAAAGCAAAACATTTTTTTCCCAAATGTTCTTAAAAGTATGTGTTATTATCTTTCTCAAATAATCAGTTTTCTCACTTGATCATGGTTGCCCAGGTATTCATTCATCTCAGTTTGTTCTGTATTTGTACTACCGGTTTATGTTCAGGGGGGCAAGCAGTGTCTGTGAGGTATACATCACATAGGCAAAGAGGAGACAACACACCCAAAAATATTAAATCCAAAAGGGGAATCAAGAAAAATGAGATTCAGACATTAAAAGTGAGCACTGGCACTTCAAATTCTGAGAACAAGGAAGCTGGCAAAACCAGGAAGCAAAGGAAAGATGTATTATATGCTGCATATTTTATTTCACCTCTAAAATGCTATGAGGAGGAGCTATGGATAAGGTTAAAGGAGAATGGAAGGTGCCAGCACCAAAGAGGGATCCATGTATAAACCCCCAAGTCAAGAAGATGATTTGTTACCTTGTTTTTCATTCTTTGCTCTGGAAAGGAGGAGAGTTGGGATGTGAGACAGCGAAAGAGCTGGTGTGGAGGAATCGGCACTGTTCAGGGATTGCCTCCCGTGGCCCTGAACAGGGCACCGCAAAGGCGAGAGGAGCCCCCCAGCCAAAGACAAGGGGTGGCAGAGCATAACAAGTGCAGAAAGCCCAAGGTGGAAGTGAAGGCTGAAGGGAAAGTCGAGACCTGTCAGTTCAGCAGGAAAAGCCAATTTACGCAGGGGAGAAAGGAAGTGAACAAAAAAGGGAGTAAAACATGTTGAAGACTAGAAAGTAATTTAGGAAAAGGCCTCTTGCAGAAAGGGGACAGCATTTGCTACATGTAGCCTGTGAGAACTAAGCCTGGATGTGTGGGAGCCAGTCCAAGACTTTCAAGTTAAAAAAGGGTAAGAAAACATACCAGCAGGAGTGCTGAATTGAGATCAAGAGCAAGCATCCTTACAGGTCACTGGAAAATCAGCATCTGCCAGTCATTACCTCACTGTGACCACAGATATCTTCTAGCCAAAGTGTAAAGAAAAAACATATTAATCTCAGATATCCTTGGGCGTGAATTCTAGATCCGTCATGATAATGCCGATGACACAAAGTGAGGTCCTTGGGTCTGATTGTCTTCAGTACAGAGGTGGCGCTTGAGCCCTGATTTTGGCTTGCAACTGTCTGCTCTGCCTTTTTGTAACATGGGTGTTTGCCCCAGCCCTGTGGGTCAAGCTCCTGTGGAAGAAAAACCCAGGATTTGTCCTGAATAACTAAGGGCAGGAGAATGCCATTAGCTCCACAAAAGAGAACGCAATGTGGGGTTTGAGAAGAGATAGTTCATTTCAGCGTGGCAGTTGCTGTGTAGCGAAGTCCTTGTAGAGCCCTCTGGAAGATGCTGGTGGTGGAACCAGCCACTGTTTTCTCACATCTTGACAAAATTGCAACAACAAATCACAAGCTTGGGACAAGCTGAAAATGAAGCAGAGGCCTGGACTCCAAATGTTCTTTGTTTCATGGGGTGCAGTGAAAACAATGGTAGAAGCAGTTGGCAGGTCGTATTTTAACAACTGAACTTTTCCATTGTTTCATATTAATTTTCATAAATATTCATTAATATGACACACAGAGTTGACTTGTGTAACAGTTTGCAGTATCTCAGGCCATTCTGTTCATCTGATTATTTTATCACTTGCACATCTAATAGTGACAAGCTGGGAAAGCTGAATGTCAGTCTGCTTCATTCCTCCAACTAATTCAGTTACTCCTCTCTTTTACTCGCTTTATTACCCCCATATTTCCTCCCTATTAGTCTGTCTGGTAGAAGACTAGTTGAAGGAAACTCACACTGCACCCTGGCTTCTGCCTTTGTAATCATCATAAACTTCTCATGTGCAATGTCTTCTTTCCATATTATACACACTACGCTTCATTCACCAAGGAATCAGAAAGCCTAATGTATGATGCGACACTAGCAGAAGAAAATGTATAGGTACATTTACTAAGCAAGTCACCTCCAGCTTCCTTTTCCCAGCAATTCTGCAAGCACGGGGCTCCCAGTTCATGTTTCCCTGAGATATAAAGCCTTAAGGGTTTATTATTCTTATAATCACCATTATTATTACTATTATTATTATTATTATTTAAAGAATAGTAGTGGTTCAGAGCAATGTTGTCTCAGCCACTTTACAAATGAGCAACAGATTAAAAGAAAGTGCCTCTGTCCTAGACAAAATCTTAGTAAATGAGAAGAGGAAGTGTTCCAATTAATTAAACAAGAAGGTGAGGAAAGTGAAGAAGAAGCATACTTTCTCTGAAAAGTTGTGACAAAGCTTTGCTAGCAAGAAGAGAAAGGAGTACGAAAGGCCTTTGAGAGCTGAGAGCGAGGGCTGCAGAGATGTGGCTGGCGTCCCAGCTGCTGGATACAAGCCATTGCAGGTCACTATGAGCTGTGAGGGCAGCAGAGATCTCATCTCTCTGCATCATTTAGTGTGCAAAGCTGAGAAGAGACTGATGTCCATTATGGACTGAAAGAGACAGGTACTAAGGCTCTTTCTTAACTCTTTCGTTGGGATTTATTGCCTTATACAATGATCAAAAAATGAGAAGGGCAGTAGCTGTTTCTCACATATATATATGTGTGCTACTTCAGGTCAGCTGAAAAGATGTCCCACTGAGTCCTTAGAGCAACTGGGTAGTATCCTGTAGGTAGCTTACACCAGGTGGTCAACAACTTCCACCCCAGTGCCAAGGTTGGTACTCAGGGTGTTGTGGCTGACATGCAGCAGGACTGGTGCAAGGCCTGAAGATGGGAACCACAGTATCATAAAAGGGATGTCTGTGAGGGGCACCAGTTCCTGCATCCTGTCTTCACTACTCTCAGCCCATGAGGACTCCGGAGACGGATGCTGCTCAGTGGCATCATGCTCCTCTAATGAGCAGCACCTCATGTAATTCTATGTGCACACATAATCTCCAGGAACAAAAAATGAAGTCTGCCTCATCTCCCTTAGAAATTTGCCCACTGCAGGCCTAAGCAGTCTATGTCCACTCAATCAAGTCTTCCATTATGTAGGCTTCATATTTTCTCTGAAGGTTTCATATGAACCTCCTTGCTATGAAATGAAGCAGTCAGAAGACTTAGAGTGCAATTTCACTGGACATAGCATGTCCATTTGAGGAGCCGGGAGTCTACAGCTTGGGCTTTATATCCCATACACAGAACAGGGTCCTTCTGCCATCAGACCAAACCCAGCAAAGGCTCTTGGCTTGATTTCCAAAGTTGCCGAACATCTGTTGTTCTGCTGACTTCAGTGCACGGTGCAAAAGCTCAGCAAGAGCTCAGCAACTCTGAATGTCAGACTGGCTGCGTGACATCCTGAAGTCTCCTGCGGTACAGGGAGGTCCACAGTGGTTTTGATGCTGGCATGAGACCGGTTGTTACACTACCCAGGAAGAAAAAAGCACTCATGCTCTGTGGCCAAACAGGCAATTGATGGGGGAAATGCAGCAGTGGCACAAAAAATGTGGTGCAAGCTGAGGCAATCATCACTCCAGCAAGCACAATGAACACCTTCTGGCTACATATATGGCTACATGTGTTATGCATTAGAGTTACACATGTTAACTATACCCATATATTTTTTCCTTCTGTAGAGATAGCCAAACCCTAGTACTGAAGGCCAGTTGACTGACAGACATAACGTGATCCATTGGATTCACAAGTCTATGGGCGCAGGAGGCCCAAGATGACTGCTGAGTTGCTGACCAGTAGCTTGACCTTGGGTGACTTTTTCTTTGCTACTGCTGTTGGTCACCCATTCCCTGCAGTTGTAAGCTCCTGTCAGGAA
The DNA here is from genome assembly GCA_013400195.1 of Aramus guarauna. Classification (NCBI taxonomy): domain Eukaryota; kingdom Metazoa; phylum Chordata; class Aves; order Gruiformes; family Aramidae; genus Aramus; species Aramus guarauna. The sequence goes on from VXBL01003104.1 coordinate 520,035, forward strand.
ACACCATCAGGAGCTGAGAGAATAGAGGTAGCCATTTCCAGTGAGTGCTACTGCCTGCTGATGATTAACTTTGCCTTAGGAGGGGCTGCAGATTGAGCAGGATGACTTAGGAGGAGGCATCGATATGGAGTTAGTTAGGAAGAAAGATGAAGGCCAAGCATAGACTGAGAGATAACAAGGGTGTGAGGAGCCATGGGAGGTCATTACCCATCTCCTGACTCATTCAACCTCCCTCAGAAGCACCTTCCAGTGCTTAGGGATCCTTATGGCTAGAGGGTTTTCCTAATGCCTGACCTAATTCTCCCCCGCTCCAATTTAAGCATGTTACTGCTTGTCACATGTAAAGGGAGGTGAAAAGAGTTGAGAATAGGTCTTTCCCCTTTGACAGTTATAATTCAAAGCATTCAAGTCCTATCACCATTTCTCATCTCAGTTTTCTTTTTTTCTAGGCTAAGCAGTACAAAATTTACTCTCTCTCCTTGTTTCCTCAGTCTCTGCTTGTTCTCATTGTCTTTATTTCAGTCCCTCCCTTCACATCATTTTGAAGTGCTGCATCCAAGACCAGACTCAGTACTTCAGCAGAAGTCCTCCAAGTGAGCCAAAAGTTGGCTCACAAATGTTGCTCCTGTTTATACTCCCAGCATTCACCTTTTCTGCAGTTCCCAGCACCAGTAGCTTACATTTGATGGCTAAGCCAGGGTCACCCATAGGGTTTATTTTCCCATGGGGACTTTTGTGTAACAAGTTGTCCCTCCTGAGGAATTTAGGCTGCTAATTGCTGAGGAACAAAGCACTTTGAGGACAACTAGAAAGCCAGTGCTTTGACACATGGTTCATTTTGAAAGGGACAATTATTTACCGAGCAAGAACCAGAGAACTCAGCACAAATAAAATCGTTCTCCCAAGTCTGTGAAGAGCTGTCTGGCCCCAAGGCCAGTTTGATTTAACCTCCACTGGCCAGGCCTTTGTACCAAGGGAAGCTGCTGGAACAATTGTAGCAGCTGTAGCAGCAAGGAAAACAGAAGCAGCAAGATTTGCAAGAACTGGATGACGGCCATACATCTGGGCAAGTCCAATGCACACAACCCTGCTCAGTGCAAACAGACACGTGCTTTTAAGCCCAGCCTACCTGTAAGCTTTTAGCAACAGGATGAACCCCTGGAGTGCCCCCCTTCAGCATTAAAGGACTATTTATTTCCATGCTGTAACATCATGGAGGAGGGCATGACTAGGGTAGAAGGGACGAGTTGCAGGGTCTTCCCACCAGAAGGATCCTCCTTGGCCTTCTAGCAGAAACGGGTGCCTTTTTCTTTCATTCCTTCTTTGGGCATTAGGTTCAAATTCTAAAATAAATCAATACTGGTGAAAAAAAATTCCCCTCAGTAAATAGTTTGAAGTGATTTTTTTACTTTTCACTCAAAGTCCTAGCAGTAGCCTAATCAATGGGATCATTTCAGTTGTCCTCATTTAGCAGAAGGTACTACACTTCTCTACATAAAGTTCACTGGTTAAGTCTTACTCTTTTCTTTATTGTTAGATAAAAAACAATCTTTTGATATGACTGTGGTTAAAGAGTAGTCTCCATGTGCATGTGTGTGTGGGAGAGAGAGGAGCACACAGCAGTTTTTATTTTCTTACTTTTAATGGGGCTATTTTGTGAGGCTGAAAAAAAATTGTTAAACTTGCCTTAATTGATTGTTTAAAGTACCATGGTGGATTTGTCTTTTAAACATAGCCCGTGGTTAAAGTTCCCGTTGTATTGTATTTGAAGTAGGTCCTTTGTGCTTTAAAATGAAAACTGTAAAACTTTTGGTGTTTAAAGCTTTCTGACTCCAAGTTAATTGTTTTCCTTTAATATGAGCAGAATTAAAGATATTAAAAATCGACTGTTGGAGCACATAATTGTGGCCTCCCATCTATTCTTCTTGTGGAAATGAAAGGAATATTGAAAGAGTTTCTATTTTACAATACCAGAGGTGGCCAAGCATTTACAACTCTATATATTCTTTTAGTTGAATTCTTCTAAACCTCACGCCTGGCTAGCAGTTTTCTCCCAGACGATTTTCATTTTCAAAACATTCACATCCAATAAACTACACGAAACATAGTGTGAGAGAAAAAAGGGGACAGGAAATGGCTCTGTTGCATGGTTATTACATCCTATTGCCTGTGGGTTGCTTTGTTATGAGTTTTAACTATGTAAATATGACGTATATGACATCAGAATTTAATCTAAAGCTACTAGGTGGGAGATAGAGTGTGACTTTATTGTTAAGGCTAAAATCAACTGGGTGTTGACAGGTCTCAAAAGTCACTGAGTATAGGCTTGAAAAGGAAAAGCTCAGACTGATAAGCTGTTCCTTGATTGACAACTTCAGGCTTGACTGCAAGTATTGAAAACAGTTGAGCAAATGGAGGGAAAAAAAGTTTTATTTCATAAGAAACTACACTGGGAAATACAGGAGGATTTATAGGCTGATGTAGCACAAAAACCTAAGAAAAACAGGTGTGAGGTTTATAAAATCTGGAAACTGGGAAAGGACATTGTCCGTGAATGATTTCCCCATTATGGTTTAATTAACCTTGTAAAAGCCCCTATGCAAAAATAATGCCACGATGGGGGAAAAAAAATAAAACACTGGTGTCCACTAGCTTCGACTTTCAACAAATCATATGTCAACAGCTCATGGCAAGAAGGTGGGTTGAAAAAAATGAGAAGAAAATAAGAGAAAAGGATTTCAGTGGGAAATAAATGCACCAGGGAAAACAACACACTGATTTTTCATCTTTCTAGTGAATTCAGACCAAGTTTTGGCACTGTAAAATCCATTATAGAGACAATAAAATAAATACAGTTTAAAGTAGCAATCGTGGGTTGATTGAAATGTTATGATGGCTACACATGCTATATCTTATCAAATATTATCCATAAGGAAGCATTCAATTCATATTGTGCCAATTATCATACTCTGTGCATCATAAACTTTTATTGCTTGTTATGGAATGCCACTCAGCCAACTTTTTCTTCAGATATTGCATCATCAGAGTCAGATGGAAAACATATTCTAATGTGGCAAAGTGTTAAAGAAATCTAATACTCTGGGGCTGAATGAAAATGTTAAGGTTCATCTCCTGGATAAGAAAAACAATTTATGAATGCAATATTCATTTCCTGAGGTGGGCATAAGCAAAAACCTCATCTGAAACTTAAAACCGAGATGTTGGCCTTCACTAGTTTCCTTAGGTTAACTCATTGATGTCATGTATTATGGACCTCTGCTAAGACCACATCTGGGAAGAACTCGCTTTTTTCAGCTCTCCAGATCACTTTTACAGGGAACTCCTTGTATAATTGCATGTGCTGAGACTTGAACCTCAAGGGCCAGCGGATCATGTTTCACTTTTAATATATTACTGAAGAATATCAAAATAATCTACTTGTTTAATCTTGATCATGCCAGCCAATTAACACTTTGACACCCTGAATCACAGACGTTAAGTACTACAGGGTAAGGTTTCAGTGAAACAGACAAACTATAATGAGGCTTTGTGAAGTTACGGATCTGAGGTTAATATATTTACTTAAGCATTCACAGTATGCAAAACAGTGCTGTAACTATCAAAAGACAACTTGGACAGCATTCATAAAAAGCACCCATTGGACATGGGGGTAGGTGCTGGAGTCGGCAGCGGCTTGCTGGGATGGGGTGGGAATATGCCTCCTGGAGGAGGTGACAAAGTGCTTCTGATATCTCTTTCAGGGGCTTCACAAGTTAAACAGGAAGGGTACAGTGATAGGCATTCAGTCGAAAGGACTTGTGAATAAGTGACTTGTAACCTAATCTCGGACCATTTCTGATGCACGTCCTCCATGGAAACAGTAACACCAGCAAACAGCAAGACTCCCCAGACATGCAGGGAACACTCAGAAGCAGCTGAGCCAGGGGACGTCCTGAGTAATGCCCCCAGGTATAGCTGGCACACTGAGGACCAGACAAAATTTTATTCTCTGATGTATTGGATCAGCTTGCATAATTTGTAGTGTGAGCCTCTTCATCCCACCAAACTGCCCATTCATTTAAATTCATAAAGGCAAGGTAGCTTAACACAGGCCTAGAAGAATGCCTTTCTGAATATTTTGATTCTTTTCTTTCTAAATTCCCATGGTTTTCACTTGGTAAGTTTACTGACAGCAACTGCATGGTTTGGTAAAAGCATCCTAGGATCATTACAGATGGAATATACAGGGCAGCGAGGGCAATGTATCAAGGAGTGAGACAGTGTGCTTGACTCTGCCATTCCATATTGGTCCAAGTACCTGTTTCAAAGTTTATTCATCTGGATTATGCTTGTTTGAGAGGTAAGCAACCAGAGATGGGAGGCAGTATGTTATGGTCAATTTATCTAATGTGTACGATGAACTAGGGAAAGACCTATACTTAGCTTTTTCACAGCAATTCCACAAGTTTCTCTGTCTATCCTGCAGTTGAAGGCCAGCTGAGGTATCGACTCTTGACCTAGTTGAAAAGCCCACTGTATGTGCCACAAGCCTCAAAAAGTCAAGGGGAAGAAGAACACTGCAAGATAGCAGATGCTCTGCAGGTGTCCAGCTGTTCCACTGAGAAGGAAGCAACCAGGATGCTGGCAGACTCAGTGACCACCAGCTGCTGTACCCTGATGGGCCCCTTCTTCCTATCCCTGAGCATCTCAGTTATCCACCAAAACATTGCTGCTGCTGCTCATGCAGAGCGATCTCAGCTTAGAAAACAACTCCTGTGCTGCTTGTGAGCTACACGTGCTTCAAGAGTCATGGATTGGCCACTCCTGTTTCTTTTTCAGCTTTTTTATTGAGCTGCCTGAAGTAAGAAAAAGGCAGCCTGCTCCCAGAAGTGCATATTTCCATTCTGTGAAATACGACCTGCTCCTGAGTCCTTGATCTCTCTTTCCCAAATAAGAAATCTTAGCTATTCCCAGTTTACCCTGGCGGAGAATTAGTTGGCATCTATAATGTGTACATGATACCAGGCTCTGCTGCTATAATGCCTCTGACTCACTGCTGCATCCGAGTACTTTCCAAATGAAAAACTAGGAGTCTAGAGATCCTCCATTTCAACTTCTTTATGTGACCCATTGCTCTCCTAGGCTGCATTTTTCCTTCTTGCATGAGAATTAAGAGAAAGGTTTGTAGAAGAGCTCAGAAGTGGATTATTTCTGTTCTTTTTGAAGTCAGTGAGATCAGAGTTAAGCCAAATCTGAGTGCTTAAAAAAAAATTATTCTAAAAATGGATAGGCAAAAATAAATAGTTTCTTGAATGTGATGTGGAACCTGAGAGTTTCTGTAGGTCCTTCTACCCTACCAGCATACTGGAAAAGCTACTGTTCTTCCTTTGTACAAAGAAATACTCTCTATCCCTTCTTCCCACTTTACTGGCAGGCACAGCCAGATTCCACATATTAAAGAATAAGTTGTTTTGTTGTTTGGGTGGGGTTTTATTTAATAATTAACTGTTGCTGGTCACAAATACAGCAAAACACCAGAGTCTTAATCACAAAGGAGAAAGGATGCAATCATGTGGCTAGGGCTGTTTGCCACCCCAAGGGCCATGATAAATGGAAGTTTTTTAGGGGGAAGGAGAAAAGAAAGTATCCCCATTGCATCTCTCAAACTCTTATAAGGCCTTCTACATTCACCTTTTGAATGCGGTTTTTTCCCTTTTTATTAGACCGCAGTGCCAGAACTCCTACCTCACACCTCTGGACTCCCTGGCAATGTCATAGAAACAGATCCATCAGCTACCGCCAGGCCCAGTCCAACAAACCAGTGACAAAAGAAATGTGAATATAACCAAAACTGATTCCTTGAGCAACAAAAAATAGCAAATAGTTCTGCAACATACTGCACATTTTTTTAAAACTCTTTTTAGAGTAAGACTATTTTTCCCATTCAGTTGTGCTTCAAATCTGACACACTATACGGGAACATTTGTCAATGAATTTCATAATCCTTCTGACAGAATTTACCACTAAATTGCTGCTGTTGTTACAGCTGCAGGAAGACTAAGGACCTTGATCCAAAACTCAGCACTAAAAAAGATGTGGGAACTCAATACTAGAAATGATGTGGGAACCTCAGCCACGCAGAGGAGCCAAAGGGGGAGAAGGGGGGCATGTGTTTACCTCCATTTGTGCCTTTCCAGGAGAGTCGGAGGGACGCTGCAGTCACAGCAACAGGTCAAAGAGCCCAACACTTCCAACGGGTGTGAGTCTGGTCTGGGAATAAATACCTTGGCAAACCATTTACTCCAGTAGCAAATTAATGATTCTGAAGCAAATGTTCCTGACTTCTCAAGTGGCGGATCCAACCTGTACTCAGCTGGGCAGGCACACGCACTGCAGTTCTCGGCAAAGGGGGGATTGTTGATCCCAGCAACTCGTGCCTCCGGCACTGGGGGAAGAGACGAGTGATTTGGATGCTCGGACACTGGAGGTGGTTGTGAGGGAAATGTGATCACATTCACTGAGGTTATAAACAGTTATGTTCGGACCACTGTATTTTTAGTGCAACCATCCATCTTCATTCTTCCTCATGCATTAGTAAAGTTCCCTTACAACCATTATCTCGTTCTTGCCAGTAAAAACAACTCTGCCTAACCCTTCTGCCAGACATTGTAAAGTAGTAACAGAGGCCAGATCCAAGCAGCTGGGGTAGTCCAAAGCGGGCGTGACAGCTCCATCAGCTTTATTCCTCCTCTGCTTTAACTCCAGGGCCTCTGTGTAACTGGTAGCTTGCTCCGGAGCTCGATTGTGGAACAAAACAAACCATCTCCTCCAAGAAGCAGCCAAAACACAAGCCAAAGCTTGTGCCAAGGTCCTCTCTCCGCAGAGTGGCAGTGGGGAGCCAGTCTATATCAGTGGAGATCTTGCAGGGATCCCCAAAACAGCTCGGACATATCCTCTAAAAACCAACCAGCCACATCAACCAGCGTATCTGAGAACAGAGAATAACTTAACCCGGCACCTGTGCAAAGTCTCACTTCTCCACTGATCTGGTGTGGAACGAAAGGACTTTGCTAGGGGAGGAGAGGACCAGCAACAGCGTACGTGTATGATGAATGTCATGGTCCCCAACAGCAAAAACAAGGGAATTCTGTTCCCTGTCTTCCGGCACTGAGAATTAATAAGCAAAATCATCTTGGTACTTATCCCTTCTCCTTCCCCTAAGCCCTCCTCACGGTTGGCTGTCAGCAGGTAACATCATCTTAAACTACATCATTATTAGCAAATTAAATGGACCATGCTCTGGTGCTGAGGGCAGGAAAAGACAGTGCTCAAGCTGCTCTTGTACGCTCCATAAGAAAGAGGGTAGAAACTTTGCATTTCCCTCTTTTTAGCAATATGTAGAAGCAGAAAAATTCTTTCTCCTTGAGTTCCGTATAATAGGAATTTTGGGTAAAACATCCTAGTCTAATGAAGCTGGTCAGCATATAGAGGCAGATCCTTACCCCTGCAGCCTCAGGATTTACACCTCTAAGTAACTAGCTGAAAGATATTATAGTGGCCTCACCAAAAAAGACTTTTTTGGCATTATTTACTTAGCTCCTGTGCCATAGGCTTGCAGATGTCAGGCCTGTGCACACACATCTTGCTTTTTAGCTTTTGTTGCACACTACAATGTAAGAAGTGAGATCAATGTACATGAGCTTGGTTTCTGCAGTGAAATGCATGAACAGACAAACTGAAAGCATGCCAGCTGTGCTTGCTTAAGGATGTTAAGCATAACTTAATTTCTAAGGACAGACATATCTCTTCTCCATATTTTCTTCTGTCTTCTTGTAGATGCTTGGCTCGTCTGGAAGGGCTTAAACTATGTGAAGGAGAAGAAAAGAGAGGGACACAGGAATCAAGAAAGATTGGAGGTCTGAGGGGATCCTGCTTTTTCTAAGCTGTGAGTGTGCATTTTTCAGTGTGAGGTGCCTCATAATTCATTAAAAGTTATCCTCAAAAATATAAATGGGTAAAACAGTGGCTTATTAATTAAATTTAAACCTATGGTAAAAAGCAGCTGTAGATTCACTTCTTTACTTGCTGACTAAACTTTGGTCAAATTCTGCTTGGAGTTACATGAGTGTAAATTTGGAGGGATTCCATCCATTTTCAGTGAGAACAACTTTTCTCACTCCCAAAAGATCATTAGGTTCCGTCAACACTTATTCTTTATTTTGCCAAGATAAAGATTCAGATGTTTTGATTTTTCAGTTCCCTTTCTAGAATGCAGTTGTTCTATGTTCTGACAACATATGGCATGAATATGTTCTTTTCTATTTAATATAGGAAAATTAGTCAAAAGTTCAGTCTTGCTTTAATGCTTTTCATTCCCTTGTAAATGCTTTAATTTTTTTTTTTTTTTTTTTTTATTTCCTTTTTGGGAAATTTAAAAACCCAGGACAAAAAAAAAAAAAAAAGTGCCATTCCACTGAAGTGTCTTCCTACTGACGTGTTGGCATGTCCAGTAAAGCAAAAATTTAGGAAAGGAGCACTTTCAGTGTTCACTTTGTTGGACAACAAGCCTGCCTTGGTAGAGGTTTCAACAATGAAATTATTGTACATATATTTGCTTTAATGCCTCTGTTGTTATCATGTTTTTTTTAACAGCGGTGTTGGTTGTTGCCAGATGTTCTGCTCAACAATGCTTCAGCACACATGGGAATGCTTGTGATGGCCAATCAAGTGGGCTGGCAAAATGGAAACAGATGGCCATGGATGTGTGCTCTAACACATCTTTAATGAAATGGAGCCCTTGCGTAGATGATTACATTGCACTAATCACTGTTTGCCTATCCTAACGTCCCTGCATCTCTTGTTATATACCACCTAGTGACCTAGTTTTGAATTACAACTTGTTTATTCATCCATTCTAGTTTTAGCTGCATTGGATCATAGCAAAAGATGGTCCAATGCAGGGAAAACTGCATGAAAACTGCTGGGTTAACAAAAGCAGATGTAAAAACTACAGCCCGGCTTGAAAAGTGCACAAAATGGAGTAGAAACTTGCTAATGATTTATTTTCTGTCTTTTACCTTTCAGTGGTTTTTATTAAATAATGTAGGGACTGTGTATCATTGAGCTGCAGTTCAGATCTGAATCCAAAGTCACTCGTGGTCCATTATTACAGTGAGAGTCAAACTTTAATAGATGCTCTGTGAGAGCAGAGATGCGTGCCAAACCGAATCCTAAGTGTACAGCTTCCCTTGGTTTTCCTGGGGCTCTTTAGCTAAACAGTAACTGTTTTCAGATGCAATCAGATGGGCTCCGTAGGGCAGATATCTTTCAAGAAAAGCTGGTAAGTTGGTACCTTCTGCAAAGCAATTGCATGATCTTTTGGTGCTTTCCTGATTTGGCATTGAACTTCAAATTAATTGCTAAATTCAGGAGATTCGAGGGTGAACAACATGCTTTCTATCATCTATAGGGAGGCTGTGAAAATATGCTTAAATATAAAATAATTTTATCAATTCTAAGGTTTAAAAAAACCCAACCCAACCTCCAATCAAGTACCCAAAACCATTTGATTAAGAAAAATTATGGGTCTGGAAAGGGATAATAACTAAGAAGCTCTTGCATATGCATCCAAAATAGGGATTAATGTTTTCAGGGTTTCCCTTGCAACCACGAGAGTTGGAAACTTTGCTTTTTTAGAAAGCTAGTTGAGATTTGAATAATGAAGGGCTCCACAGAAACCCTTATGAAGCTCACAGTAGTGTGGTGACTGCTGGCATTTCTGTACCCAGTAAGTACAACTCTGCTGGGTCCAGAATACCTGGTGAGGAAGGGTAAACAAGAAGGGGGAGGGGGGGGAGGGGGAGAAAGCTTTATAATTTTTCTTCCATTGCTTCTACATGTTGCAGAGGGCTGTCAGAAACATGGGTGCTGTTGATTTTAACTTTGTCAAGGCAACAACGTATTTCAGTATTGCATCCAAAAGGTTAAATTAAAAAGGATTTCCAAAAGTTTATTAAAATGAGGGTTGGGGAAGGGACAGGCAGGCTCATCCTGGATTTAATATAGACCTACACTGGAGCTGGAGGAGCTGGAGACCTACACTACAGCTGGAGGAGTGCAGTGGGGGAGGCAGAGCAGGAAGCGCTTGGGGATGCCATGCAGCACGTCCAGGTCCCCACGCAATGACCACCAGGAACTCGGTTCTACCCCTACCCTGGTGCCACCGTACCAAGGCACACCTCCTAATGCTCTTGCGTTGTGCTTAATGCAGCCCTAATGGCCACAGCTCAGCATCTTCATCCCTCAGTGTACCCATTAAGAGATGCCAGCCATTCCTTATTGATCTTTAAATTATTAATGGATAATTTTTCTCTCATGCTTAGTGCATTATGGAGATTTTTTCACATACTCAGTGGCAAGTTTTGTTCAAGGGACCCACATGTTATTTTGAACTCTTTTCAGATTTCTTTTTTTTTTTTTTTTTTTTTTTTTTTTTTTTTTTTGTTGCATACCTTAGAAAGAAGGGGGGGACCCTTAGGCCCCGCAGAAACATTTATTTTCAGATTATGTCTGGTATAAGCTTGTTTTAGGCCAGATGTAAATGGACAGTATACTTTTAATGTGTATTCTCAAAACCTCTTTGCACTTTTCAAGTAAAAATGGCTCATGTATTTTTGGAAGAGTGAAAACAATGGAATGTCAGATTTCAGTCGCTGCTCTTAATATATTTAACCATTCAGCATACTGTAATTGGCTCAATCAAAAGTTATTTCCCTAAGTAATGCAAACAAGACCCCAAGGATGATGAAATAATTCTGAAATGTCAATCTTTCAAGATTCAGATATGTTCTAATAACATTACAGAAATTCCAAAGGTCTCAATTTGGAAGTAACAATAATACTACCAAGTATAGACAAATTTTTAAGGCAAGAACTAATGAAGTGATTTGTTCTCTTAACTTTGATTTTGGACTAAATCTTCCAATTTTCAAGCTAAAATAATTCCAAAATATTGTTATATCTAACCTTACAAGGAAGAATTACAGTCACTAGTTCCACATATACGTAATTGTATTTATGCCCTGTTTTTTCATGCTTAAGAACACAACAAAATCTGCTCTAATGCTCCTGAGTTCCTTGATGTTCTCTTCTGCTGAAACAAAAAAATTTTTTTTCCTTTCCTACAAATATCACTACACTAGGTAATTCTGCCTAGACCTATTCATTAGACTTTTAAACCACAAATATATTGAATCAATACAAGAATATTACCATCCATGGGCAATGATAATGCCCTATTCTGTGTAGCTGCCAAGAATAATGTTTGTTTTAGCTTTGCTATTCTAACACCTCCTAAAATAAATTAAATGATTACACAGCTTTTTCATAAGCATCTTGGAAGCAGCAGTGCAGTGCCTCGGCAGGGCTTGAGTCTGGTAGGTGCTGGGTGAGGGGACTTTCCATGCTTTGTGCTCAGCAGGATGCTGGGTAGATTTAAATTTACTTTTGAAAATACATAAATATAGCTGAATAGAACAAAGAGATAGCAGAAATCACAGTAAATTCAAAGGATTTGATTCTTTACAGTTCCAAACTGTCATACTGCTACAAACAGCAGAAATCGAATTGACCCCTCAACTGCACTTTTATGTTCAGAGCCAAGACTGGAGTCTGGGTCAATACACTTCTAAAACACTATCCCCAACTCATCCAGGTGTTCTCTTTCCAGTCCTTATACTCTATTTACATGTTCAAACCGTGACTGCTAGGAATACTGTCTGTCTTCTTATTTCGTTGAATATGTGTGTGTATGGGGGGAGATAAGAAGAAAAATCAGGAATGCCCCATTTCCCAGGGCTAATTTACCTTTCTTCTGGACGTTGTTCTAGTCTAGACTGTGAAGTTTAATGTTTAGATGTTACTTCAGAGACCCACAGGACAGGGGCACAGGCTTGACCACAATGAATTTGTAATGGGTGACAAATTACTGCTCAGTAATGGTAATCCACTACACTGATGTAGCCTGATCAAGCTAGCTCATATGCCTATTCACGTAGACTAAATATTGGGAAGGAGGAGGAATGAAGAATTCTTCATGGCTGTGCGATGTGCACCTTCAGAAGAGACAGTGTTAGATGGAAATGAAACTCCTTTGCTATTCTCCCAAGAAAAGAAGTTTGCTAATTTAATCAACATTCATGTTTGGTGCAGATTGTTGGCTTTGCTTGCTGTCACAATGCATTGCTGACATGCAGTGTCATTGCACTGAAGAAGTAGTTGCACTACCACGAGGCTACAAATACAAGGTGTATAAGTGGGGCTGGTTTCCTCACTATGGGAAATAAAAGGAGATCTAGAAAGATGAAGCAACAAGGCATTAGCACGACGAGTGTGTATTCACAGCTTAATTGTATCCTGAGTGTTCTTGTAATGGGCCTGAAAAGCTGTTGCTCAAAGCTTGCTAAAACAGGGATGCAGGTTATGGGAAGAGGAAAATACTTCAACTAGTGGCCGTAACATCAGCGTAGTATAAGAATATCAGTGCCTAGCTCACTGCTTTCTCTTGGGTAGCCTGTAGCTCACTGGTGCTGATGTTTGAGCAGCTGCAGCTGTGTCAGAGGCTCCGTGCTGGATTCCGAGGCATGCCTGGTGTTGACCTGGTCACACTGGCCCTCCTAACCATGGCCTTTAGCTGCAGTTACTAAAATACAATTGGCCCGAAGGCTAATTTTCCCATTTCAATCACATGGGGTTTCAGTCAACTTTTCAGTGCATCCAGCAAACAATAGACTTCCAAAGTCACTCCTCAGATAGGCTAGTCAGAAAACTACTTGGTATTTATAATTGTCCGTTGCTCCAAAACTGAACTTCAGAATTGCATGTGGACAACTATCTAAGTGACTGCTGGACTCTTGATATTCTTGACCAGCGACAGTCACCATGCTCCTCACAGACACCGAGATGTCACTATCAAGACTGTAGGTATTTAAGCTTCATCATTTGACTCTGTGCAGGACAGGATACAGAGTAACCTGTGGTTTTTGTATACTATCTCTACCTAAAACCTGCAAATATTTTAGGCGTTGATGTTCAAAGATTGAAAGAACTAAGCTCTCCATGGCTATGCTACCAGCCAAACCAAGAGTAAGAGCACTGACCACCTCCAGAAGTTGAAACCCTGGAGCAATTTGGCCACAGCTAAGGATAAGCTCCAAATTTCTTGTTTGTGGAAGCCATTGGAAACTGGAGGTCCTAAGGGCATGCAGCCTTAGTAAAGACTCTCAGACACCAGCTGCTAAGTGGCACCACACATTTGCGCATAGTTCAGGCTAGTACTGTTTGTATTGTTACTATAAATTACAACTTTCGTTACTGTTCTGCATTATTTGTGCTATCAAAACACCTAGAAGCTCTTGTGGTGGATCAGGGCCCTGATGCACTTGGCAGAACAAAATCTGTGCCAATAGCTAATGGGTGCAGAAGAAAACTCCTTTGGAAGAATTAAATGATTTACTTTAAAACTCTGTTATGGTTACCTTCCTTATAACACCACCACCTCATAACAACACCTTAGATGCCTGGGATAGTGTTATGATGAGAGCAAGCTAAAGGATATTTATAACAAGAATAGGTCAATGGTCCAGAGGGTAGTTTCCTATTATGGGAGGGATAAAATAACTAAAATCAATAAATCTCCAGATCATAAATGTAGCTACAGTCTGGGCAAGGTTGAGAAAATTATTAGCAGAGCCTCATGATGTCTGGATATTGTAGCTTGTAAATTTATACATACATATGTGTGTGGTTATGTACACGCTTGCTATTCATCCCCCGCAGAATTCATTGAAATGCTAAGAGGAATGTGCATTTGGTGCTCCTTTCAGTTCTGGTAAAAGAAAAAAGAAAAAATGAAAAAAGAAAAAATGAAAAAAGAAAAAAGAAAAAAGAAAAAAGAAAAAAGAAAAAAAAAGAAAAAAGAAAAAAGAAAAAAAAGAAAAAAGACAGAAAAAAGAAAGGAAAAATGGAAATTAAAAAGAAAAGAAAAGGAAAAAGAAAAAAGAAGATAAGAAAAAGGAAAAAAAGAAAAAGAAAGAAGAAAGAAAAAAGAGAAAAGGAAAAAGAAGAAGGTAAAAAAGAAGAAAAAGAAAATAAAAAAGTAAAATATAGTAAAAGGGAAAAGGGAAAAGAGACAGATGCAAGGGGAAAAGAAAACCAATAATACCTAGAGAATGCATACAGCTTTACTGCTTTTGCCTTTCAACTCATGGTGATTTTTTTCATATAACTGACTGTACAGAGGCATGACGAAATGGCTACATGTACTAACCAGAGGTCTGTATGCTTTGAGGTCCATGAACTGTCGCGTCTTGTTTAAAATATGGATTAACTCTCCCCAAGCATCTCCTTCACTTACACCTTTATTGTGAGCTATCATCTCCTTTCATCATTTCTTAAATTTTAATAAAACAAAAGGGCTTCATCTCTTCAAACTTCAGATATCTAAAGGCCTGTTGTTTAAGTTTAATGTATTCATTTAGGCTCCCTTTGTTATCTGCTGAGAGAAGAGGTAACTCCAAGGAGTGTTTGGTCTCAAGGGTCTAAGATTGTTTTGTCCCCAGACCTGCCTGTTTCTTCCCACACTGATTACAAAAGCAGCCTTAGACTTAGCTATTGGTCTCCTTTGATATTAGATAGGATAAATCTCACCTACTGAGCCTAAACTGCTTCCTGTTTTGACATAATCATAATGAATAAGATTTTCAAACTCCAGTATGTGAACTGTAACTGAAATGCTATGTTCATGCTTTAGTTAACATCAGTAACTAGATTTCTGTCCATCTGCGACTCAGTGATATGGTGTAAGAAACAGGGAAAAAAACTAATAGTCTCAGATGATAGAGCATTTAAAAAATATGAGGTGTGTGAGCTGTGTTTTCCACAGGCTGTTTGATGTATTTTCTAGAGATGAGCTCGATCTCAGTCTTGACTGAATCCAAATACTCACTAATTTGAGAAAAGTATGAGCCTTGTATTCAGATGTGAGCTTTGCCCCCCAGGCAGCTCCAAGATTGAACTGATTAGGCTTTCAAAAGACATGACTGGTTTGGAAAGCTTTAAAAAAATAAAGGAAAAACTCTGGAGAAAGTCATGACGCTCTGATGTAGCTGGTGATTCCAAGGCCATAGTCACCCATGTTTTTATTGATTTCGCTTTTGCTAACCCTATTATTGTGTTCCTTTCTGGTTTAGATTAAAAAGTTGTTCTGTGAGGGCAGAAATAACGAAGCCTGGTTTCCTACATATTGTATCTAATGCGCCCACATACTCTTTCTGCAGTATTAACAGCTACCCTCATCTTCCTATTCCTCTTGCTGGTGTCCACTGCTACATTTTCAGCAGTCCCCTGCAACGAGGAGGTGTCCCCCTGTAACTCTGCTAAATCCTCCCTACATGCCCATGCCTCTACCCCCAGCAGTGCTTCCAGTTCTTCCTCCTGTCCCTGACCCCCGCTCCTCCTTGTGTCTCCAGCACCCACGGAGCAATCTCCCTGCCTCACCCCCAACCCGTACCATGCCCTAGGGTATGGGGAAACAGGGTCCCTGCCTTGCCCAGGGGAGAGGATCCAAGCAGTCATGTCTTCTCTTTTACCCATTTGCCAGTGCAAGCTGTCCCATGTATGCAAAAGTCACTGGAAGAGTGATGAACAGGCAGATGGAGAAGCCTCACCAGCAGAAATATTTGCAGTCCTGTATTGGTTATGGTAGATATTGCTCTTCAGAACACCGCCACAGTATAGAAAAAAATTTACCAACACAAGAAGATACTGGGAACAGTATTTCATAAGCCTAAAATATGCCCTCATATTATTCGTTATTTAAAAACATTTAAAAGATCAATGATTTTTAAAAAGGCTTTAGGTATTTGTCCTAACAAACTGTTAGCAGTTATAAATAAGGAATGTGTTAAAACTCTTGCCAATTATCCCAACCAATGTAAAACCGTGTATGAGCCTGGAGAGGCAAGAATTTCTCTAGCTGAGGCATTTTAAAAGAACTTAGTTTAACAAGGGTGTAGAAGAGAGCATGGAAAAGGAGCCAGAAAACTTATGAGTAAATGAAATACCTCAATGTTCAGAGCCTAAGTTGGTGTTTTTAGGAGCTGTCAGAAGATTTATTAAGTCTTTTAACTTTACTACATGCAACAGAGAAATTTAAAAATTACAGACCAAATCAGAGGCCATAGGGGACTCTGGAAAACCAGTGGGCTGCAGAAATTGTGTGGCGCTGATCAGTTCAGGTCTCAGACAGTCAAGGATTACCTTGGGACAGCTGTGGGACTTTTCTGAATGGCAGTAGTAAGTTCATATGAATGATTGCATTGTAGAAACCTGGGTCCTGTCCATCCCTATCTGTTAGGGTTGCAGTGGTGTCAGCAAAGGGGATGGGTCAGGTCCCAGGGAGTGGGGAAAGGGAAATAATAATAGGCTGTGACCTTGTTAAGATATCTCAGTGGCCAAACACTTCCTGTAGGTGAGGTGTGCGCCTGCTGGAGAAGACGACTTCTCATGTCCATGGGGTACAAACCACATGTGACACTCCTGAGCCAGGAAGAACCTTACCAGGGCCTCATATACACAAGAAATGGAAAGTGTTTTCGATTTTGAATAAACATTGAGAGGGTTTGAAAGGCCACCAAAACCACTGGGAAAGCCAAAGGATGTAAATGTAAATGTCAGGAGACTCAGAAACAAGGAGGACAAGAGCAAAAACAAAAGGTGGGATGAGAAAGCAATGTAAGCAGGAAAAAAAAAAAAAAAAAAAGAAAAGAAAAAGAAGGTGCTGTAGAAAGAACAGAAGGGAAATGCATTTAAGACCATTTAATATCGATTCAAAAGGACCATGAAAGCTCAGTGGGCATTTGTAACAGATAGGCAAAATCAAAAAAGGAATAAGGAGAGGCTTACTGGAAATTTAAAAGAAAATGAAAGAATTCTGGCTGAAAACTGCATAATAAAGGGCACATCCTCATGAATCAATAGCCCAGGAGAAAAGTACAATTACAATTTCTTGGCTTTGCCAGGAAAATCAAACAGCTATCCTGAAGACACTTTCCACAGATCCACCTTTAAGTAGGAGGGGCAGATAAAATGGCTAAAAACAAAACAAAACAAAAGAATAAGAAAAAGAAAAAAAGCCCAGCACAGAAAGAATTATTGCTTGGAACAGAAAATGGAAACCATCAAAATTAAATGTATTTATCCTCTCACATACTCTGCAAACTCAATGGAGACAGAAAGAAAACTATGCAGATGGCCAAGTAGGGAACATGGAACTGGCCAAGAAAAGGCTACGTTAGCCTTTTGAATGAATTTATAATAAATGTTAAAAGTTGATAAGTCTGTTTCACAACTTATTTACCTACATAAGTCAACAGACAAAAGGGGGAATAATTTCTATGAAAGAACATGGCATCAGACAAGCAGATGTTTGTGCAGGTAATCGCATTCTTTCATTCAAATATTTCCTGGCTGCGGTAGTTTGTGTATTATTTCTGCTTGTGAGAGTCTGCTGTGGTGCTTGACTGCCTGGCAGGAGATCTGTGCCCCAGCAGTGTGCTGGCCTGTGTGGTGAGAGGACAGGGCAGCTCTCTGGGCACGCTGACCCACTGGGGCAATGCTGGATATGTGCTCCCAGGAGGAGGGTGGCATCCAAATGCCTTGGTACTGCCTTGGGAGAGGCTGAAACCTCCTTCCAGCACTCCGTTGGTTGCAGAAATATTACTGCGGATGAGCACAAGAGCCGAGATGGTGCAAGTGGTCTTCAGCTGGTCTCCAAGATCATGGCTGGAGGTTCCATGGGAGGTCACAGGCATGAAAACTCTTTCCTGCAAGCCAGGGTCTACTTCCAGTGCAGCAGCACAGCTTGTGAGGCTGCTAGACTGGGAATTCTTGGGAGAGGCCAGTAATTATCCTCCTATTAAATTATCCCATAATCTATTAAACTTAATCCTTTTATTAGTAACTAATGTTAAATACCCTAGGAAGCATCTGGCATTCAGTCTGTTCTGTGGGTTGTAGCAATTTTGTACAAAAGTGAAGTAGGAGCTTTACTGGGTTCATCCCCTCTCCTGCCATTGACGAGTATGTCCTGGGCAGAAAGAGGCTCAAAAGAAAGACCTTGCTGGTTTTGGAGAGAAGCTACATTATGTTGAGATTGACCAGACTGTGTTACCTTGGCATGACTGAAACTGTCCCCAGACTTCTCCCTTTCAGCCCCCTCCTTCTTCTTTTGACCACTCAAAATGGTAGCTGTGCACTGCTTTTTACACCACCTACTTTCACAGTAGTATCTGACAGTAAACTTCAGAGTACTTTTGGTGGACTACTGTGACAAGCAGGCACCATCCAGTTGTGTTCACCTCATAGCTGGGTCAACGCCCTGGTTGGGAGTACAGGATTTCCTTAATGTGCTATGGAGTATTTTTCACAGGCAATGTGCCATAAAATGTCATAAAATGAAATGCTGCAGAGTATGCTCTATTCTGGCATTTCAAGAGGTAGAACTCACTTTTTCAATAAACTCTTCTGGGAAGAGTTACTGAGAACAAGCTTGTGTAATCATGAGACTACATCAAGGTGTAAGGGAGTCAAAAGAACACTTTGCTTGTGAGTCTATGGGACAATACTTGTTGCAAAACTGTTTTACAGAAGACTTTGCATGTCTGCCTGAGTGATAAAATGGAGTTCAGGCTACAGAAAATACTTGATGAACGTTCGAACAAGATGGTGGAGGCAACTTACGGCTTTCTTCAAGAGAGAGACGTAAGTCCTTCCAGTCCTTGACCCTTCCTGGCCAGAAATACTGACAGATAATGTTACTGCTTCTCTTCCTGGCCATTGTTTGCCTTTGTAAACTCAAGTACTTTCTGTATCACTTTGAGTGGATCTACTGTCCACCTGCCAACATTAAACTCCTTGCTAGTCACCCACTCTCAAAGCTGTCTAAAAATCCTGTCTACCGAAGAACGACTGCAATATACACTGAGACAGCAAGCCCAGCCTGACCAAAAAACGATCTGTTACCTCCAAGGTCTCCCAGGTACCAGAAGGAAGCTTAAAGCCTGCCATCTCAAAGTGCAAAAAGATAATGCTTTTTCCTTGATGCTGTGGGAAGTGAACAATAACCACTTGTTGCTTTTCCTGAAGTCCAGAGTGCAAACTGGAATCATAGAATCATAGAATGGTTTGGCTTGGAAGGGACCTTAAAGATCAACCCCTCTGACATGGGCAGGGACACCTTCCACTAGACCAGGTTGCTAAAGATGGCTCTCACCTCTTTACTGGATCCTGGCAAATCTGATAGAGAAGCTGAAAAAGTCCACTTGTTACTCCAGTAACGATCAGGCAGAAATCCAGTCAGAAACAACCAGTGCCGAGTATGCAGAGCCAATGTAAGGAGTATGGGCATGGTGGGGTTTCATGCCTTCCTGCAGCACTGTGTAGGATTAAAAGTGGAGATGGAAGAATAAACTAGAGATGAGGGAGAGAAGAGTCTCGGAAAGCTCCTTCTCCTGAAAGGGGTGGCAGTAGGGATGGTGGCCCTGTGACAGTGGCTGTCACCATACAGTCCATGCCCTGGAAGACTTGGCTTTCCGAGGATCTGACACAGGTGGATTAGTAGCAGGATTAGGGATATTTTGCTGCCTCCAGCTATCTGTTCCTCCTGCAAGTGTTTGTGCATTAATGCTCTTGAGAAAAGATGTGCTCTTGCAATTGCCTGATAATGCTGCTATTGCTGCATCCTTTGTTTTGGACTCTCAGCTGTTCATTGCCATTGGGTCAAATATTTACATTGTTCCATGTTTGCATGCAGTGAAGGGATTTTTGGTGGCTGTATACACATTTTTTATTAGAAAGTCTGTTTTTGTTCCAAGATGAGTACAGAATGTTTAACAAAATCTGAGAAATGCAAGTATTACAATATGAAAATAATTTTCCAGACAGGAAAGTGCAGTTAACCTCTCTCAAAAATCTGTGTAAGATGCAGCAAGCTTTAGCTACATATGAAATGTAAGTTTCATAATATATACCCTGAAATCCTTATGTAATATTTTTGGCATTTCCATGGAATAGTGCATATACTGTAAAGAAAATAAGGTGACCACACCTCTGTTTACAATCCCAAGCAACAACACATATGAGTACAGCTAACTCTCCTTTATCAGGAGTGATGGGGTGGGGGGGGCAGATAACCCGTTATACCCTATTAATGTTGGAAAGAGTCATTCAGAGCTGCCCCTGTGGTGCCCGTTGTAGCTTGAGACAATTACTTGGCCTGGACAAAAGATGGTTTTTGCAGGGGGTGTCAGGTCCACCCGCCGCAGCCCCAGCAGCTGGCCCAGCCTGACTCCGTGGGTGTGATACACCTGCATCTCCTGCTAGACTGCCTTACTGTAAGTCTCCCTCAAATTTTATCCCACTCACCAAGAACTGCGCTGCACTGGACAGAACAAGTCCCAGGGATAAGTTGCTCCCAAGTTGCTAATCAATGTTGTCGTCTTCCTCCAACCACTACTGCAACTGATGGAGAAGTTGCTGTTGAGGTGGGGACAGTCCTGCTGCTGCTTACCCTTTGTGTGACATGAAAACACATCCCATGCTGATAACATATTATTGGAAATAAGGTGACCTTGTGCATCAGAAAGTGAATCCAGCTAGAAAATTTAGATCAATATTAAGCTGTTTTCCAGGCTTTTAGTTGATTTAAAAAAAAAAAAAATCTCCCATATTCCTTTGTAAACTCTAAACTCATATAAAAGGGCTAGAGAAAGTTCAACAGAAGACAGTCAAAATGTGGAAGAAACCGAAATCAGGCATTATTTGTCAGAATTATTGATGACATCCATGGCATACTGTTGATAAGTTAATATAAGTTATTGTTTTACTGGTTTTGTTATAAGACCCAGAGGCCTCAGTCAGAACTAGACCACTGCTATTCTTACGTGTACATAAATGTATGTATACAGATATATCATATGCAAATATACAAATACAGAAAGGCATGAGATCTATTCTTTCAGGAAGATAAAAAATTATTAAAGCTCTCAACTATTTCACTTGGCTTTATACAAGTGTGTTTTTATGAAAATCAAGGCAAAGAAGAGTCGTTGAGGGAGACAGAGGACAGGAGAAAGAGAAAGAAATCAGTAACCATCACTTACAGATCACAGAGCCTGGAGAAGTAAGCATGAAAAATTACTGGATTGACTCTTGAGGTACTTAAAACCAACAAATACTGAACCTTTTAGAGCAATTTAACTACCCAGATCATTATTTAGCAAAAAATATAGCCAAAGCATGCATAATCAAAGAGTTCTCTAAATTGCATGGAGACAGCTTTATGGTATTTGGCTTATACATCAGAGCACTGGCCTGTCGCCTATAGATGCATTTGAGACATTTGGCAAAATAAATAACAAATAATAAATACTCAAGCATTTGATGTAGGGTTTTATAAAACCTTGCTTCAAAATTAGTTCAGAATTGCCTGGGATAGGAGAGACAGCTTTCAAAATATTCATGAAAGAATTCAAAAATATTTACAGTGCTTTGCTTTAAAACAACATCATCTGGAAAGGGAGAAACCTGGAAAGTGTTAATACTACGCAGGGCTGGATGCAGTCATGGTGTGGGTAAGGAGGTTGCCAGGAACATGGCCAGTCCCAAGACCCCTGGCATGGGTGCTGTGCTATGTAGTACTAAAGGAGAAGCCGAAAAGGAGGTGGGGAGGGCTGCCTTAGCTCCTAAGATAGGCACATGCTGGCGGAAAAAAAACCCTTGAGAACGAACTAATTAAAACAGTACTTCCAGCACTGTCAGGCAGTAGTCAGCTCATGTGAAAGCCGGCCTTGTATTTTAGATACGGAGAGATCTCATACTCCCTGTGGAACTGCACCCTGATCTGTTGTGTGCATTTCTGGGTCTCCCGTCAAACAAACGTGCTGCATATTGAAAGGCATCAGAGGAGAGCAGCAAAAGAGACTAAGGTAAGATTGAGACATGTTGGTAGGTGACCTCTGCTTACGACTGAATTATGGGATCAGATGAGGTGGTTTGGAAGACGTGACAATGTGATAACAGAACGGGGGATGGGGGGTACACCACAGGGCTGCAGGTGGGACGAGGGGCCAGAACTTGACTGGGAAACCTTGAGGTGGAAAACAAGGCAGTTTCCCAACTATGAAGTCCATAGAGGTAGAAAAAATGATGGAGCTTGGAGAGTACTTGAATGAGAGATGACACTGAGCAAAGTAATTTGCTGGAGACACTCTGTACTGCTGGGGTATCCCAACAGATCTCTCATATTTGTACCTCTTGTTTCTGTGTGCTAAGAACAGCAACCATGGTAATTAGGCACTTGTTTGAAAGGAAAAGCGAAATGCTTGTCTCATCTTTCAAAGGCAGATGGACATGACAGCTTAGGCACATTCAGCTACAACATTTTGATAATGCTGATCTGCATCTGGAAAGGGCCAAAGAAGGTGCTGGTGTAAATTATGAGGCCAGAACATCCTTACTTGTAAGGGCATGTGTGTATGCGCATGTGGGGAGATGGGAAGAGGCGGATGTTCTGGCTGTGTAAATTTGTCTGCAAGCCTCATGCTCACAGATGCAGATCATCGCATACTGATGCATAAATCCTCCCCCAACTTATTTATAAATGTTTCCACTTAAGTACATTTTTTTAAAAATTTGAAATTACAATCATTTGCTCTCTTTTCCAGCTACAGTCTTTTTTTGGAAGGGTGAAGGATGTGAAGATTCTTTGGCTGAAAATAAAAAAGAGGAGAAGACAGAGAAAATAATGAAGATGTAGCATGTCCAAGGCTTAGCTTCTCTGTACATTCCTTACTGCATAGAAGACTTCAGAGACAAGGACAACGCTGATTCAAAGGATGTTTCCTTTGCCAGCCTTGAACTGCTGCGGAGGGGATGGAAGTAGGGCAGGAATGAAGGAGCGGGAGCTGCCTCCCTCCTTGATCTCCACTGCGTTTTGCCACTACCTGCCCCAGATCAGTTCCTGGACAAGGTTGCCCCTGAAGAGCCCCTACAAAGCACTGTGACATCAGGATTACGTTGTCTTCAGGAAGGAGCAGTGCTCCCTTTCCCACGCTTGCGCTCGAGGCTGAGCTCTAAAAGAGGGTCAGGGACCTTCAGCTGCCCCTCGAATGCGAGGAGCCCTCCGGCCATCCCAACCCTCCACTTCAGCTCAGGGAAATAAAGGTTTTGGCTCTGCTCAAAGCCGGGCCAGGGGCCTTGGTGTTTAGCATCGTCTCTATCCCCGTTTCGCTGTTGGAACAAGGAATGCTGAAGCATTTTCTGCTGGGAGCTCTGGCGCAGAGAGCCCGGGCTTGTAGCCTGCCCTGTGCCGAAAATTGTGGGTCTACGCGTTATGTGCAGGTTATTAAAGATTCTGCTTACTTTACAATGGTCTGTTAACAGCTCTAATGTCTTTAACATGTGCAGTCCATTGACTTTTAAGTAACATTTTATTGAAGTAACTGCCGTGGTTATTAGGCAGTAAGATTTACGCTTCATTTTCAGTCCTGAATCTGGAAATCTGGAAAAAAAAATAGGGAGGAGGAGAAACAGAGGGATGACATCTACCAAAAGACAGGGAAAGTGCTGCTTGGGGCAGCATTCACCATCTACCCATGAGACACCGTCCCTGCGTTTGCCAGGAAATGATTCCCCCAAACCTGGGGATGCTGAGCAAACTGCTAACAGAAGAGATATGCAGAGCACCCTCCTCCTTGGTGGAAATTCGGTATGAGTTGCTTTCTTTCCCCCACTCAGTATGAAATAATATTTGCAGATGTGAACTGAGGGAGAGGTTTGTGGCACGTTTACATTGCAATGCGGTTTGCATTAAGGAACTGGCACTTGGCTTTTGCTCATTGAAGAATTAACATAAATCTTAAACCTTCATAATCCATTGGCACGGGCAGCAAATGGGGTATTTGAATGCAATGCTGCATGTTTCTACTGGCTGGGTGTTTTAAAGCCTCACATCTTGCATAAATCTCTTTTTAATGTGAAATGAAATGTTTAAAATAACTCGTTAAGGAACGATGGTCAGAGATTTTTTTTTTTCTATCTGGAATTTTATGAGGTGTGTTTTTTCATTGCCTAAACTGCTTCTTTTAGTCTTGTCATTTTTCTGAGCCACCACTTAGAGCTGGCTGGTGCACCCAAGAGCTGCAACCGCTCTCACACAACTTTGTAAAACCAGAGATAAGACATTTTTGTACATTTATGGTAAAACAGAGATTACAGCCTACTGGCTGGTCTTGGCCTGCATTAGTTCCTTTGTTTTCAGAGATGTAATCTCTTCTTTTTCATCCCATCACCCATGTCTGAACTGATGGAAGATGATTGTCTGTCATACTCCAGGCTTAAGTTACTAGCCTTTCAGCTGCACAGAGGCCTTGAGAAATGCACTAATATATTCACATCAGGAGGAAACTGCCAACAGAAACAGATCCTGAACTGGTTCCCAAACAGGATGACAAAAAAAGTCCACTCAGACCACACACAATCCCTCTGCTTTGCATGTGGGTCCTGTTGCACACACTCGCCTTGCCTTTGCTGTATAAACAGCAGACAACTGAACTCTTCACGCTGGTACACAAGAACCTCTCGGTTTTAATGAAATATTGCATTTAACTCAGCCCCGCAGAATTTTCCCCGGTAAAAATCCCTGTTTCTTGTGAAGATATTCTGCGCCCTTTGGAAAACACCACCCCAGACTCCTTTCAGCAAAGTCCCGGGATTCCAGAGCAGAGCAAGGCACCTGCACACACATTGCGTTTCCTACAGCTCTTAGGAAATCTTTGATCTCGAGCTATTCTTATTTATATTACTGTGGCGAAAACAAAGCGAAAACAAAGCGAAACAAAACAACAACTGTGTGTTAAAGCTATAGAATAAGCCCAAACTGCTCTCTTTAAAGCAATGATTAATCAGGCTCTTTATGAAAATAATGCTTTGATGATGCCACACATTTAAGGCAGGCGCACAGCTATTTGGAAGGAGAGCTTTCCAGTGCAGGGTGCTTTCTTCAAGCAGGAGAAATAAAAATCCTGGGAAAGCAAAGTCAAGTCTCTGTGAAAAGGGCTGGCGAAATCTAAGTCACAGAGGCACAAACAGTAAGAGTCTAGAGCCTGAAGGACCTGCAGAGCATCTTTCTGAGTTAGACTAATTGTGAAAGCGCTCTGCCTTGTACCATGCAAAGAGAATTTTATTATGGGCTGAAAATGCTTGGCCGTTCTAAATTCCCAGCCTAATATAAAGCCTCTATAGGGGACTTTTCCAGCACTGGATAATAGCCTAGCCCAACACCTTTAATAAAATCAAGGTGACAGACCATGAAAACATTTGCTTCAGCACTATAAGCAAATCTGATACTGTTGCTGAAAGATGCCTCGAGGCATCTGTACAAGTCTTCAAGAGCAGTGGCGGTGGTGCTAGTATGTGGGGGGCTTCAGACCAGCAAACCCAGAGCACCTCGCGGACAATGGCTGTAACTTTGAAATTTTAAACTGGCTGCAAACACAAAGAGCTGGGCTCAAATCCCGTACAAAGATTATGGGGCAAAAATTGTCATTTAAACACAAAATTTATTTTACCGTTAAAATTAGAGTGTTTTTTAATGCTCGATCATGTGAGAAATGTGGTTTCATAAATTAACACTGGTAGAACATGAAGGAGTCCGAGAAACAAGCATGAAATTATTTCACACAGCAGTTTGCAGCTCACACTTCATCACATCCGACACTGCAAGTGTAAGATATGCAACTTCACATCTAAGGGAAAAAAAGAAAAAAACCCAACAAACTAATACAGCTCACTTTTGTTACTTTCAAATGCTGTTTACCGTATAAACAGCTAGAGCTGGTTTTGTAAATCCCTGGACAGGAAGTTGGCAATAATAAACTTTAAGCTGAATTCAGAGTTCTTTTGGGACAGGACAGTTCTCTTTAGTTAAGCCTTCGTTTTTGTGTTAAAATCTAGGTCGGATTTATTTTAAACAGCTGCTTTGTTTTTCTGTTTTGTTCTGAGTGTGTGTTTTTCTCAAATCTGTGCACCCAACTTCAGAGCTCAGATATCTTATACAACTTTTGTAATTCATAATTTATGTAATACAAAGAGTTTTCAGAAAGATCTTTTCCCAATTATTTTCTTTTCATGTCATTTCAATGCATGTCTGCCACCAGATAATATCACAGCTGTATCTGTATTATGCAGTAGAGGCGAGACTGACTGGACAAAATTTATGCTGAAGCATATGAAATACAACATTAAAAATTCCTCCTAAGATCTATTTTAATTTTTCCTGGTTCCCACCCCAGGTACTTGCAGAAGTCTAATACTGATGAGGTATGGTTTAAAAGAAAATGTTTCCCAAGGGAAGCGAGGGAAGGGAGTATGGCAAAATGGGACTAGAATTGTAGTTTTGCTTAATCAAGACAACCTTCCATGCCTTATTTTTTTTCAGTGAGACAAATGATTAAAACCCACATAATTTTTTAGAAGGAAAAGAGCAAAATAGTAATCTGGTGTGCCAAGTGCTAGACACGTATCATATACTTTGCAGAGAGGTGTACAAAAAATGCTGATGCAGAATGGCCTTTTTAATCTCATTATTCTAAGACTTGTTGTTGAAGAAAGGGTGGAAAACAAAATTATTTTAAAAGATCTAAAATGCAGGTGAGCTTTCTGCCTTGAGGCCACTATGAACTTAAAATTCAGCCATGTGTAGCAAAGCCCCACAAGACCTATAAACTCCTTAACTCCCTCTTAATCAGTTTTTTGGAAGTTTTAAGAACTGCTTAAGTCTTGGGCTGCTCCTCTGCGCAGAGATAATGTGTCCCAGACAGAAGGTAAATTGCAGTAGGTAGACTTCCTCATCAGGAGAGAAATTCATCATGTGACATACCAATATTTCACATTTATTTCCAGTTTCTGGAAATCTCCTTTTTTATTCTTTGAGCACTAAAAGCAGGGTAATGAATTTGTGCAGGATGGGTTATCTTACGGTAAGGAACCGTGACAGTAACCAATCTCCTTTCAGTTTTGGTTTGGACAGCCCTGGACGATCTTCACCTCAGGTGCACAGAGCCTGCCCGCCACCGCAAGCGCCTGGTGTCCGGAGGCAGGGGGAAGTGGGATGTGACTTTCGACATTTTGGGCATTGACAGACCCTCGGAGACCGGTTGCCTTCTCCGCTTACACCTCCCTGCTCTCTGAAGAGCGTGACCGTAGCGTTCGCTACTTTGCCACTGGGCTTTCCTGCTGGTGTGGTGAAATCATAGCTGTGGAAGGGGTTAAGGCGGATTTCCTGCTGCCGAAAGCGTGTTAAGCATTTATAGTCGCCGATGCTGCGCCCTGCACTGGGGTCGGTACTCAGAGACTTTGAGGCTTCAGGTACTTTGGGACAGAGCTGCAGGGGGGCGAAGCAGTTAGGGACCCCCATCCCTCGCTGGTATTTGTTAGGGGTGTGCTGAGCTGTTACTTCTTCCACTTCCGAACCAGGAATTACAATATGGCCCTTAACATCTAAGGTGCTGTAGTTTTTGTTCTGTGGTTTTAATTCAAAACATCGTTCAAATGCTCAGTTCAAACACCGTGTGTTAGAAGTGTATGTGGCTCTTTTTATCCTTGGAGCTCCAGTTACTTCTGCTCTCGCTCAGTTTTCTGAAAATGAGAAGATGAAAAGAAATGTATCATTTTTATATGAGGGAAAACCAGTTCAAGTGTTTGGGCAGCCATGCCTTTTCGCTTACCTTTAGGAGGAGGCGTTTTATTTTTCCCTTCCACTGCACCTTGATCTGAACGCTGTGAGATCTGGGGGCAAGGAGTCATCAGGATTTTCATTATTTTAATTCTTTATTAAAATTTTATTCTGGATTGAAATGAGAGAAGAAAGTTCTTGGATCTGGTTTTACGTCTTCATTTACTTGTTTGTTATTTTGCCTAGCTTTGAAAACACAATATTAAAGCCGAGGTACAGCAGGATTACTATCTATCTCTTTATTTATTTTTAACTTTCATTAGCTCCTTCTCAAAGCTCTGATTTCTAATGCCAAACATCTCAGGCCAGTGCTTAATGCAGGTAAGGAGAAAAGAACAAAATAAAAATGACAGCTTTTTAATGTTTAGAAACACCTCAAGTCAAACAGGCTCTTTCCAGTATTTTTTCCACCAAAGCTGCCCTGTGGATTTTAACGGGTGACAAGCTCAGCGCCGGGAGCAGCTGAAAAGCCCTGAGATGTAAGTGCCGGGGTGTACTGCCCCGCGCTCTGCGTTGCAACAGCCCCTTCCACCTCAGGTCAGAGCTCGGCTTTTAGAGCTCCCCAAATACATATTTATTCACGTGATATTCTGTTAAAACTCTGAATGGGACTTCAAGGTCTATAAAAAGAATATGTGTTGGGAATGCTATTTAAATGACTTTTTATAGGTAAAGGCATATGGACTGGAGAGGCAGCTTGGAAAAATCTTTATCTCTGCTGGTATAACGGCATTATTTTGCAATGTACTTGGTGAAGAAAAAGGAACAAAAGGGAACAGAAATATTCTTTCAGTTTTGGGCATTTCCATCAGATGCTTTTTAAACTGATATTAACATTAAAAATGTTGCTCAGAAACAATTATGTTGCAATGGTGAAAAGTCTAACATAAAGTATTGTGCTTATATTGTACAATGGTGGTTATATTGAGTGATTTACTCTTTTCCTCAAAACCATACCATGTTGTATACCCTAAAAAACATCTCATTCATTAATTTTTAAACAAAACATGTCCACCACATAAAGAGTATTTAATCGACAGTTATACTGGTATAAATGAGCTGAAGAACAGTTTTTAGAGTAATGGAGATCAGGTGTAACTTTAAGTCAAATACCGTTTTCCCTGGAGTTATTTGCATTCGTATTGCTGTAAAAAAGCACCGTTCAAAAACTGCACTCAAATAAAGTTCTTCATGCAATGATATTTAAAAAAATATAGACTGTCCCCTGCGAGGAGCGGTCTGTGACTCGCTTGGAGCCAGAGGGAGATTTTCCTGCGCTTCCATCCAGAGAGGCGGGATGGGAGCTGCCGAGGGAAGCACTGCGAGCGGGGGAAAACCGAACCACGGCAGGGGCTTGTTTTAAGGTTACATGTAAAATTAAGTTCTTGATTCCTGTTACCAAGCACTGAGAGACCACTGTAATTCAGGAAACTTTTCAAATGTCTCACATGTTTTAGTCCAGGCACCGGGGCACTGTTTACAGCTCAGAGTTTAGCCACCCCGTGTTCCTAAATATTCTCCCAGCGATTGCAACCAAGGGAGAAAATACTCTTTGCTTAATGTCTAAATAGATTTAAAGTTGGTTTTACTATTTTTAAATGAAACTTCTAGAGAAACAATAGCAGGCTTTTTCTCCTACAGATATTTCTATAGAAAAATCTACACTAAAACCTGAAATATTAGCATCTCGAAGAGGTCTCCTTTTTCCTTGCACAGTGTAAACATTTACAAAAGAAAAATCATGATAATGTTGAAGATTACCTTTTATTTCCAGGTATCTTCATACAGGCTAAGAAATGTCAACTAGGACTTAGACCAACAGATGAAAGTCCTAACACTGGGTCAGGGCAACCGAATGAATCTGAAAAAAACATTTTATGAAGTAGTTTCTGCCTTGATTCTTTTTACTAGCTTGGCATAACAAAATCTTACTACACAAAAAAGAAAACAAAGAAGTGGTATAAAGAGGTTCTGCAAGACATGAATTTATAGCAAATAAATCCAATACAATCGCTCGCGGATTTTTTTCCTCAAGTTAGATTTGAAAAGTTACTTTTAACAAAATCTCTGGGAACATCACGCGCCAGGGAAATCGCAGCGACTCGCCCTCCTTCCCTGCTCTCACCATGCGGTGGCAGCCTAAGGCATGTGTTCACCAGGCTTTTCGGCTTTGTCACTGCAGCCAGAAATAAATATCCTGCTCTTCCAAATGTCTCTCTGCTGGTGCCTTCCCATTGCAGGCAGCAAGGGACTTGCTTGTCAAAATGCTGAGCCATATGCCCCGTCTCCATAAATACTGAGGATTCTCTTTTAAAGAAAGGTGAGACAAAAAGTGAGAGGTGAGATCAACATAGGTACAGCATTCAAAAGCTGAAGACAATCTACTGAAATCCTTTCGGAAAACCATTGATACAGAGCCTTTATTTTCCACTGCGGTTTGGTTGAGCATTGACCAAAATCTCTGTATAAATTGCATGAGCCATTCCCTCTCTCCCCACCACACCCTGCCTTTTTCATTTTTCTATTTGCATGTGGTTTGGGTTGGTTATTTTCACCCCCCAAAAAATATTCCAGTTCAGTCCTAAGCTACAAGCAGGCTCGCAGGCTTTGGAATGTGAAGACCTGCGTTGTGCACTGTGTTCTGTCCTTGTGCAGTTGCAAAGTGGTCTGTGCGATCGGTTTGTGACTTCTCCCTTTATCTTTGTGTTGGGTTACTTATGAAAACAGTCCGTGGAGTTTAATAAAAACAACAACATCAAGAAGGCAATCTTCTTTAGATCTCAAATACGCAGAGAGAGAGTAACTATTTTGAATTGTATCTGCTCACGGTGTGTTCATTTTGGGATGCCCGTGCATGTCACTCCTGCGATATCTTTCCCTCCGGATATTCAGTTTCCCCCTTTTCCTTTGTCAGCCTTCATCAGGCAAACTCACTGCCCCGTTCATCTTTCTATCCGTGCAGCTTCTCTGCAACAGTCCTGGTCTCGTGTCCATGCTCTTCTCCTAGAGAACTTCTCGTTTCCTCTAGCATTGTGGTATCCTTAGCCTGCTAGGACCTATGTTAAATATTCCTTAACTAAATAAATTGTATACATATTTAACTCTTTGAATTCCATTTCTGTCTTCTCCTAATAAATCCTATTGTAATTCCTTGAGTTCTCACCAGAGCTCACTGAGGCAAAGAAAGAAAGGCAGTTGCTGCTATCAATGTACTATTGGTTTACGGCCTGCTTAACTTCACCTCCTCCTTTATATTCATTAACAAAAAAGTTAAGTAATCCTAATTTTCTCAGACCTAGATTGAACATTCCTTCTCCCTGTCCTAATTCAGTATGAGCTGATTTAAACCATCCTCCGATTCTTTTTTTTTTTTTTTTTTTTTTTTGCTCATGGCGCATCACTCAGTTTCCATTCCACGTGACAGTAATCATATCCAAACGAAAAAAGAATTAAATAAACGTGACGTTTCGTGACATGCTGTATCAGATGCTTCCCTAAATTAAAGGAAACCACCCACAGCTTGGGAACCCCTGCTAGGCACATCACTCCCTTCTTTCTTTGAAGCCGGGAAGCTGGACGTGGATCCGTGGTGGAAATATCATGACTCCCAGCCCATCCTTGGTCCCAGGGTGGGCGTTGCACGCCTTGTCCTGCACCTTCTTTTGTGGGGAGCTAACACAACCCACTGATGAGGGTGCGTGTGTCCAGTACTACCAGTGCCTGAATTGCAGGGTATCGGTGTTGATATCTGCACAGCGTTAACATTGCCTTTGGCTCAGTGTGTGCCCATGCTCACTCCTTGGCGTGCCAGACCTGGTGGCAGTTGCCACCACCATAGGTTCATCAGCCTCAGTGAGCAAACGGGCCATGGAGAGGGTCGTCACTGAGGTGGTCAAAGTGGGGGAACCAGCTGTTCCCAGTGACAAAGGGGCCAAGGAGGGGAAAGAGCCCCGGTCCCCACCTAAGTGATGCCGGGGCGCCCGCCGAAGGGAGCTCCGTGCTGCGCCGTGCCTCACATGCGTGCGGCTCAGCCGGCTCTGTACTTCCAGTAATTCAATCAGGACAGTCACGTCGTAACCATGTGGAGTCAGTTACCGAGTCACAGTGAATTACTGAGGAAAGGATTTCATAATTAAAAAGGACAATAAAACGAAGAGCTTTCCACAACAGTGGAGTCCAGAATTACAATGATGACATACGAGAAACAAGAAAACAATTAAATTTGGGTTTGGTTTAAGGCTGGGCAGCACCTCTCCAGAAGAGACTCTGGTCCTGTTCTCCCCTCAGCAGCCTGCAGAGTCGTAAAAAAGGGGTGACAAGGAAAGAAGTGAGAAGGGGAAGGCAGAAGGAAGATGTCGCCTCTCTCCTTGGTGGTTAGACAGGGAAAGACAGTGCTCTGGAGCCATCAGATGGAAAGTAGAGCCAAGTAGAGACTTGGTATCAGCTGAGGGATTTAAAGAGGAGGAGAGGTGCATTTAGGAGCTAAGACATCCGTGAGGAGGTATGAAGAAAAGCAATACTAGCAGTGAATGTTAAAAGCACAGCAAGTCTCCTCCTGGCCCCAGTGCCTGGACCCACAGCACCCTGTGGAAGAATTGTATTTCAGGTAAAGTCCAATTTCTTGGGCTGTATCTGTCGCTGCACTATCCAAAAGCCTTTGTGCCAGCTGGCTTCAAGGCACCGAACCGAATGACTTTCCTGGCAGGAAGAACAACAACAGCAAAAAAATGTGAACAGGGTTGGACTCAAGCTGTCCTGTAACGATCTGCTTTCTGCCTCGCTCTCCGGATTGCCATGTGATCAGAATTTGCCCAAGGGGACCATGCCAGGTCCTCATGAGTTCCTTCTTCACCCGTCCTATCTGGGCATGCATGGCTGCAGGCACTGTGGAACCTGCTTGTTCTAGGTCATGTCTTCTTTTTTTAAAATACAAAACCGCCAAACCCCCCAAAACCCAACAAGCAAATCAGTACTGTTGGCTGCTTGTTTTGCATGTGACAACCCTTGTTGACAGCCAATACACTAGAAGAGTTCTTGTTTGAAACGCAAAGCCTTGTGTGTCATACGTGTGGTTATCTGCTGTCCAGGACAGAATAGCTGGGACAGTTGTTCACCTCTGGAAGCTGTCAGAACTTCCATATGCAGTAGAGGACAGGGTGTTACACAGATCAGGACACCTACATTTTATCCATGCCTTTCTTAATGATGAGGAAGGCAGGGCCTCTCAGTTCTGTCCTCTAAAATACTCAGTAGAGTTATTTTTGTAAAGTATGCTGAACTTCTACAAATGAAAACCATTAATGGATAATTATTATTGTGATGCCTCTAGGTAGTCATGGGGTGCACATACTTACACTTTATACTACAATAAAAATGCTGATTTTACGTGGGAACATCTGTTTTCTCCTTTGTTTCCTGGACTAAATGAAAGCCTTCATCTGAAATCCAAATCTGGAATTAATCCTCACTTTTGAGATGAAAAGGAGGTGAGTTGTCTCCCTAGCTGATTATTACTCAGCTGGGCAAAAGAGGTGATTTGGCTCATTTCTTGATTTGCCTGTGGAGAATTCCTTGAAGGTGATAGTCCTTTCCATATCATGAGACACTGTCCTACCAAGTGGAAGAGCTTACCTGTCCACCAAGAACATCATGGAAAGAGATGATCTCTGTAAAGTGCTACCAATAAGTGCTGAAATGCTAACTTTACACCTAGCAGACACAGAAGTAGTAAGAAGAATGAGCTCAGCACTGCGTCATTTTAGCTGGATAAAGATCTCAGGTTTCAGAAGTTGGTGTGTCGCACTGGAGACTCTGAACCGAAGTATTTTCATACCTACGATGTTCGGATGAATACTGTACCCTGCTTCAGCATTTACTCTTTAGTAAAATATCACTAACACCACATGAGTGAATAGTTAACCCAATCACTTGTTACCTCTGCATTTCATAGCAATATTGCTTTGTTGATGGCCTCTCACTTATAGTTCTTAACCATTCTCAGTAGTTTCCATGTAAAAGTGGAAACAATTTTTCTCATGCCTACACCTATGCCCACAGTTGTTTGGCATAGAGCCATATAATTAAACTTATTTACATCTTTCAGGCAAAAATCAAAACATGCCTGCATTGTATAAACATGATTTTCCCCATGCAAACGTATCAATGAATTCTCCAGGTGGTTTGCCTAAGACAAAACCATTAAAAATAAAAAGAAAAATAGTCAGTTTCTGAATGGAATGCTAAGAATCTTACACAATGAAATCTCTCACTAAATTCAGAGTTTAAGCTGATGATGGCTATTGCTACTTGTGCAGAGTGGGGGAAATTCTGCTGAAATTATAGCCTGAGGTATTTAAAAAAAAATTGGTTTACTGATAATTAATCAAATAGAGCAGATCTTCTCCTGCAGAACTTCCCAGGACATCCTACTGATGTCAATGGAAGTGGACTTTCATCCATGCACATGGACCTGATTCAGGTGAAGCTCTGTTTTTCATCTAGCATAGATCTGCACCCACTGCACTTTCTTTTGTAGTGTCACAGGTAAATGAAGCCAAAGTGCAACACAATGAAAGGTCTGGGTCTGCACCAAGGTTCACCTTGAAACCATCAATCAGGCCTGGTATGCACAAAAGAAAGCTCTGCTTCGTGTATCTCAGTGAACATTGTCAAACAGCAGCTGAGGTTCGCATTTACAATAAAACATGAAAACAGGGGAATATTGCATCTTATCTAATGATAAGTCCTATTGTTGCTGGCTATCTACCTGTGGATGCCTGTCACTTTGCTGAAACCATAGAATCATAGAATGTCCTGAGTTGGAAGGGACCCATAAGGATCACCGAGTCCAACTCCTGGCTCCACACAGGATCAGCCGAATCAGAGCATATGACTGAGAACATTATCTAGATGCTTCTTGAACTCAGTCAAGCTCGGTGCTGCGACCACTTCCCTGGGGAGCCTGTTCCAGTGCCCAACCACCCTCTCAGTGAAGAACCTTTTCCTGATACCCAACCTAAACCTGCCCCATTGCAGCTTCATTCCATTCCCTCGGGTTCTATCACTGGTCACCAGAGGGAGGAGATCAGCGCCTGCCCCTTCGTTCCCTCTCGTTAGGAATTTGTAGGCTGTCATGAGGTCTCCCCTCAGCCTCCTCCTCTCTAGACTGAATAAACCAAGGGACTTCAGCCTCTCCTCGTACATCTTCCCCTCTAGACACTTCACCATCTTTGTTGTCCTGAATGATACTACACTGTCCTAACCCATCAGGACAATATTTAGAGTTTTAATTATATTAAAAGATATGACATCTATTTCCTTGCCCACCTGACGTAAGAATTCAGGCTGATTCTTGTACTTTGAGTTGTTATCACACCTTAACAATTGATAGTGATTACCTGGTTTATAGTTCCTTTTCCAGATGCACTGTGAAGCAATGCAATACCTTTAAATTTTGTTTTTAGTATCTGGTAATTCTAACATCTAAGTGAGAAAAGGCATAGCAACATACATTTTTCTCCTTGATCTCATGGACGAACATTGTCTGAAGACTCTGAAGCATTTGACATTGCATCCTTTCCTGGATCAAAGAAAATCCACATCTGTCTCTCAGCTTGACACGGTCATTTAAAACATCCCCTCCCTCCTCTGGCTCCAGAAAACAACTCTAAGACAAAACCCATACACAAAACCCACTAGAATTTGTACAAATTAATTTTTGTTGGCAGTTAAACCAAATTCCATGGAACTGGCCACAAGTATTTGAAATCTCTCTCCTGGGTAATGGTAGCACAATAGGATTGGAAAGGGAATAGTGCACACCTGGATATACAAGCTCCCTGAATCAAAGGGTTAAAAACAAGGGATCGTTTGTTCTTAAGGGATACAAAAAACACATTCACCAAACAGCTGCCATGTGACTTGAAACAAAAGCTTGCAATGTAAAGATCTGAGCAGGAGGGAGCACAAAACATCTCTGATCCTCATATACCTCACAGCATTAAATCTCTCTTTTCCTCGCACCGGTAACAGCTCAAGCATTCAGTTCGTCTCCTTTTGCCCATCAAGTTTGCCTCCTTCTTTCAAACAACCACAGCTGACAAAAACCACCAGAACCGAGCTATGTCAGCTTGCGCCCGCCGGTCCCTCAATGTTTGCTGCAGATAGAAGGATATTAGTGCCTGGTTTGTGACCACTGTAGTTAAACACCTTAAAGCCTATAAGTAAACTTGCCTGTAAATCAAAAAGGCAGAGAGTTTTCTCATTTCATCAAGTGTAGTTTTACTGTCTGCTGTCACCACAGCTGTCAGCAGGATGCTTAACTGCTCTAATTGTCTAAGGGCTCATTCCCTCACCCTAACTAATTGTTTAGATCTGCTAATCTGCATCCGTCATCTGTGAAGGGGCTAAGGCTGTTCTCATCTTCCAGTTTATAGGAATCAGCTATAGCGAGTCCGTAACAGGATCTACAGGGTTTACCTACTACCCTGTGGTGAGACGGTTGCTTGCAGTTGGGTAAGTGATGTTGCCTTGTGAGCTAGTGAGGATGAGGAAGATAAAATCCTTAGGAGACAGTAAATTACAGCAGTCATCCAAATCATGACTTAACAAGAAATAATAGCACAGTAAACAGCTACAGCTCTGTAACGTTG
Organism: Aramus guarauna; assembly: GCA_013400195.1. NCBI lineage: Eukaryota > Metazoa > Chordata > Aves > Gruiformes > Aramidae > Aramus > Aramus guarauna. The sequence continues at coordinate 556,536 of VXBL01003104.1, forward strand.
AACCCAACTAGGAGTGGACAGAGGGACTACATCAAAACTTTATGTAACCGAGCCCTTAAACTGATCTTGCTGTATTTGCAATGTGTGTGTGCTTTTTTTTAATGTTAGGTATGAAAAATTAATGATGTGAGTATGTATAGCTTCCGTGTATCAAATCCTTTTTTTAAATGATTTATTGCATTTCAAAGGACTTTCATCTCAACTTATTTATACAACTTTCATACAGTGTATAGCACTTCATTCAGTCAAATGTTTATCAAAACCCATTTATTTAAAGGCCCTTTTCTGCACATATTGTTTACATATGGACTGTCATTATTTTAAGTGGGGTTTTTTTTCTTCTATTTTTTAATACTCTTGGAAGTAAGGCTTGAGATTCTTTAGGCTTTTCTGGTCATTCTATATAAATTTCCTTTGAATTTGCTAAGTATTTGTTGTAATTAATATTGAGGTGAAATTATCTGGATTCTATAAGCAGAATTCTGGCTTAAGTGAGGACCATCCCCCCGTCAGTAAATCCCAGGTTGCTTCTGTTACCAGTCACAAGTTACTAGCTGCTCATCCTGCACTATTCTACCACTGCTGACAAAAAGCTTGGTCAAATCACAGAAAATTATTTTTTGTGACTGTAAGTTAGTGCCAAGGTTTATTTATGTCTATAAAGTCTACCCTGAGATATTTCAATCTGCCTGAACTTTAATTCTGGTTCTTCACACAGGCCTATTGCATCTCTACGTGAAATTCATTGCAAATGTTTGCTCTGGTTAATTGCCAAGTAATGTCTTTTCCCTTGTTTTACCTGTTCCCTTTTGAGCACTGTCTTCTGCTGTTGCTTGTCCTCGTTGCCTTCTTTCCCCTGTGCCAGGTGCCACAGCTGAGTGCCTTACCGAGGATGCTAAGCCAAGCTGGAGAAGCCATGCGAAGTCAAGCACCAGCCTTGCTGCTGGCTGCAGAACCACTAGTTACCAGCTAGAGGGATGGAAAGGCTCTTGCCAGGCTAAGGACACACATGAATGTTATTTAAAGTCTGTGGCCTTTGACACTCTTGAGTTCCACCAGTTAAGTATGTGCAAGGGCTCAGGCATAACCAGAAGATACTTGTCATATCTGACCTTCTTCTTTTACATTCTCCTCCCTAACAGCAATTGGAAAGTCCTGCTCCAAGTAGTTTACAATTTAGTATGTGTAGATATGGTGGGCTTTATGTGAAGGGGACACTGATAATTCATAAAACCCAATACTAAACTGAAAAGAAAGGTGGAGGGTAGGAAGAAAGAAGCTAGAACATTCCTGTTTTAGAAATGGGGAATGTAAACACTGAAACCTCATACTTATAAATCTTAAAAATTAAGGGTACTTCTTTAAAGTTAGTCAGTTAAAAGATTTCTCTGTAGACAACCAAAACAGGTAGGGTTTGTCACATTTGCTGTAGCAAAAAAGATCACGTTGGGTAAATGGGCTTCTAATCTCAGCACTTCAGCTAAGTTCCTGAAGTGTGATGGAATGACTTTTGCCCTAAGAGATTAACTGAATTGGTCTCACACAGGAAATCTATGGCAGAGCCAGGAAGCAAGTTTACTGCAGAGCCTTACTTCTAAGACAGGACCCCATAAAATCAGTAGCCATCCGTAGCCAGGAGATGACCTGTCCTCTCCCGCGTTCACTATTTCTCTATAGACTTTTATTTTCAGGGGAAGTGATTATAGCAAACTCTGTAAGACCTCATTCCTCATTTTATAAATGTTCAAATCTTAATAAGGGTACAATTATGAGAAAGGAGGTTTTAAATGAACCAAGTCTGTGCCAAGTAGATGAAGGAATCTTTGAAGTGATCCCACCTTTGATTTATGTACTGGCTAAACCTTGAGTTTCAATCTAGATTTCCTCAGCAAATCTCTTAAATCAAAAGTTTCATTGCACTGCAGTTCAGGAATTAATCTGACTGTGAGACTAAGGGGAAAAATATTGTACCACAGAACAGTAAACTGCTGTAACTCTGAAGTTAAACCGAAACTAAAGAAAAACATGCTTTGCGTTATTAGTATGATAGGGCTTTAGCCAGCCCGCAACTTCCTCCTGACTCTTGGCCTGCACCCTTGTTCTCAGGGAGTTTTCTGATTTTGGCCAAATGTTCGCTGAAATGTGTCCTCTCTTTGTGGCTGGAATAACAGGCTCCAATCAGCCTAACATAAGGACAGAGCAGTATTTTAGATTGAACTTATCCAAATATTATTGGTATATTATGTTTCATAATTACTTTGGGTCTTCCTTCTCCTTGCAGTAGAAATGTATTTTGGCTCTACAGTCACACAGTCCTAACACCTCAGATATAATGGTTCTTACAGAGCCATGAGTTGGCTGTTGGTCTCTTTACTTTATGAACCCAATTTAGCAGAGCATTTAAACAAGTGCTAAAACTCATCCCTCTTCAGCAAAATGCATTAGGCAGGCTGTGCTGGACCTCGGGGCAGTGAGCCCTGTGCTGAGGGCTGCAGACAAGCTTCCCTTGGGCCACTGTAACTGTGTAGTTTCTGCAAAGTGAGAGGGTTGAGTTTGAGCTTTGTGTGGCAGAGGAAGGACCTGAGCCCCAGTCTTTCCTTCCCAGGAGATTGCCCTGACCACAAGGGCGTGCAAAGCCCTATTTGCTATTTGGAGGATGGGTCAGAAAGAGCATCACGGGAGCGACCTACATTCCTAAATCCAGTCAAATTTTTAAGCCCCTAAACCTTAGGCATGTTCCTCCAGGATATAGAGAAGATTTCAGACACAGCCTCTCTTCTGGGGCCCTCAGTGTGTTGTGTCTCCAGTTCTTCACGTTCTTTGCTCCATCAAGTCTTCTTCCAGAGCTAGGTCTGATGCTCTGGTACTTCAGGTCCCCAGGAGCAAAATTATGATAAAAACATTTGCAAACTAGTCACTCACTGAGATGAGGACAACCCCACAGGTATCAAAGACTTGTATCATTCAGCAAGTAAATAAAAACATTTGAAATTATCTTTTAAAGTTTCTCCAACTATACAGCAGGAGCCTTGCAATTACCTTTAATATTTTACTGTGCCAGACTTGACATCTGTAGTAAATGGCAAGAAATTTTGTGGTACAAATGAATAGACCATCACTCACCATCAGTTCTAACCAACAGAGGGTTTAAATGTTATAAAATGTTATACATGTTATAAAATGAAAAGGCCTGTATTCAAGAATTAGGAAAACAAACTCGCCTCCATCACGTGCAGGGTCAGCTGAGGGAAGACACAGGATTATTTCTGAGACAGGCAAAGGGATGGTATTATGTTCAGTGAACCAGATGCCCTCTGCTTGGGCAGATGTCAGCAGAGAAGGTGTGGGTGAGCGCAGGGAGGAAGGCTCTCTGTTGGAGTCCCCAACCAGTCAGGGTCAACCTGACCAACATATACATGTTAGGTATATAAGGAGCAGCTGAAGCAGCAATAAGTTAGCTTTTTTTCAGAAACTGAGCAGTAAATGGCCAGGCAGGGTTGTGCTGCTGAACTTGGCGTGAATGCTGTCTGCTTTCCCTGGGGGCGGGTAGCTGGAATGAGCATGTGAATAGTGGAGGAGGGAAGGAATCGGTAGGGGCAGGGGACCTTCACAAAACATGCCTGAATATTACAGCTCCACAACCTTTGATCAGTAGTCAAACTGAAGAAATATTTTGTGCCATCCACTTATGGTAATAAATGTTGAAGATGTCAAAAGAGCATAGAAACCTCTCTGGAGCATGCTAGTGCACTGGAGAGAGGAGTCCAGCTTCTCTCTGTTTTATTAAATTCTGCTTTCCCATGAGCAGAGTGTCTCGTAAGGATTCCTTTCTCTTAAGATTGCATAAATGCAGTCAGACTTCTTTTCAAGTCTTCTCATATACCACCTGCTGCCTTCCAAACTGGTCAGTGTCCTCAGTTGTTATTGCTGTGGAAGAAGCTATATAAGAAAAATGAAACGCATAAGAAAAATAAAAATCTGGGAGACGTGATGGCTAGAGTAGTTGTGAGATAGAAAGTGCTTTAGGCTAATGGTAGCTTTACATTCAGGAGTGCTTTGTGTAGTGCCTTCAGTTAGCATTGCACGCTGTTTGCGTGCTATTAATGTTACATATATTGCTGAGATGAATGAGGGTTGTTATACAGTGTTTATTCATTCTTAACTTATAAGTCCCTGGATATAAGTTTCCATGACAAATTAGAACATGCTTGAATGACACAAAACCAGGTTTTTCTTTAAAATGTATTTACACATGTTTCCTTATGTTTCCGTAGCAGCAAGTATATTGATTACAGGGCCATTTTAGTGGCTTTATTTTCCCATGTGAAAATTTGGAGTTATTAATTGTAATGTATTTAAAAGGCACAGAGGAGTAGAGGAGAACCTCAGCTACATTAGCCGGTAGTGTCCGGTGAAGCTGCAGGCTCAAGTTGCGCTTGCAGCTCTGGTGTCTGTGACGGCTGCTGTGTGAGGAATTGGGAATAACTGTCTCACTTTGGAAAAATATGAGAAATTTTGAAGTGCTCTTGCCACAACTCAGTTTTAAAAAATAGGAGTTGAAACTCAAGAAGCCTCAACACTCTCGCCACCAACACAGGGACTACCTGCGCGTTCCCTGGTGGTTGCAGGACAGAAAAGGAGAGGAGCCACATGGGCTGTTGCTTTTCTGTTGGTGTTGCCCTGACAACATCTGGTGTCTTTTTCTCCTGGATCAGCAACACAGTGGTCCTAGACACCCATGGTGAGACCGCCTTGCCTTGGTAGAGGTGGTTATCTACCCAGGGGAACCAAAGTCCTAAATCACAAGTCACGCTGTTCCATCTGGAGCTCTGGCTGCAGATACCAGCATACCCCAGCTTATTTAGCTTGCCAGTCAGTGGAGATGAGTCAGATCATACCAGGCTTCTTTCTTATTTTGGCCTACTTTGGTTTCTTTCTGAGCAGCAAAAAACCTACTAGTGGAAAGCCAACAGGCCCTGATTTGGTGAACCGTGCTCTGCACTTGCTTAAATCCGTCCTGATTCCCCAGCGCATGGATGCTGGATGCAGAGAAGACTCTGATGGGCTGAGTCACTGTCCTCAGCAGACCTGATGCTTTTTATGGGGACAATCACAGATCTGAGTGTGTGTTCCTACGTGATAGGTGTTTAGGTCTGTTTCTGTCCTAGCAGTTTATTTCTTATTACATTCGTGGCATAGCTTAGTGTAAATAAGCAAAGCCTTAGTTTCCTGGGAAAAATGATGCTTACATAGCACTTACAGTTCTCAAAGAACTTCTGTTCGATCTCCACACTAATGTGGTTTCACAAGAAGACTGAGATTATTTTATTGCCCCAGGATGCCAGGAAATTTTCATTTGACTTCCTCAGATCTCTAGGATAAAAGTGGGACAGTAAAGAAAAGAATTCCCTTTGCTGTCTTAGATTTCTGTTCTTCAGGAAAATATGTTATGTTTTCTAAGATCTGATATTCTGTAGTTTATTTATAACTTAGTGACAGTATTATTTTACTTTTTTTTTATTTTTTTTTTTTCCACAGAGGAATATCTTGCCCTCTGCTGCTTCCTGCTCCTGGCCTTTTTTACAGGCTTCTTTTTCTGTGTGGAGTGTAGATAATGCTTTTCACACTTCATTGGTTTTATTCAGTATATGTTTCCTGACTTTGTGGAAAACAAAGGAGTCAATAACCTATAAAGTGTAGAAAATATGGCTATCATTTATAATCTGCCAAATAATCAATATGAGACCATGCATTTGCTAGTGTCATGTGAAAGGTTTGGTGTTGGTGAAAATGTTTAGCAAGCTGATAGCTAACAAGAGGTGATAGAATGAGCATTTGAGGAGGAACCACATGTCTTTAAAAAAACAAACAAACAAACAAACAAACAAACAAACAAACCCAAAACAACAAAGCAAATCTAGGCTCCACATTTTAACCCTACATGAATTTCAAGGGCAAATCCTTCCAAAAGTTTTATTCTCCTATTCAGTCAAACCAGGTTCAAATGGGACAGAGAGAAGCAGGCGCACCCAATGGCAACCTGGTTTGCTTCAGCATCACGGGTGCGTTTACAGCACTTGCTGCAGGAGTACTAGGCAGTGAGGAGCTATTTTTGGGGCCTGTTACTGCTCCTACAGTTCCAAAGGACGCTTCTTTCCACCCTGATACTGGTTGCTGCAAGGAGCAAGGGCAGAGGGTACAGGAAGCGGCAAAGACATCTCCATCAGAAGGGTAATGGAGGCAGGTTGGGTCACCGCTCACCAGCTCAGGACGTTTTAAGGTGACATTGTGTTGCTGAGGTGATATAAAGGAGTCTTGGAGGAACTTATTCTGTAGGTTCAGAAAAAATACCATTAAAGTGGGGCATAAGTTTTGGAGACAGCTTGGGACAAAAGAAGTAATACTGAAGGTAAAAAAAAAGAAATAAATAAAAATGCTCAAAGTTTGGTGATCTGGGATAAAACTTTTTGAAACCTTACTGGTCACCACCATGCAAAATAACTCCTTTCTTTCTTCTGCTAAACTGCATTAAGACAAAGGCTATATTATCTTAAGAGTACTATCCCATGTCAGCGACTGCTGGTATAAGTCAGCATTTGTTCCATAATTGCTTCATCTGGGTAAAAACTGTATTTAGCTTGACAGATGGTATTCTAGCTTGTCAAGCTGAAGTCGGAAAGCTCTTGGATGTCTGTGTGCCCTTCTCCTAAATATCAGTTCTTCACTGAAGTCTTCACAGACAAATCTCCTGTATTTGTGGAGGTGAGTGCCTCCCAGCTGGCTGCAAGGAGAGGTACATGGACACACTCCTGCTGCCTGCGTGGGGTGTGAGAGCCCAGCAAAGCAAGGTGGGGTGTTCTTTTGCTGTTGGGGCTGGATGAGTGAGGTGATGGATTGTGGTGTGGGTTTTCTGACTAAGAACTTCAACAGTCCCTGGCTGTTGGCCTCGGCTTTGCCCTTTCCTCCCATTCTTGATGACAACCCAGCCCTGGACATCCTTTGATGATGACTCAGTTGTGCTCGAATGCTGAGGAGCAAGAGCCTGCTCTGTGTCTGTTCCCATCAATTGAGAAATGCACAGAAGTACATGGGATGAGATTAGCAGAAATAGTCACTGCTCACTTTAATTCCCTTCCAAGTTAAATTAATTTGCCATTGGCCCCATCAGGACTGGAGTTAGCTCAGTCAGGAGCGTTTTTAACAGCCCTGCTCACAGGGTCCAGACGGAGGCTTTCAACATAATACAGCCAAAAAGGCTTGCAGGTCGGTTTCTTTTACAAAAACACACTTTTTGTTGACTTAAACATTCTCCTGCAGCTACACTGTGCTCCTGTGTGGTCACCTACCTTGTGTCACAGCCCAGACCAGAACAAATGATGAATAGCGAGCTGGGAAGAGAAACTCTCTGTTCCCTACGACGTGCCAGAGCCCTCCCCACATCCCTCCTGCGACAGCACGGTACGGCAACTGAAATCCCTGGGACACAGACTTGTCTCTCTTGGTACTGGTTCGACATTGTTAGGTTTCCTCCCATTTCAAACATCCATGTTTGTTAATGTAGTAATATACTGAGTCAACGTCTGGACATGTGACACCAAGATCTTAGGTTGTAGGAAGGGAATAGAAAAGCATACCTGTGAGTCATGCACATTCTTTCCTGGTTTTGGGTTTGCTTTTTATTTTTTTATTTACACCTTTTGTATCGTCTCTTTTCTTACAATATCTGGTGGATTAATTACTGATAAAAACTGAACTGTAATACCAAAAATGCTGTCTGTTTTCACAAGCCTTTCAGTGACTAAGTTGCACAAGAAATGAAACCCCTAACTTTTGCCTTTACAATAGCATCTCCCCGCCATACCTAAAATCCATGTCAGGCACTAACTCTTTCAGATTTGATTCCTCTGCACACCTCTCATTTGTGTACAGAAACGTTTGGATCATCTCCTGTCTCCATCCAGATTTAGTAGCAGAGTGCTGCAGTGGGACTTCTCACTGTAACACCAACCCTTCCTGCACATATTCTGTTCTACTGATTTCACTGAAATCACACTGTAAGTTATTTTCATTCCTCTGTTTTTAAGAAATGTTACCAGTGTATTTATTTGGTATTGCTAAAGGGAGTCTATACAAAAATCTTTGGCAGTAAGGCTGATAGAATGTAATATATTACTTACCAAACTGTTTAAAGATAATATTACTTCTCAAAGGACTACTTCCAGGCAGCATCTTTTGCCCAGTGATCTCGTTATCCAAACAAGTCTATGCCTTTGAAATGGAAATAGTTTCTTCTAGTCATGTTAGGCTTTCCATTGGACCTGTAAGATCTGTCCCTTAATTCCTTATGAGGGAGGCCAGTTCAGCATCTTGCATTTCTCAAGGACTGGGTAATGATCTGATCTGGTTTAACTTCTATATTTTAGGTTGCTTTTTTCTTTTACTTAAACAGTGAAAAAACTGGAAACATTTCACTGTGCAAATGAAAGAGGTATAAAGTAGGTAAGGCACAAAATAGGCAAAAATCTTTTTCATATTGTAATTTGTTGTCTATTTGATACTTTAAAAAAATGCGCAAAATATTTTGGCTGTTAAATTATGTGGTTTTAAAGTGACAGACAAAAGATCTCTCCTATGCCAGAAGAACCTCTGTCAGAGGAGGCTAAAATCTTACCCAGGTTATGGTATTAAGTATTACATTACTTTCTCATGTTAACGTTTGTTCAGACATGTGTTCTTTTCCTTCAAATCTTGTCGGACTTCTTATGCCGGTTTTATAAGACAGCCTCGACTCTGCACTAAACCACGCCACTAACACGTTACTTAATCTAACTGGCACATTGTAAAATTTTACACATGCGCTCATCCAGATAATTACACAATTAATTTTCACTTAGTACAGCTGAAACGGGGATAATGAAATTTCCACTGGTGTACTGTTACGTCCGGGGGTTAGAGGTCAGCTTCCTGTTTGGATAAGGGTGAGTTTAAAGAGGATTTCTGACAGTCTCCTTACTTCAACTGAGTCTAAAAACATTGCATTGGAATTTCAATTTACAGCTAAGTTCAATGGAAGGAGCAGATGTTGGGAGTGTGCCACTACCATTCTGGGAGCCCTTTCTATGCAGGTGTAGTCAAAAGTCAATGTCCTTCATCCCACTCTTTACATGAAGACAGAGTTAAGCTGGCACTTGATATTAATTTCTGCACTGAACTATAGCTGCTCGGTGCTTTGCAGAACTATCCCCAGCCTGAACAGTCGTGGATACCTTTCCCCTCTAGTCTACTTTGCATTTTCAAAGGAGCACACAGATGACAAGAGTGGGGCTCTTCCCTCTGAGGATGCATGGTAGGAAGGTCACCACAATAAAACAGGACCAGAAAGAACTGAGACAAACTTCCACATCTTTGGCGAGGCCCCTGCTTTGGCACCAAAGTATACAGTGGCATATAAAGCCAACAATGCTTTGATATGTAAATGCAAATGTTGTGACCTTGAAATAGCAGTGTTTCTTATGGCTCCTCTTCTAAGCTGGAGTAAGAAGTTTAGTTTATTGCTTGAAATGTCTACACATGCATATTTTCTGTCAAACCCTTTACTCCATCCATAGTTGCCCTCAGCAGACTTGCTCCTACCCGCAGAGCATCCCTTTGTGATCCCTGCTGTTCCTGGACAGCCGACCTTTGCTGGGAGTTACACCAGGCAGGTGCTCAATCTCCCAAACACCAACTCCTCCGTGTAGGCAATGGCCCAAGGTGGAAGGAAGTGCAAAGGCAGGGTCAGCGTCCCCCTTGGACCAGCCTGTCCCTGATCCGCATTGATGTGCTGGACTGCTTTTTCTGACCTGACTTGCAAGAAGACCAATGTTTTTTAAGAGGTAAGAGGTACTGCAGTTCAGAGACGTAGGGACACAGCTTACACTCTCACCCGATTCCCACAGCACATTGGCAGAGGTAGGGGTCTGGGCAGAGGTGGTCCTGGCCAGGTCAGGGTAACTCAGCCTGCCTCGGTGACAACCCAAAACCACATCTTCCCATCTCAGAGCCAAATGAAGGCAATGGTAACATTTCCATCCATGTCATGAGCTACAGGATTAGGTCCTAAGGGCAGAACACAGTGTCAGCTGGCAGTGAACAGATAACATGTCAGAGCACAACTCTTGTGAACAACAGCTTCTTGTGATGTGTATTTCTGTGGTGCTACTGAGCCTTGATCACAGGCTGGGGCTTCAACATCCTCGAATAACGTGGAAGAAAAGGATTTCTTGCAGGAGAGACAGATGTTTGCACAGTCAATGATTTTGTGCATTTCTTCTTTCTCTTTCTGTCCAGCTTCTTCAGGGGGTTTTATATCGAGCAGTTCGAAAGCGCTAACGCTTCTTATGGTAGGCCTTGTTTCTTCATTGTCTCCTTTCCTTCTCTTTTAATCTCTCTCAAGTTTTTTTTAAAAACTCATTTAGAAGTCCTGCTTTATTCAAAACTCCAAGTTTCATGCTGTTTTCCTCTATTTCAGTCTCTTTGATGCCTTAAACATACTTCACATGTTTTTAAGGCATCAAAGTGTCTTAAATTATATGCTCTCCTTCCTCAAGTAGCTAAAGATGTAACTAATAAAATCCCTCCTCTGTAGACCACACCTTATGTTATCAGTGCCCAGAGACCAGCTCCAGACACCTGGAGCTACAGATGGATGCACTATATAACCCTGACCATCAGACATGTCTACACATTTATGAAGAAAGGTGGAAACCCTCCAACACAGATATTTCAAAAGAAGAATAACAATTCACTTTTACTGATCCATTGGGAAAAAAGACACATGAATTGAGTTTACTGAAGATCCATAGACAGTCTTTGCATCTCCTTTCAACATCAAGGGTTACCCTGACAGCAAAGGGCATGTATACGTTTTACAAAATGAAGGAGATGATATACTGCACTACAGACATTGCTGTTTGTCAGTAGTTCTGTCTCAGGATGCAAAACACCAAGTGAAATCCATACGTATGATATTAATGGAGTGACAAAATGTATACATATTTACCTTCAAACAAATAAAAACAATGCTTTCATTATTAAATTTTGGTGTTATTACTAAACTTGATTGTGTTGCTAACTCAGATAGCATAAATTGTATTTCTAGGCTAGTGGCTGAATGTAAAGAACATACCATCAATAGAAAATGTGTGCATTACGAAAGAGTACAAAAATACTTTTCATTTTCAAATTTGACCACCACCTTTGTTCCAACAGGGAAACATTTTCAAGAAATACAGTTGGGTTTGCTACAGGCATTAGAAATGGTATCTTTTCGAAGAAATATCTTAATATCAAACTAAAATTATACAATACAATTATCACTTTATACAGTAGAAAGTAGTAATATAGTAATATAGTAATATAGCAATATAGCAATATAGCTAGCAATATAGTAATATAGCAATATTAGTTGCATTGCAATCACCTCTACGTGAGCAGGGATGCTTTCGGTGGAGAGGCAGCAGTGGGTGGCCCTGGCATGGAGGCACTGAGGTCTGCCCTCTGCTCTCTCCACATCAGCTTATCCTGCTTGACCACTTAACTCACTTTGTGGGTCCCAGGGAACCCAGGGGTACCCTGGAGGGAGTCAGGAAACATATTTGGGATGAAGAGGGAGCTGAAACACAAAGTAGCCCCTGCTACAGCATGTTCCTCTCACCCTATGGCCGTCCCCATACCCCTTAGAGTGAGAGGCTACTACGGCATTTCTTGTAATTGGTTTAAAAGCAACTTACTTTTCATGACATTGTTGACTTTTTGAGAGCTAACAACCCTATTGCTATCTTGTCTCTGAGTTATGATTTGCCAGTGAAGAACCAGAGCTTGTGGGATGAACTTTTCCACCTTGGGATTTTACTGCTCTGGGACACATTAAAACTTTGATTAGCCGGTGAATTTAGAAATAAACCTGGGCTACATGCATGACTCATCTTTAGGATAACTTATTTCTGTAGTTATCAGGTTTTGCCAAAAGCATGTGTTCTATTGTTCTCTGAGTAACCTTCATCTCTATGGAGATTTTCAGTTTGATAAACAATATTTCGATTTACATTAACATTAATTAATTAATTTAACATTAATTAATTAATTTAACATTTTTGTTTGTATCATTGCTCTCTTTAAATTGTTGTGAAATAGAGGGTCACTTCCATTTTAATTTATTTCTATAATGCCTACTCAGTCATCTTTCTGGCTTCCCAGGTTTCTGTTCTACAACACTGTCAGTGTATTGCTGTGAACACCTTCTGCAGCAAACCGTGCTTCAGTGGACACTCAGCGTGGGAGTCAGAAACCCACCCATGCAGTTTATAACGCTCAGTCAGTGAGAAAAGATAGGCTGGGCAGAGCGCGAATTATTCCCTCTTAGGACAATTAACTAAAATAAGGTAAAAATTGTCCTCTGTAGTTTTCTGTCAAGTAAACTGAGAGCTCAAAACAGTATTTCTAAACTTAGTGGGCTGATTTCCAGTGAGGTGTATCCCACTGTTATGAGTCCATCTTCTTTTTTTATCTTATCTTCTCAGCTTTACTAGCTTCTCCCCATGGTCCAGGCAGGCAGGCTCCTTAAAAGCCTCTGCAGAGATTTTGTCTCTATTCCCACTTCAGCAAATGATCTTTTGTTTAAAGCTGCCACACCTCACACATCGTTTTAAAAGGCAAAATGGACTACCGCTTTTCTGCCATTCCTGCAGCAGGTATCTTGTCCTTCTGAAGATTTTTTTAACGTTTCTTGCTTTCAGTATGGGGAGGTCCTATGCACAGCTGCAGGTTAATGGTATCTGTAACAAATTGCTATCTATTTTAACAGGTGCTCCTCCTGTTGCTCTGCTCATTCAGAGCCCATTCCTTTTCCTTCTCAGGCATTTGGGAGATGTGCTGACGAAGGTACAATCTTTTGCCAGGCAGACTATTTATTGGAGACAAATTGTGTGATCAAAATAAAAAGAGTAGTTACATATTCACTGAGACTGCTTCACTCACTACAAATTGTCTACGTTTATGTCTCCCTTTCTGGTTAAAAATACATGTTTCTTATTTTTTTAACTTGCCCAGATTTTAACAGTTTGTTATTTCTGGCAGTCTGATATCTCGTTGTTTCTCTTCAGTTTTACCTTTTCTTTTTCTTTTTGTTTCTTTTTTTCTTAGTGGTGTTTTCTTTTGTTTGGTTGGTTTTTGTGGGGTTTTTGGTGAGGATTCCTCTCCTCTCCTCTCCTTGCTTCTCCTCTCCTCAGTCTAACAATCCTGGAGCAGGTCTGTGTGTGAAATTCTCTAAAATCTCATTGATTCCATCAGTGGACCTTGATAAGCTGATGGGAAGAATGAAGAAGACTGGGTGTTGCAGAAGAAGTGGGAGAGAAAACGGCACCCTAGGGCTCTGCAAACTTCTCAGCTCCCAGTGCAGAATGGCCATTCTCCCTGCAGCACGACAAAAAATTGTGGGCGGAAAATTGTTACCATTCCCCTTAGTGCACAGTCCAGCCCAGTTGACTTCTTAATACTTCAAATGCCTAAAATGCCTAAAATACACTGTATTTTTCAGTGCTTTCTGACAATGAGTCTCAGGAATGTCCATATTTGTGATGTTGCAGTGGGTTTTTCCTCCTCCTCTTTTAAAGACATTTCTGGCAGAAGAAGAAGAATGTGAGACCCTTCTGTCCTCCCTATACAAGCAAAATTTCCACTAAGCACACCTGAACACGAGCCACGGTTTTGTTTCTATCCTGACAGCTGGCTGATGCTTGCTGTTTTTCAGGAGTTTTGGCTGAACAAAGCACTGACGTCCCTGCCGACCATCCCAGTGGAGGTATTTTCCTGACCGCTGCAGATGGCAAGCTGCTGGATTGCAGACCTACGATACCTGGGTCTGCCAGTAGTTGGGACCTCTCAGAAGAGATGGTGAGCAAGCATTTAGCAGTTTGGGGATATGTATTGGGGGATCCTTTGCACCCCACATCCTCCTGGATCTGGGCCCCCATGTCTAACTTCTGGGGAACAAAGAGCTGCTGTGCCCCATGCTCAGTAAAGCCAGGCAGGCAGGCTACATGGGATATGGATGTACAAATAGCAAACACCACTCACCTTCTCATAACAGGAACCAAACATTTGCCACAGCTGCTTCTGCAACTAGCGGGCAATCTCCCAAATTCTCCTTCCCAGAGCTGCAAATGACTGGAGGAGGGTAATGGGGCTGAGAGCAGAAAGTCTCACAAGTGCATGCTCTGCTCTCATGAGTCTTATCTTCTTCCCTAGACTTTCCCTTTTAGGTAGCATTGGAGACAGATGCTGGCTCAGATGGACCTTAGGTTCAATGCAGTACAGCTAACTGATGTTCTCAAGAGAACAGCATAGATAATATCCCCCTGTGGTGAGCATTCTGCTTCTGATATATCGATACATTTTTATGCTACTTTTGGGCATAAGCTCTCCATCTAAAACTGTAACAGATCTAAAAATGGGTTTACTTTGAACCGACAGCTTTTCTCCTACTGCAGAGACAGGGTATTGGGGAAAACAAAGTTACAGCATTTTCTCACAATAATTCTTGAAAGACAGACTTTTTTTCTGAACCATAATTTGGTTTTCATATCTAAACTTGATCAGTTGATATGTTTGTCGTAAGAATGTGAAATACTTTGAGTCTAAATTAACACCTTTAGCTTTACTCAGTGAGAAAACTTGCTCTTTACTCCCAAGTAATTTACTAACAATATTATTATATGAACAAAAACAATTTCATGTAATCTGGCATTTATGACTTCCACATAACATCAGCTGCTAAAGTCAGAAAACAACAAAAATATCCCTTTTATTCCGAAAAAAAATCCTTAAACTAATAAGCATGTTCCTAATATTAAAATCAAGTCAGAGATCCTATTCACTTTCATTACATATAATTTATGACACTTGGATGTAGTTTAATAAGGTCATAAAAATGCCAGTTGTGGTATCTCATAATACTTTTTATAAACTGGTTTTACAGTCTACCCTTTGTTCCAAAGTTCAAAGTGACAATTGAAATGCACAGGTTGCCCAGGGGTTCAGACTTTTTGCTGGAAGTACTGGCTGGTGAATACTTTAATTTCTAATATATCTATATTTTTTTCAAAAATCTTCGTAATTGTGGGGAACATTCCTTTCCTCCAGATGTGCCAAAGCTGATATTTTTCAATTTAAAGAAAAATATCAAGAATTCAGTAAAAGGAACATATTTTATTGCTGTACACTTTTTTTTTTTTTTTTTGATGAAATGAAAACTGTGCAACATTTATTTCTAAGCAGGTCAAAGTCAAACAATACTTCTAAGTGCTGTTACAATAGTGGCATTATATTGTCCCTTGTCAGCTTTCAATTACTTCATCCACCTAGCTGATCACTGACTTATTTCCTGGCTTAGGTAAATAGGGCTTTTGGTGCACTTCCCTTAAGTCATTTCAGAGAAGATAAATTAAATAATGATTGCAATTTAATATTGTGATAGTGCTAAAATATTTCCTTCAAGCTTCAAGTTTGACCACAAGTTTCCAATAATATACTTTTTTTCACTTGCTAGCTCAAACCTGAGGTTTTATTAAATTCTACAGCTGCAGTCAGTATTTATGTTTTCATCTAGCAAATTGGACATTTTAAATAATAAAGAGCATGAAGTTATATATAAAAACAGATAACACTTGCAATTCATTTAAGGTGGAAACTTTATTTAAAATTAATCAAAATCCACGCAATACGGCACAGAGGTCCAAATTCTTAGCTCATTATACTGGAGTAAATCTGGGGAAAATCCATGGACTTCACTGAGGTTACACCAGGATGAGGACTGAATACCCAAAACCTCAGCTGGGCATATACTCCTAAGGGATGCAGTAACACACATGCACGGGGCTCTTGGTGTGCAGAGCCTGGTCCGTGTAAGGAATATGTCCCATTGATTTCAAAGAGGTGGTTAAACTTTCTCGACACATGGGGAATCGAGGTCTAGGTGGCCCACTGGTATCATTAGAGGAATCTTTACAGTGAAGGTCTTGGTCCTGCAAGTTTCATGGCTAGTCTTCTCCAGGGGAAACCGAAGGCTGAGCAGGAGGTACAAGCCTGGACTGAGGGGTTCAGAGGTGGGAGCTGAAGCAGTCCTCTTCCCTGCAAATAGGCACAGTCCTCATTTCACCTTGCCTTTGCACTTCGATGGTTCACCTGCATGTTCCCTTTAGGAGAACAAACTAATAAGCAATGAAGTACATAATGTGTGCCGTTTGCAGATAAATGAGGTGCAGAATCCTAATTTTTCACTTTGCAATCATTCTTAACATTTATGTTATTTATACCTTTTCTGACTGCGTACAGTGAAGCACATCATCACTGCTGCTTCAGAGGAGTGGAGTTCTGCATATGGCATGTCTCCACGCAAAGGAATTGCTCCAGGGGCAAGAATGGACCTGTGTTGAGAAATTCCTCCTGCTTTCCTGCTAAAGGCTCCCCAGCATCTTGTCTTTGCTGTGATGGATGCTGTGTTTACTTGTTTTGACCTTGTGTGTGATAGCTTGTACACCAGGTTTGTCTCAGATGTTAGCTAGTTTTCCAAGAGGGGAATTCCCAGAGATTTCAAGCCAGTGCCCCAAAGAAATACTTAGGCATAAATATGTTGGGTTAACAAGCTCAGATGGAGAACAGAAATTTGTTGTAGATGAAGTTTCTGGGGAGATAAATCAATACTGTTTCTTACAGCTTTGCTTAAGGGCAAAGCATTGTCCTAACGTGCTGGCACTTTGCAAGCTCAGCAGTAGGCTGTCCCCATGCTCAGGAGCCTGCGATGTTCATGGACTGGTCAGAGATGAGTGAGGAAAGGGCGATACTCGTGACAGGACAGCAGCAGCTACTCTCCGGCCGGTTGAGCAAGGAAAGAGCACAACTTAGGTCTTCTACCTTCAGCCACTTTCTTCCTATGAAGGCATCTGTGCTGTAAGCACACTACTGAGCAAAAGCAGGTTCACCCTAGAGGTGGTCTTTGGCAATCTGAACTCTGCTAGTTCTGAAAAACACAAAATATTCCAGTTTTGTCCATGGGTCTGTAAGTGACTATAGAAGTGATGAATAAATAAAGAAATAAATGATTTTTTTTTTTTTTTTAAGAAGAAATAGAGCTTATCCTGGGAAAATAACACCAACATCTTACAGCTGATCTGATCTCTCCCCTTCCCACTGTCCCGCAGGAAATTCTGACTTTAAGTTTATTTTCCTTTCTTGAAGATACTAACTCTAAAAACAAAAAGAAAAGGAATCCCAGTTGCAGCCAGGCTCAAGCCACACAGAAACAGCTCAACAATACATAATGCAAAGGATTCCAGCAGATTTGCAAGTAGGAGGCTAAAATAAGACAGAAAGTAGCAGAAAAAATTCTGGTATTTACATAGATACGGACCTTCTACTCATGCTACTGTAGGAGTAGGAACATAAACTAATATTTAAGTCTGTTGGGCCAAGCTGACCCCTGGAATAATTGTGTCTAATAGTGGAGCAAATCTTGGAGCTATTTAACATGTGAGTAAGGAAGCACCATGTATGGAGGAGGTCTTCACCAGTCTGACCAAGCCTAAGATAGGTTGGGCAGTAGCAGAGGAGGGGAGCTGGACTTTGGCTTTGTGAGCACAGTCGGGAGTGGAAAGTTCAGGTCACCCTCCCTGCCTTCCCCTCCGGAGCTCTGGGAATCCTTCCTCATCCCACTGCTCTGCACAGGGGTCAGGGACGCCTGCAGAGAAGCAGCAGGGGCAGAGGGGAAGCAAAGACAGCAGACTTCCTCTCCCTAAGAAAATAAAATTATTTTTGTGGGTAAGGGAGTTGGCCGTTGCTTCTTGATGTTGGAGAGCTGGGTTGTCTGTCTTGATGGCCAGAGTGTGTATCCTAACCCCTTCCCCAGGGCACGGGCACCCTTTCAGTTTGTTGGTAATAAAAGTCTCTGTGAAAAAGCTGACTTTGCATTTTTTAGAAAGACTGTGAGAGAAACAAGAAAGTCAGTTGAACTTCAAGGGACATTTTCCTCCATCAGACAAACTCCAAAAGGAGCTATGCACGCATAAAGTACCTCCCTACTATCATTTCCACTGGGTCCTTTGGGAAGATTCAGCATTTTGCAGACAAAGGCCCATGATCAGCAAAGCATCTGGGCTCCTAACTCCTCATTTAAACTTTGAATTCCAACTGAAGTCAGTGGGGAGTTTGAACAGGAGTTGGGAGATTCAATATTTTGCTGAGTATTGGCCACCAATATCAGTGTGCTGCTTAACTCATAAACTATATTTACAATTATTGCTCATATTCATCCACTGACACATTTCAGGTGCTTATGGATGCTTCTAATAGTATGCCATAAATCACCCTAAAGAGCTGGGATACAATTTTTAAAGTTCAAATGGGAATACTCACTAGATGTGAGTGTTTGCAGGATCAGGACCTATTTTCCAGAACAGGTGCTTAAATGAAATGATGAAGTCATTATAGTTGAGCAACTTAATACAGAGAAATAGCTTACATTATTCTAGTACCTACAGAGCTCTGGCATAAGTGCCTAAATTAAAAATTTGAGAACTTATTAGGCAGGAGGATTAGATTTGGCATTTCACTTGGAGAGCATTTTGCGGATGTGGGGAAAAAAGTTAACTTCTTTTTGTGCATATATAGGTACTTTTTGCCACCTGGAAAAGTTGCATGGTTTTGACATCACTTCCACTTTTTTTCTGCTTTTGAGCTCGCTCCTTTTTCGTGCAGGAGACCTCTTTAGTGCTATGAAAATCAAGGTTTGCTCTTGAAACAGGCATGTGTTCAGGAAAGTACAAAATGTCTGTCGAAAAGGCAATATAGTGCACTCTTTGTGGTCGAGAGTGTGGGAAACTCCATTTAGCTCATTTTCATGACAGAAGCACTGAACCACATTAACACAGAAGGAAGACGTAGAAAACGTTTAATGGTACTGCAACGCTTTGTTTATTCTTAGCTAAGACTACACGGCTTCCAAATGAGCCCACTATGCAATGTGACTACATAAGGTTAACTGCTGGGTACATTAAGCAAAATACTCTCTCTTAGATGCTTGTTTAAGTCATCATTTCTGATCATTTATCAGACTTAATGTGCTACAGCAGACTGCAGGTCACAATGTGTCATTTCCAAAAGAACTTTGACTTTTCCCTTTCCAGGGTCAGGAGCCGGTAATGTTTAGCTGAAATGACTGCATTGCACTTCATAGCTTCCAGTGGATCCACTGAGGCTTTGGAGAGCCATTCTTGTTAGACCAGGGTGCTGGCTTCAGGTATTTGGATATTAAAATCTGAGGGACTGTTTAAATACAGGCAGTCAGCTGGGATTCAAGCTGGCCACAAAAAAAGTCCACTTCATTTGTTGGGAAAAGATCATGAGAAGGAAGGATAATTATTTTTCCAAACTGATAGTAGGAGTTCTCTCTGGAGAGAAAGACCAAAACCAAACACACACACACCCCTACCCCATGAAAGTTATTTACATGGAATTCACGAACAAATTGAAAAAGCTTGGGGTACAATTTTTAACATGCCATGTGAGCATTTCCCCAGTTCAAGGTAAAACAATAGGGCTATTTATCTGGTGAATTCTACAGCTAAGTGAATTATTTGCAGCAAAAAAGTTTGCTTGATGACTTTTACTCTCCTTTTTTAATCTAGAAAGTATGTGGATTTTTCAGATCTATGATTTTTTTAACAGTCTGGGGTCACATTGGTGGGGATTAGACAAGGATAAGATGGAGATGAACAGACATTTTCTGTTGTCTCCCATTTCCTCTTTATACGCTGGGCTATAGTCTGTTTTCAGTTGCATTTGTGGCTCCATAGTAGACAGAGTAAGAGGAGTGGCTATATTAAAAACATAAATCATGGAACTAACATGATATACTCCAAGTATCATGACACACTTTTTTCCTATGTATCAATCCCTTACTCACATCCTACCTGGATGCATAAATACCGTAAGTGAAGATGGCACTACTGTATTGATTATCTAACACTTCTCATTATAAGATCCCACTCTCAGCTGCTAATAGTTTTACCAGATTTCAACCATTCAGGATGGCTTTTTTTTTTTTTTTTCTTTCCTGGGGTACCTTCTTGGTGTCGATTGGTCTTTGGAAAGGTTTCGGCTAAGACGTTCTGGTGTTTCTAAGAAATTCGGGGAGAATATGTTGCTTTTTGTGGGCTAAAAAAAGTTTGTCAAATAATTCATTGACATATATGTGTGCACTGGGGAAGAGGACTGAGGTTTGCATTAGGGATGTACCTTTTGCCGATCCTGTGACAATTTGCCTAAATAGTAAAATGTTTGAAGCACCTACTTGTTCAAAGGATGTCTGCTGAGTCCTCCAGAGACTCTGTCTGCTTCCAGGCAGACAGACAGCAGTAGTAGCCCAGCAGAGGATGGCTGGGCATGTTCCCATCTCGGGCTGTGGGTGCTGAGCAGGACCTTCTCAAGTAATGCAAGAAGATGGAGGGAAGCAGTTAGGAAGTAGAGCTGGAGGTTGGAGACTGATTAGGAGGAGGGAGTGCTGAGAACTTCATGTTATAGCATGCTGGGACGATCCATTCATCCTAGCTTCTCAATCATTGAGTTAATATCATGGAAGACTTAAAGGAGTGCCTAAGAAGAAAGGAATATTTTTATATTCAGGTCCTTTTGCAAGCTGGTGTCTATCAAAGAAGTCCTAGGAGACACACTACAAAAGTTGTGGAAGTAAAAAAATATTGACTAGCCACTCTGCCCTTAAGTGGGATGGGAGTTCTGTCAGAAAATAGTACACAACACCTAGTTAAAGGCCATTTCATAATACTGTGTGTTCAAGAGGGCAGGGCAAATTGTTATTTGGTGTTCTCATGTAAAAATTCCATTTTAAAAAAAATCTTAATAATATTCTTCTAGTGCAACGTCTTGCATTGTAGTGATTAAATAACAATCATCATGTAATACAGGAGGTCCAATAGAGTTTTTAGATTTATGGGGAATGTAATTTGTGAGGAATCTAAAACAGCACTTTTGGGGGGAACTATGAAACAAACAAACACACAAAATCCATTGAGATTGTTAGGATTATTTGCTTCCTTTTTAAATGTCCATTGCCCTTAAATGGGTACATTTCAAAGGGAACAAAATAACATGAGGAAATCCTCTGTGAAGCATTTCTAGACCTAGACTGTTACAAAAAGTTACCTCTCTCTCCCAGGATGTTCAGAAACACAAATTTTAATTTGGGAAGGAAAAGCTCTAACAGACAACTGCATTTAAAAAGCAACTCACATTTAAATGTCTCTCTAGCAAAGCTGGGTTTCCCATCTGTGGAGGAAAAAGTCAGTGAGGAAGGAAAGAAGTGAATAAAAGAAAAAGGAACAAATTAATCCACAAAGAAAAAACAAGGCAAAATGAAAGATCCCAGCTAACCCCCCACCTGTTCTCCTTCTTTCTTCATCCCAAGAATAATAAACACAGTAGAAGAGAGATTTATTTTGTTGGGGCTTTTTTAATTAAATATTTACTATTGACACAGAAGACATATTCTTTCTCCAAAGAGAATTCATTGTCAGTAAGTTCTGACTATTTAATATGGCTTTAGTGTATGGGCATAGAAACAGAATCATTTAGATTGGAAAGGACCTTTAAGATCATCGAGTCCAACCGTTAACGCAGCACTGCCAAGTCCAACCACCAAACCATGTCCCTAAGCACCACATCTAAATTAAATACCCCCAGGGATGGTGACTCAACAACTTCCCTTGGCAGCCTGTTTCAGTGCTTGACAATACTTCTGGTGAAGATTTTTTTTCTAACATCCAATCTAAACCTCCCCTGGCACAACTTGAGGTCATTTCCTCTTGTCCTGTCACTTGTTCCTTGGGAGAAGAGACCAACACCCACCCGGCTACAGCCTCCTTTCAGGTAGATGTAGAGAGCGACCAGGTCTCCCCTCAGCCTCCTCTTCTCCAGACCAACCAACCCCAGTTCCCTCAGCCGCTCCTTATAAGACTTGTGGTCTAGACCCTTCACCAGTTTCGTTGCCCTTCTCTGGACACGCTCCAGCATCTCAATGTCTTGTCACAGAGTGAGTACTTGTTTGATTGCTGAGTTACAAGAGTCTAAATTCAACACCCAGCCAGCAGCAAGAGGCAGGATGAACAATGGGAAAAGACAGGAATGAAATGAGTTGGTAAGGCAAAAGCTCCTTCTCTCTTGAAAAGATCTTAACATAATTTTTAATACTGATTACTTTCCATCAGGTAGAAAGGGGGACATGAGGCATAGACTTACAAAGGCATGAAATAGTCCTTCAAGTTCAAAGCAGTCTGAGACATCTGCAAATGCCGAGAATATTCACATATTTCATACTGCTGAGCACTTGTGTGCCACATGGTGTTATTCGAACAGGCTAAGAAAGGGTCATGGCACTCCTGCATAGTCAATATGGTTTGTTCATTCCCAATTTCCACACCGAGAAACTCAAGAGGGCTGTTGTTATGGCTGCATACTCAGAGTGGAATTCTGCAATCTATCCATGCCACTGAGAGGAAAATAATTTTTAAGCAGGTATTTAAATTGTCTCTAAAATTCTGTAACCGAGCATCCCAAGGTGTAAGGGAAAAGTGTGTTGCATTATTTTTGTTGCCTTACTAAAAAATTATACCATGCTTGCCAGCTGCTGGAACATAATTTAATATTTAAACATGTTATATGAAAATTAAATGAAATAGAAAATCCAGCATAAATCAGTTCCAATCCACATGTTTACATGAGTTTTGGGTCATTTTTTTTAAATTTCTTTCTTCTCTCATTCAAAAAAAATGGATACATTGCTTTTTCCTCAAACTTTCAACAACTGCAAAAAAAAAAAAGCCACAATTTGGCAGAAAGCAGGATTGTAAAAGTTCAGCCTTATAGGTGAAAGTTTTGGAAAGTTATGAGCAAATGAAAACAGGGGCTTAACATGGAAATACATAGGCATCCTTAATTACAGCTGTTGGTAGCTCTCCAGCTATATTGCAAACGACATATGTTTTTTCTACTTAAAGTCCTAATCCTGTTAGTAGATGTGTCAGCATGGAGCCCCACAGCTGTGGCGTGTTCCCCCACCGTCGGGGGGACGTCTCGTGAGCAGAAGAGTCTCCACAGTGTTTCTGCCTGCACCGTAGACGTCAGCTGCGGATGGCTGTGAACACTGGGAATGCGTAAGAATAGAAATCTGTGAATGGTGCTAATGTCTAATGTGATTAGTGAAATTCCAGTGGTGTTAAAGCAGTCAAAACTGAACGTGGAAACAGCTAATTAATTCCATGGGTTTAGGAACACAGCGCTGGCAAGGGTTTGAGGTCATATATAACATATACAGAGCATTAATAAAAGATGAAGATTGAATGATAAACCACCCAAGCTGTGCAGTAATCCCACAAGAAAGTATTATCTGGTGTATCTTACTGAAATTAGTTTAACTGAGAAAATTGGATTAAAGTCTGAACTATATGTTTACTGGCTATTGTTAAAGTCAGTATGAAATCACTGACAGTTGGAAACTTCCAGTTATGTTTATGGTCATGTTATTTCCAGAACACATGCGAGAGTCATACTTTGAAATGATTGCAACATCGTTATTGTGGGTCCAGAAGCCCAGTAAATTTGTGGACTTTTGCGGAAAGCACGTTGTAGAGAGCACTGTTGGGCAACCACATCAGATATGACTGAATAAGGTAATCTTTTGGCCCTGATTTACAGGAAACCTCATCTGTCATAAAGATTACTCAATCAACTGTTTAATATATTAAAAACAAATGTACATTAGGAAACATCTCTGATGTAAAGCTATGGTCCAAGTCCGGATGGCTCAGTAGAGGAGGAGGCTTTAGCCTGGCTGTGAGAATGATGAGAACGGAAAGGTGGGAGGGTAGTGGCACGCGAGGTCTCCTGTGGGTCCTGTGCCCGTTGGCATGCCAAAATGACCCAGTGGGTACGTGGGCAAAATCACTTCCCGTGCTACTGAAAAGTTGTATGTACTCAAAGATGGAAAGTGAAGGCTTTCTCTCATTGTCAGCACTTGCTGTCAGCTACCAAAGCAGGCAAGCGAGCATTTTCTTGTTTTCCTCTTTGATAGGACTGAGAAGTAATCTACAAATTTGAGATTACCCATAATTTGGCCAAAATCAATAGCAGGTGGGTTATTTCAAACTGTGCCTCATTTTTGTGTTTGTACAACATCAACACCTTTAATCTTGTTAATAGTGACAGGGAAAACGTTCACTTCGCTCACTGCAGCCTCTTTATAAGGCCAGTCTGGGTTGAACAAACATTAATTAATTAATATTTGTGTAACACTTTAAAAACTTAAAGCACTATGTAAGTGCTAAAGATTATTATTATTTTTGAGAGTCAAACAAGAATTTAGTGGGCTACACTGAAAAGAGTTCCTATAATAAAAATGTTAGAACTATGATTTAAAAAAATAATGTGAAGTGTAAATTAAATATGCTTGAAAAAAAATTTCACGCTGTCTCTTTGCGTTCAAACTACCATGAAAACTACTTGAGCAACGTTTCCAAAAAATTTACAGAGTATGAATTTTATTCCAATGCTCACTGCATTTAAGAATGATCGCTAATGGTCTTAGAAACACTACATAAAGTGTGTATTTGAAAGACAACTACTGTATAATTGCCAGTAAGTTCTGTATTACAGCATGTGCTAATGATTTTTATTTTTTTTTAGAAAGAATATTCTGAGAGCCCCATGAACTTTTATATATCATAGTAATGAAACAGAAACACTTTTTCTGGTGCCAAGTTTCTATTAAATCAGTCTTTGGGAAAGAAAAAAAAAATCATCTCACTACAGTAAGAAGGATTTTAATAGAAAGCTTTACAATGGGTTTGGCAGGGGATGCTCTGAAATAATGAAAATGTATAGAACAAGCTCCAACCTTAAACAACAGTGGCAGTTGGTTAGCAGAGCAGAATAAAGTTTTTAAAGAGATTTCTATCTCTGTTTAATAGTCTTCTAGGAAACCTGTTTTATTATAACTGCTCATTGAAAGGCCACGGCTCTTAGTGGTTATTATTCACTATTGCTACGGAAAAGGGACAGCCAGAGCATCCTTCACATCTTCCCCGTAATCTGTAAAATCAACAGCTAGCCTGGATCTTTCGCATGACTTAGGCATATGTGGATTAGATATAGGGAAAAAAAAGGCTATCGAAACAAAGATAAAATAAAACTGATTGAGGCTGAGAACTTCACATAAGATATTTAACGTCTGAGTATCTTCACAGCTGAAAGTTGTACAATGCTGTTTTTCTTCCTCCCACACTAGGAATTTACTATATCCTCTGAGCTGCTTAGATCCCATTTCTCTAGTTTATCTCATTCCTGTTCGAGGCCCTGGATCCTACTCACGTCCCCAGGCTTGTCTCTGTATATTATACGGTGACTGTTTAATGCTGATCACACAAAACTCCCGAGAGCAGAGACATGCACTGAGGACTTGCCTTGGTGAAGGCTTGGTGTTGCAGTTCTGACGTGCCCTTTCTGTGATGCTCACTCAGTGTTTCCATTCTTCCTTCACAGGGCCACCGTCTGAGCCAAAGCGGGGGAGGTGCCTGTTCAGGTATGCTTGGCATGTACGTGCAGTTGTTTTGAGCTCTTCTGGGCTGCTGCATCCCCACTTTCTTGGTGGGACTCTAAACCAAGAAGTTGCCAGGAAAAATGGCCCCTATGACCACATCTTTGCATCTCCCTCCTTCGTGGCCACCATGCTGAGCTCTAAGATCCAGGTGCAGAGGGTTTGGGCTGGCACAGCAGTGGTATTGGAGAGGATTTAGGGAAAGGTCTTCAGAGGGCAGACAGCAGGCTCCCAGATTCCTGGGACACTCTTCTGAGGACGTGGTCCTTGGTGGCTTGTAACCTGTCTCTTCCAGCTGGTAGCCGCAGTCGCGTGCTTTTGCATATCACAGCAGAAAGTTGTTACTGTCACTGAGGGAAAGTAAGAAGGCAAGTAGGTAAGAAGGTAAGAAAGTAAGAAGCGGTGCAAAGCCATCAAATTATGCCTAACTGCTTTAGTTCTTCTGAAAATTAATGGTCCAAAGATGAAAAAGGAGTGACTCTTATCAGGTTCCTAAAAGCCTAAATACAAGGCAGATTTTATCATAAGGCCTGTGGCAAACTTTACTAAGGGGGGTCAGACTGTGCTTCAAGGGCTCACCCCATCACCAACGTCCCACCAGCATCTCAAGATCCCTGTGCCAGCTACTTAAGGAAGAAGTCATCTCTGCCACTGCAGCACTCGGCGCAGGTTCTCTTTGACGATGCTCAGAAAAGTTGCTTACAGCCTTTGAAAATGTTTCCAGAGGAAGCTGCAAACGTGCAGCAGCTGGTCAGGAGGTGTGCAGCCAGTGCAAAGGTGTTACATCCAGAGGTGCTAAGTACCCGAGCCCCTTCCTGACACCAGCGGAGCAGAGGGCTGTGTGCCTCTCTAAAAGCAGGTCACTTCTTTGGGTACTTTGGCTAAGGATGGAGGCAACAGAGATCATCACCCGTATTTGAAAACCCTTAAATGATTAAAAGCAAATACAGAATGTGTTTAGACAAGAAAGTATTCCAGACCTGTATTTCTTACTGCTTGATATGAAAAATATGTAGATGAAAAAGTGTATATGCTTATGGAAATCGCTGGGTGAAAACATAAAATGGCTCCATGCGTTCATATTGAAACATAGCTAAAATTAGTGTTTTCTGCCAATTAAGGGACATCCCTGAACTCTCACCCCTTAGAAATCCTTAGTTCACATTTTAAAATGGGGATTTTAATACTCTGCAGTACTATTCTTACTTTTTTTACTAATGTATAATTCTTTCTCTGCCATTGAGCTTTTTATCAGAACATTACGCTGTGCAACAGCTTAAGCACCTCTGCAGTTATCAAGGTTTCTGGTTTAACATGCTTTGTTTTAAGAACACAAAACACTCAGCTCTTCCTTTTTCTATCCTTTCTGCAACCTACCAGCCCCCAAAAGCCTTAAGAGAGTTTTTATGTGGTGTGGTTTGGGAAAAACTAATGTGGAGGAGGTTGGAGGCCACCGGGAAACATTATAGTTCTCTTCAGTTGTGTTTGCTTTTAACCGTTCAAGCCTAATGAGAACACTGCTGTGAAATTTTGGATACAGTTTTGGCAAGGCTGCACTGATCCATCAATGAGGCCTCCTCGCTGAAATGAACACCTCCAGTAAGCTTTTAATGGCCTTTGTAAACAAACAGAATAATTCCCACTAACTGGAGAAATGAGTTCCATATTTATTTATTTTACTTCACAGCTCCTATTAAGTTGATTTAATAAAATTCAGCGCATAATGTTTTTTTAAAACAAACCTTAAATAAACTGGAGCTGGGTACTGAACTCTGTGCGGTGCTGCTGGTATTAATGTGTTCAAAAGAGGCCATAAGGCCTCTGCGTGGTGAGGCCAAAGATGAAGCTCCATGAGAGGGTAAAGATGATTTCAGGGTGCCTAATACCTGACCAAAATACAGCAATTACACGGTAGCTGGTGGGGGGAGCTGGGTAGCTGATGGCTCAAGATCTTTGGATCATCCAGGCATCACGTGCCCCATAGCTCTGTGTCTGGACCTCCCTCAGCTGACCCATAGGTCTTTGTCCATTCTTGCTTTAGCACCTGATGTTCACAGTTCATGTACATGCAGGACCTGACTTTGCCCCAGTCTTGTTATTACTGGAACAATTAACTTATGGCTATCCTGCTAGGACAAGCTTTGGGCCATCTTTGCAATAGAAGATGTGACAAACTGGATCGTGTCTTAAATCAGGAGATGGACAAAATTTCTCAGAGTAATGGGTGTTCTCCAGGGGAGCCTGTGCCCCTCCACACTCTTCAATGATATCTTCTAAGAGAGATAAGAAATGTGAAGATGATGACCCAAGTATTCATTGTGAAAGATGAAAACAATGGGAACCCCTTTGAATTTCAGGTACTCTGAGAAGAAATTCAGGATACTGAAATAGAGCTGGTGCCAGTAACCCGGGGGAAGTTTTTCGCCGGGTAGGCTTCTTGCTGCTTTGGGCTTTATACTTTTTGTTTCTTTTTTCTGTTCACATTGCCAAGTCTGAACCCTTCTTTGTGAGGACTTACCAGAGGATACAGCTGTAGAAGAGGTTATGGAACAAACTGACAAAATGCTCTATCAGAAATCATCAAGACCAGGTGGTATTTGAAGGGAATCAAAGATAAAATAGCTGAATCACTTAAGGGTGCTGTGTAACCTCTTGCTTATAATTGTTACTGGCACTTGAAGATTGGAAGGAGGCACATGTGATGCTGATTTCTAAAAAAGGCTTTGTGAGATACTGAAGACATATACACCTGGGGTCCTCATGCCCATGCCAGGCAAACTGAGACAAACTATAACAAAGGGAAAAGTTAGAGGATAACTTGCAACTTATTATTTCCTGGGGCAGAGTCAATGACAATTTTATACACGGAAGTCCCATCTGAAAAGCCAGTTAGAGTCCTCTGAAGACATCAACAAGCATGTGATGATCTGCCTGATAAGTGTGTTTGGATTTCCAAAAGGTTTTCAGCAAAATCCCTCATCAGAGACTTTAAGGGCAATTAAGTGCTGTGGCGTAAAAGGAAGGCTGTTTAACGGCTGAATAGTTGGTTACAAGGCAGGAAGAGAAAGGTAAGAGTAAAATGTTCAATTCTTGCAATAGAGGGAGACTATAAAGGTTTTTCCCCAGGAGTCTGTGCTCAGACATGTGCTATAAAACACATTCATAAGCAACCTGGAAACATGGTGACAAATGACGACGTGGGCTGAAGTTGATAATCTATTCTTTGTAGCAAGGATTCTATACGCTCATCCTATGCACTTGCTCTGTATAAGTACACCAGTTTTAGTATTTTGTTCCTCATCTTCTTACCCTCTTCACTTTTTTCTAAGAGCAACCAATACATGGTACTACAGCATGATGAGCAGTGATCATGGACCACACATAAAACTGTTCCCCACAGTGCCTCAGTTCTTACAGATCAGTGAATGACTTGGACTGTGGGCAGTGGTGCTGACCATGGGTCCAGTTGAGTTTTCCACACTCACCGTTCAGTTATTTATCCCTCCTCCCCTTACCAACACCGTGTAAGACACAGGAGATGAACAGGATCCAGGTTGAAAAAGCAGCAGCCTAACCCTTTCTTTGACCTCCTGGATGCCCATCACCTCTGCGGAGTGGGGGCAGGGATATCACCTCTTGAATGGTCTTGCTGGCTGATAGGAAAACTGTTGGTGACAGAGTAAAGTCATCAGAGACCAGCTTTCAGATGACTACAGCAACTGTCTTTCCACCATGCACTGGATGGTGGTCTTCCTCACCAACCTTTGCACAGATTCCTGTGTACTTTGCCTTTCCCTTCTCCCTTCCTGTTCTTCGTCCCACACCATGAAGCACAATCTTCTGTAGCCAGAACTTGTTTCTCTGTTGTCTTTCCAAGAGACAATATCACATTTGTACCTTAAGATCTACTGAAAGCCTATTGCACTGTATATGATCTGTACTGACCAGGAAACAATGCGCCTGCACAGGAAACAGTTCTGGCCACTTGTAGGGCCAGTACCGTGCCCTAGTACTCCATTAGTTCAGATATTTTAAGGTAATAAACATCATACTATAGCTTCAGTGTCAAAGTGTGAGCCAAATTTTTGCTTCAGGAAGATCTTAGAAGAGTAAAGACACTAAGCTTAGGGCTTACTGAGAAGGTGAAGACAAAGGCTTATGAATAGCTTCCACACATAACCTCTACACCAAGAGAATAGGCTTTTGAAGGTATGTTCAAATTGATGCTGGTACATTTACATTGCTATACCAAATCAGCAGTGAAATATTCATGTCCCTCAGCTGACACTGTGATGCTGAAAAACTCCCCTGGAATGGGCAGAAAATAACTTTTGTTGTCTTAACTCAGCAAGGTTCGACTTATGGCCAGTTGCAGGAAAACTGCAGGAATATGTTGCATTTCTCTCAGGGAGCTCTTCAAACTATGGCAAAAGTGGCTCTGTGGTGCTGGCAAGACCATCTAACTGGTAACACCTGTGTCACCTATATACAGGGAGATGGATGAGCTCTTGGTGAAGAACAGAGGCAGAGGCATAGGCATAACATTGTTTTTCTTCTTCCACTGGGTTTTTCAGTCATGTTTAGGCAAGCTCCTTATTTCTCTGTGCTTTGTTTCTCCATTGTAAAATAAGACTAATGATGTTGAGCTGCCTCACAGGGAAAAAAAATCTGGTATTTGTGAATCTCTGGAAACCCTTTTATAACAAATGCTGTGGAGACGTAAGTCAGGAATAATGGCAGACCATGGCTCAACACCTACAGATGTCCCCTCATTTGTGTGTTGGGGACCTGAAACACAGGTGGGAGCTGCCCACGGGGACCGCTGGGTCATCACAGGACCAGTGCCAGCACTGGGGAGAGGGACCGTGGTGTCAAACAGAGCACAGCGGCCACCTAGGAGTTCAGGACACCCAGGAAGCTTTCCCAATTGAATTTTAAGAGGCAATTCCCATCCTGCTTACTTTAGGTTTATGTAGGGTTTATTTATGTACTCCTGTCCCCGCCAAGAGTGCCCTGTGACTCTGATTTTCTGACCCATGCCAGAAAACCCCTCCTCCTCCTCAAAGACATTCAAGCCCTTTCTCAAAGCTGAGCAGGGTCCGGAGTCCTTTCCTGAGCAGGGAGGGTCTTCTAGCACAAGCTGAAGCAGATTCATGAATCGGGGCCAGGATGCCACGTTTCTCAAGGGTGACGGTCACAAAGAGGCATTTCAGGGCTTGAAGGGAAGATTTACGAGCACGGTTCTGAAAAGGGAGCACAGGCAGTTCATTGCAGGCCCCACAAAAAAAAAACAAAAAACAGTCCCGCTTGTGTTTAAACTGGACCGCTTAAAATGAAGGCATTGTCTGCGCCACCAGTAAACAAAGAAAGAGATATCTGGAAGTGATAAAGCTCGGATTGATAAAAACTTCCCTTCTTCTAGACAGAGGCCACACATATTGTAAATAAAATGTACCACTTAAGAGATGATTTGTGTTGATAAACCTCGATCGCGTTGTTTTTCCAAATGTTCTCTCCCAGTTGGGAATTTCACACTTGGGCAGGCTCCAGCCGCGGCCTCACCGAGTGCCAGCCTCCTTCCCTGACCTGACCTGCTGTTGTTTATACTGCTGTTTACACATTTCTTAACAACCTATGCAAACGGTCTCTAATTACTTTCGCTCATGGCGGCGGCGGTGGTGGTGTGGAGGTTCAGGCGGGCTCTGAAGCATTGCCAATGTTGTGCTGTTTGTTGACACAGTGCTTCCCCCGCCGCAGCCGCGGGTTGGAGGGAGGGTTAGTCGATGGCTGATCGTAGCTGGGGACACAGCCACGCACGGCTGGGACCATGCTGTAGACAGCCAAAGGAATAAATAACCTGGGTAAGAATCAGCTTTCAAGAGGCTTGCTCCAACCATGAGACTCACGTGAGAGGCATCGTTGATCTGTCATAGAGCTTGGGTTTGGAGCAGCCTGTTTCAGCCGTGCACGTGCACCTCCGTGGAGTCAGGGTTGTTTTGAAAGTAACTTAGTTTGGATGCAATCTGGATGTGATGCCACATCTCCCTCTCCTTTGAGGCCAGAGCTCAGGAGAGTTAAACAGCAATACTCTTTAGATCGCTATAGCACTCGAAGTTATACTACTTATGTGATACCCGTCCTAACACATGATTGAGAAGGATCTTTATGGGCTTTGTGCCCCAAACATCTTTGACTTTGAAAGACAATACATACAGTTGCTCTGAAGAGGAGGCACAAAGTCTGTAGATTCAGTTTTATTTCTGGTTTAGTGAAGAATAAATATTGTTTGAGACCAAATGTTTTAATTAGTACCTTGGAAAGCTATGTAAACTTGATATAAATTATGAGGGTGTTGCCCTCTCTAATTTACTCTGTTTGAAAACCTTGAGGGCCTCCAGCCTGCCTGGACTTAAAAATACTAGCATTTGTTTCCATTAAAGCCATATTTTTAAAGCTTGGACAGGGTGTGGGAGTGCCGATTTCCCTTGATTAGCCACAGATACCCCACAAGAAAAATAAAGTTCCTGAAACTGGTTTTTGCAAAGTTTTCATTGAAAAAACCCCACCTCATTCCTTCCTGCCTGCTCCATCCCCTGATGTCCCAAATAACAATACCACAATGCAGCACTGTGCATCTGAAAGTTTGTGAAGGGATGTGTGTCTCAAAGGGTGGCCAAAGCATCAAGGGTTTGCATAGCTTGTAGTTAACTTTCAGATCACTGAGGTCTATAAGCTAGGTACCCAACTCTTCACATGAAATCCTTTCCTTACAAGTTATATTTGTCACACCAGTCTATGACACTGATTGTGCCAGACATTGGATTTGTATTTATTTACTAACATGCTTGCGACTGCAAAAGCAAACTAAGGATGGTTCACAAAAGTGTTTCCAGAATATGAAAATACATCATTTAATGACAACAAACAAAAACTACAGCCAGAAAGTTGGCAGCTCCAGCAAAGCTGTAGGGTTTTCCTGCTGTTTCCATAAGCCTGGGGAGAAACACCATACATGGCTGGCTCTTGGTGCCAGACACTGATACACATGTGTCAGAGAAATAACGAGTCTATTAGTCTGGGAAAGCCGTCAGGATAGCCCATGCTTCAGGAGGGAGAGTCAGGAGATCAGCCCAGACTACTTATTATCCCAGATCCTGAGCCAAGCTGTCTATCCCTGGACACGTTCATCTTAGCATTAGGTAATGCGTGCAGCGTGTTTTAAAGAAAGAACCAGACGTAAGCTCTTTATTAAGCAAATCTTACGCAGAGCAAGGCCAGTACGTTCACTGGTACTGAAGTACAGACATACACAGATGCCGCAAATTTGGTAGCATCCCTGCCGTTACGGCAGCGCAAGTGAAGAACGGTGAGCTTCACCCTAGCCTACTGGAGATGCCAGCGCAGGTGTGCATTAGCTGGTGGCAAGGACACTCAGAGAAAGGAGAATGGGCTTGGTCTTTGGACCCCATGCAGGATCAGCACAGCTGACAGCTAGAAAAGTGCGATTTTGTGGTCTGGCTTTGTTCTTCTGCTTACGAGCAGAGCTCATCTCTGGAGAGGAACTGGGACACAGGCATGACCGTCCCACGCCGATGTTTTTGGTTCCCTTTCGAAGGGTGCTCACAGCCTGCCCGTGGCAAATCTCCACGCTGTGCCGAGAGGATGCCTCTCACCTCCCGGGAGCGCCCGCCGGCACACCTCTGCCTGCCAAACAGCTGTCGCTGGCGAGCTCAAATTCGTCATCCTGTCGTTTCCTCTCCCTGGTTTTGACCCATCTCCCCTCCCCGGCGTGCAGGCTTCCCGCAGCAGCCGGCTGACCTCTCCCACCACGGGAAGGTGTTATCAAACCGCGAGGAGTGGGCTCGCCGGGATATGGGGCTCATCCCACTGATTCAAGGAGGCAGATCTATCTTAACACTTATCTCGCGGTTAAAGCCTCCACCCTCTCTGACAGTTATTTCTAGGCCTGTATTTCATACCCATCACCAGCACCAGGAGTTAAC
This sequence comes from Aramus guarauna, assembly GCA_013400195.1. NCBI lineage: Eukaryota > Metazoa > Chordata > Aves > Gruiformes > Aramidae > Aramus > Aramus guarauna. The sequence continues at coordinate 590,235 of VXBL01003104.1, forward strand.
CTTTCCACAGACAGATAAGTGGCACCAAATTAAAGAGCATTAAATGAATGTCTTTCCATATTTAAAGAGCCAGTAGCAATTTGTACATCCCAGGCATGCCAGAGATGGTAAAATCTAATCACTTTCCATGCTTTAAATGCTGTGTAAACATGAGGTAATTGTTCTTACATGTGAAAAATGATGTGTCTCATGTCAAGAATGTATCAAGACTGAATTTTTAGCTTTGTGAAATATTATCAAGCCCAGCCCCTGCTCAGCAAATCTTTCCAGACTCAAATAAGTCACTAAAGCAAATAAGGCTGTTCTTATTTATGAGACTGAGAGTTTATCTTGATTAGATATAAAGGATGTAAATAATGGTTCTCTTTTAGACAACTTCGAACATAAAAGAAATAAACTATATATCTATCTGTTTTCAGTATATCTAAAATGCACTCATCAGCCACTACTAAACACTTAATGCTCTTGATAAATGAAATGCATGCAGTTAATCTCAGCAATTTTGCCCCTAAAAACTAAAAATCCATCTTTGCTGCTTTTTTTAGAAAGGAAATAACAGCAAAATACACAATTAGTCACAAAGTACAATCTCTTAACATCAAAAGGAACAGTTTACTGACTGTTTTTTCAAACCACAGTTTCAAGGTTTTACAAGTGTGCAAGCATTTCTTCAGCAATTATTAAGATAAAGTAATTGGGGAACAGAATTGTAGTATTTCATCAGTGCTAAGGGAATGATTAATAACACCAGCCCCGGACCCCAGGCATAATGTGGGCAAGGCTGGTGGGTTTCCCCACCTTACCACTCAACTTTCAGGGACCACATGTCTAGCAGAAGACCTCAAATAAAACAACAGTAAGGACAAGGGAGAAGAGCTTGGGAGCACAGGTGGGGTACATTTATCTCTGGCTTATTTCATCATGCAACTTTCTTGATGAAAATTTCCAGCCACAGATACTGAGATAACATCAACTCTGTGTCACTCGGACAAAAATTAGCCCTCAAGATGGACTGTCTTATAATCAGAAACAGGTGAAAAGAAACCAACGCATTCGCAGTCTCCGGTTTACCATTGGCCGTGTGGTGTTTACACCACTCCACCAGTGAAGGGAGGGCTCATGTGCAGCCCAGGTGACTGCAACAAGTCTCTTCTTCCTCTGAGCTGTAATCTTCCTTGTTCTTTCTAAACATTTTTCTCTCCCCATGGCATCAGAGAGATTCTCTGACAGACTTACGGCCAGGCATCATCATCTGTGAAAGACTTCGTTGTCCTCAGTTTAAGGGACAGATATAAGAAATAAGTAAAATATTGCTGGAAATATTCTTGGAAATGCTACCAGCTTCTATCTGCAGCGCAACAGACCTTAACTTCAGTACCAGACTATCTGCAGCTTCTGGTATGTAATAATCCATTACCTACAGTATTGCAGTCATCTATCTTGCACAGCATAGAGCTCAGAATTGAATTCGGCAGGTCACATACACAGGTTTACTAACAGCCGGGGTGTCACTTTGAGAACCTGAATGCAGGGAAGCATAGCATTGCCTGGCTCACATATAAACATGGGAGACGTGACCAAAATTCAGAAATTCAGCCTTGCAGCATAGCCAGGTGTTACGGTCAGTGAATGTAAAAAAATTAATTTCCTCTGGTGGCATTTCCAAGCTATCATGTGGCCAGAAGGAATTTTCCTCCTCCCATTCCCTCCTCTTCCCTCCTTTTCTGCCTCTTTGCCAAAAGAATTCAGCCCTCCAGCTTTATGGATCTTCTGCAAACTGAAGGAAAATGCATTGGGTCCTAAAACATGATCTCAGAGGCACAGGCTCCCTGCAGGCGCCTCACAGAGATCTCCAGCTTCTCTGTGGGACTGCTCAAGAGCTTCAGCTTCTTGCAGTACGCTACCATCCAAAACCGTGCTCTGTGCTGTGAGAGACCCATGCTGTAACGGGAGCAAGGAGGAACAAGCTGCTGGCACTTTTGAGAAGTTAGCCCTGGTCCTTCTGGTTGTTTCTCAAATGGTCTGCTGGGTATCAGTGCTTGAAGAGAAGTTCCCTTCTGTTCTAGGTGTTTTCTGCTTAGCCCCACTGAGCAAAGCCACGGATACCCAAAGGTAACAGGGAGAGCACACTTCTGTTTTGGATCCCTGGACCAATTTGTGGCTGAGAATTTTGCTCTGACTGTCAAGAAAATTTTAGGAAATAATAAAGATTGAAAACTTTCAAGAGTGACAGACATTAACTCCAAATTGCATCTGAATAACATAGATCCCTGAAATCCCATTTCCACAGTATTCCTGCCATCGCAGGAAGTCCTCCGCCTGATTCGAGGTGAAAATTGTAACTGTGTATGAGTACATGGTACCGCAATTAGCTGTTTAGTCAGATTTCAAGCAGCATTTAAGTCAAGCAGACATCTAATTAACATCTCTTGATCCCGTGCCTTGCAAAATCAAGCTAGCTAGCTACCTGTGTTGATATCTATGTGAGGTCTTTGCAATTGTGATCTCATGTGCCTAAACACAGATATTTTGGTTCCCAGATTTATAAATCCAAAATACCCTCAAATACAGGTTTTACTCTGATTTTGAGTTTTAGGAGTCTCAAATCAAATCTATGTTTACTTTTTATCTTAATAGTAGATATAGAATCAACTGTTTAACGCTGTCTGAATTTTATTTGGCATATAAGAAACAACATGTTACCTTTGGCCTGAACCATTTTTAAGAAGTGTGGAGGGTGAGTAGGGGAGCCAAAGGAATTATTTTTGCCTGTAGTGTTTAAGGTATATAAATGGGGTGGAGCTTAAATCCCTGAGCTTTTGGAGATTATGCTCAGGAAACCATATTTTATGTGGTCATAAATAAAGCAAGAAAAATATCAACTTAACTGTGGCATGTACCTTTATGTGGGTATATTATGGAATTCTAATTAAAATGAATGCGGTAATAAACCAATCCACCCTTAACAGCAAAGCAAAGCAAAGCAACCCTGTCTCCCCCTTTTCTACCACTTTAATAGTATTCTGAATCCCACAAATAAAACCAGCGAGAATACACATCCTGTTCTTACGCTATTAAAAACTCTAGTTGTGGATTATTGCAGTTTCTTATTGTTTCAGGACTCTTTCCAAGTTACACTTTATCACACCGAATACCAGGCAGTACAGGACTGTTAAGATACCAAAGAGCGTTGCAACAAATGATCAGCGTAGGTGAAGAAAAGCCATCAGCTGGCAGTTCATAGCGATGCCAGGCCTGCGCTGGCGCTTTCCTGTGCTCCTACATTGCAGGATCAAGCACATGGACAACTTCTACTGTGAGTCCTCACTTCATAGCTCTCCGTATACGGGGGAAGTCACAGCTGCGTGCACGTACCGTGTGTGCACTCTAGCTCTGTACCCAAACGCAGAATCAGTGCTCTGTGCCAGCAGCCGCACAGTTTGTTGCCTGGTGGAAATGCTAGGACACATTAGTGAAGACTACATAGTCCTCCTCTTCCGAAAGTGGAAAAAATAACCAAACGGGTATTGGCAGGATCCAAATACACCACAGCAACATGACTAGGGTGCCTGTGCAGCAGGTGCTGATGTGAGATCACTTCTGGTGATGGATACACCAGTGATAACTCTAAAAACTTGAAAGCTCAGAGCTCTTTATGCAAGTGTCTTACAACAACTCCTTTTCTTCAGCCAGTATGCAAGCTTCTTCGAACTCCTATCCTCTGGGGAAGTCTAAAATGTCAGTATTTGCTGAGGCTCCACTCTTTGGGAGGAACAGTAAGAATCCAAGGCTTACCAACAACAGAAGAATGGTATCTGCCAGCATTTTCCCTTTTCCCAGAAGAGGGTTATAGAATAGCTATCTATATATTCAGTTCAATGATCATCTATAATATTTAAAGCAAAACTTTTCCTCCCACTTCTTAATTATTCAAGAAGTTTAATACTTCTTCAATACCATACTATTGAGCAGTAATTTATTTTCCAGCTGGATGTAAGCTTTCTAAAACTTGAAAGATTAATTAAGTTCAAAGGAGAATCATAAAACTATAGAAAGGCTGCTCAATGGTACTGATATCACTTCTGACAGATCTTGGTCTAATAGGTTCTTAAAGGCAACCAGGCATGGAGAATACAACCTCCCCAGGCAACCTGTTTCAGTGCTTCTTGGCATTACTCTTGGAAAGGGTTTTTTTTAATCTAATGTGATTCTTTCTTCCTGCAATGCAAGCCCATTGCTTCTTGCTTTTTAAAGCATGGACATGGAGAACAGATTGTTCCCTTCCTCTTTGTAACAGCCCTTTCTATACTTGACACATAATTTGGTGTGATTTTATGGGACTGTATGTTCACCAGGGACTTAGAGTTAAAATGATACTCATTTGAAGTCACTGGGTAAAAAACAAACGAAGAACAAATGCACATTTGTTTGCAAACAAAGATAGTGAAGATAAAACTGAGAATCTACCATATGTTTTCACCAGCTGGAATTCATTCAACATTTTGTTAGTTCTGCTCTTAAATGTGTCATGAAGCTTACTTTTGAGGTCCTTCTCATAGGCTATGTCACTGGCAAGAAGTCCTCAATCTATGGATGGCATACTGCAGACGTCTCCAGCAGTTGTCTTAGAGGGGAATGTCACTAATGTGTTTCCCATTCCTTGCGCTGAAACCTCCAACACAGTGTTTTGCTTCCTCACTTGAAAGTATTCTCCTGTGATGGACTGAGAGAGTCCCAGTGAGACAACAGGATTCTTGCAGCAATTTTTGGAAATGCTTCTATCCAAGTGTCAGGCTTCTTCAAGCATTGTGGCAATCCAAAGTTGTCTGGTAGGGGACTAATTAAGAGTAGTCAAACAGGATGTGGAGAATAGCATGAAAGGGCTTGAGAGGCTCTGGTCTAAGACTGTGTCTGCACTGTGTTACTCTGTGCAGTACAGATTTATTCCTGTAATTCTTTTCATCACTGGGAAAGACACGGGACATAGAAAGAAGCAGCCAAAATGGAGCCAGGGCTTTTCTTTGAGCAAATTGAGCAAAATTTGTCTTTGTATACATACAATTAATATCAAACCCAAATTGTTTACATGAAATTGTTCTGGTGTCTAAACTGGGGTTCTGTGAAACAATGGATTCCTGCTGTGACTCAGTCTACATTCAGTGGGGATTTTGGCTCAGGACTGCAAAGGTTAAATTATAGCATATAATGCAATATGACTGCAAGATTACTGCTGCTCAGAAACAGCAGTGTAATGTGTACAGACACTGTATATGTGAAAGAAAGAGAATCCCTGCCTTGCCCGGGCCAGATTTAAATATTCAGCAATGTTATAGCAAAGTAACTCAATATTCAATACAAGATGGTGGTGTTCTCAGTTTGCTGCCAAGAAGTTTGTGCAGAGGGACAGTTTTTGTTGTCTGTGCACTGCTCTGAATTAGAAGATGTGTCATATAACACTTATCTTAGATAGTGTGGGGGCAGTCAGTGAATGGTAACTGTGTTCTCCTGAAACAACAAGGATGTCATGTAGCACTTTTGGAGAGATAAGTGAACGTTTGGACTGGGAAGGGTATGCAAAGGATACTAAAGTTCAGCAGCTAATTAGAGTGTTATCACTTGAAAAGTAACATAACTGAATGAATGAAGTCATGGCATCTAGGGAAAAAGCTTGTCATTTGTTAAATTATATTGCAGTGTACATGAACCACACAATGGTGACATTCTCAGGAATGCAATATAGCAGAATTGGGACAAATAGAGGTTTAGTTTCCTCCTTCATTTAGGGCATCTGTAAATGTGCATAACCTTATTACCTGGTCACATGCACATTGTCACACTATCAGTAGGAAATCAAAGGTCCAGGTAAAATTCTAGTAGGTGGAGCTTATAATTTGGGAACATGAAGTCATCCTGGCACACTAGTCACCCAACAATTATTTGGATTCTTACAAAGAAATTTATTTAGTAAAATTATCATTTCTTCTTTAGAAGGAAACAAAAGATGGATTTACAGTTTGACACAGAATTTTCCATTCAAAGCTAGGTCACATCTTACCCCATCCCATGCTGGGCCTTAATCTGGTAGCTCATAAAATATGCAAGTGAGCTCGGTGGGCAAAAGATTTATTTTTCAGTGCTGTGAGTCTATCTGAGTTAGCTTGATGCAACTGAAAAGCCCCATACAGAGGAAGGCACGCTCATCTGAAGTCATGCTGGCTGTGCGTGGGAGGGGGGCCCACTGCAGCAGGATCTGGCAGCTCTCTGTGAAAGGCTAGGAGAGCAGAGACACTTAATTTCTCAAAAAACGTAGGATTACCCAGTAAATCACATAACCTTGAACTGTCCAAAAACGTAACATGAAAGTGGTGATAGAATAATCACTACAGCCCATTGACGTAAACAGGACAACGTACAGGGACATACCAACACTCCAGAGCACGGGATGCAGAAAAATGACTCCAAGCAAGGGGAAAATGAATGGCTGGAGTCTTATCTAGTGTGATAAGAAGCATTTACTTCTGAAGAAACTATTAAAGGACCAATTCTCTAGCATGCACTTAGTTAGGGAGTACTAATTTGGCAATTTTTTGCAGTGAAGAATGTGGCCATTAATGGGCCAGTCTTAGTGCCATTGCAGAAACCTAATAATGGTTGGGAGACACAAAGGACGACATAGAAAGATGCAGCAGGCTGTATGAGCTTATGGGAGATGTGCAAATCACACAGGAAGCATGTGAAATACTCAAGCAATTGCCCTTCTATTGCTATGAAAGAGTGTGGTTGTTTTTTCAAATATGGCTCAGAAACCCCAAACAAACTTCCCTCAGCCCTAAGTATTCCCTTCCCTCCATGCCTATGGATGCATAGTCTTTAGGCAGCTTTCTACTCAAGTGTGGAGGCTTTCTTTGGGATACTTGTCCAGTGCAATGGTCATTCCCTTTCTTGCTGCTTTACTGTTTCAGTCTCCAGGCAGAAAAAAAATAAAAAAAGCTACATTGTATTGGAAGACAGTTGTGAAGCAGATGATTACATCAACTCACAGAAAACACAAGGAAGTGCACTTTTCAAGCTAGCAGGCAAAAATACCCTCACCTGCTGCCCGTCTCTATGGCCATTGAAGTTAAAGGAGGATGCCTGCTGCCATCAATGGCAGCTGCACCAGATGATGACGAATTGCAAATAAGTTTGTGCAAAGCACAGAGACTGATCAGATGGGATAGGGAACAGCTGGGATTCTTCTAATAAATTGTTCATGACAACTAGCCAGGCCACCTTTAAGTTGTGCAATGGTGAAGTCAATATTTCCTGGGAACAGGAGAGAAATGAAGGTAGGCTAACAGTGAAATTCTCAATTAAAGAACTAGAAGGAAGAAGAGAGTGGTGTAATTTATACACACTTTTTTGAACTTTAATTAGTTATCTAATCCTACTTATATGAAGAAATAGGAAGTGACCAACATAAAATCTGCAGAATTCTTCAGAGCCTTTTAACATAATATATGATTGTCAGCTTTAAATTGTACTCCAAAAAACTATTTAGATAATAAAAACATGGAATGCAAGCTAAGGCAATAAACACATAAAGATATAGTTTGTGGCTAAAATCTTTCCACATTATTAAAAATCCAACTCATCCAACAGTACATTTTCAAACTCTTTTGCTCTGTGATTTATTACAGGGGCCATCATAATCAATTACTTTTAATTAATAGAAGATGGAAGCATTAATTGGTCTTATTTAAGTTTGATTGTATTAAACGATTCTACCAGTGATCAAAAATGTATTTCGAAAGGGAGTTTAGGCTAATATATCAGCAAATGAGGCGCTATAAACATGATTAATATGCACATTAGACTTTCCTTATCACTTTTTGTTGGCAGTTTTTATCCGGTCACAGCTGAAATTCCATTGAGTTCTTTCTCCTTTTGTATAAAATACAGATTATGTGGAGACAGCCGTCTGAGCAACTGGAGTTTCATCTTGTATGGCCATTAATTATTATTGCTCCTTTAGTATTTCTTATCTATCACAGAGATGTAGGACTGTATTTTTATAGACATTCACTGGTAGGAAAAAAACAGGCTTTTGTGTGATGGCGCCTAAGCATTTTTTTTATTGGAGAAAGGATCAACAACACATTTTGCACATCTACGAAAGGGTGGAATAAGATGTTTACATCTGTCATCGTTGTGGAGGTGTGTATGTTTGGTAATACACCAGGGAAGCTGTTGGAAGATATAGCCTGCCTTTGTTGCAGTGTTTTGATTTGGCTTTTTCTAATGGATCCACAATTATTTTGTATTTATTTCAAGGGAATCATATGCAGAATGAAATTTTTCACTGAATTGTCCCTGCAGTTGGGAAAACTTAATAATACATTGTGTTCCTGGAAGTTTGAGTTTGCCAATGTGCAAGTGTTGCTCAGCTTTCTTTTCTTATTTCAGTTACTTCTCTCTACTCACAGGGAAAAAAGTTGCATTCACTCCTGATTCAAGAACAGAAGTGCTGGGCCAGCCAGGCCAGAGACCTGTTGCTACCATAGCGTCTCAAAGCCCTCACTGCTGCCGTGAGAGAATCAGCTGCAGAACAGAAAAGGTGAATCCAGATGCTGAATTTTTGCTCTGCTGCTCCCAGTAAGAAACCATCTGTGGACCTCATTCCTGTGTCAGACCCAATCCTTCTTGCTTCCAGCCCAAAGTTGCCCATCACTAGTGTATGCCTTACTTGTCCTAGAGCCAACATTTAACAAAAAATGGTAATATCCTGCTCAGCCTCTTTTGCTAAGGGGTGTTCAGTGCAGTGTAGATGTCTTAAACCCAGCCTGGGCTGCAAGCAGCAGCACGTGCAACATGCAGAGGTAGATGTGAACTCTTGTACACACTTGTTTCTGTCTGAACTCAGTCATCATATGTTAGTAGCTGTTCCAACTGTTTACACAGTTCAAATTTTTGGCACAACCGTCTCATGTTGGTGAGTCATACTCATCTGGTGTCTTTCTAATACCCAGGCATCTCTGCTCCTCAGTTGTTCCCTGCTGAGGAATTCCCTGCTTATATTAGAAATTATTATTAGTCTGCACATGACTTCTTTACTATTTCATTTCTCCCTGCTCTAAAGGCCACCTCATTTGCCTTATGTGTTATTTTGATTCTTCTGTGTTAGCAGTTCCTCCTGACTCTATGTGCTCTACTCATTTCATTGGCAAACACTGCATTTTTCTGCCAACTTCACTATTGTACACATTAAGCAAGAACAGCTCCAAAACTGATGCAAGGTTACCAGCAACTTCCTTTAGCTTGCTACACCTCCCTCCCTTGCCAACTCCTCACACACCCCACAGTTTTTACTGAGTTCTGTCTTCTCAGGGTTAACTGAGTACTTCTGGCGTTGCTCTGAAACAAATGCACAATGAAGTCTGGATAGTTATGGAGAGATTGCTCCAGATTTAAATCGGCATAGATGGCTTCTCTCTGCTCCAGAGAGACAATCATTTTCAGTGGTTTGTTTTTGTTAATCTTCACTCCTTTGGAAAAAAGAAAAGCCTTTTTTCAGGGATCTGGCCAAGAGATTATGTTTTTCCACACTTTTCTATAGTGGATATTTGCAGTAAATATCAGTTCTTTTCTGTGCTGAAGCAATGCGACATCATTTCCAGCTGCTCTGGAGAAGCCTTTGGGTGAGACTGGAGAGGGTGCAAGAGCCTGGGGGCTGGTGGTCTCGTACATGGGGATGGTCTGGTTGCACCCGACAGGCTCGAGGGTGCATGACGGACATGCAGGTGCCTCCAGGACCCACCGCTGGATGCTGTGTGGGGCAGGGGGCTCTACACCCAAAAGAGACCAGGTGTTCTCTGTGGGATCACTGTCCCCAGCAGGTGGGCTTTGTCCCAGCCTTGGCACACACACAGAGACATCCACACCAATGCTCAGTACTCTGCTTAAATCCACCTCCTCCTGCATGGATGCCGGCGGTTACTTACTCATAAAACTATTTTGGAATGGTTGTTCTGCCACAAATTTATCCTCTGTCTTTCTCAGGAAAAAAAGCCTTTGTAGACAAGCTGTAATGAGATATAGTTGGCTTGCTATGCATCCAGGGACCTGATTTGCAGCAATGTAAAACAGACGCCCCAAAGTAGTGGATACTTTTTCTTTTGGTCTTTGTGTGCCTCCATTTCCTATCTGTGGAATTGATTTTTTTTAATTTTTTTTTGTATTGCTGTCCTGTGAGGCCAGGGTGAAAATCAGATTATATTTGTAATGGGTTCAAGTTTTCTAGAAAAATCTTTGAATTTGAACACTGAGGAGGAAAAAAAATGAGGGAGGGGGAAAACAACCCCAAAATGTTGATTAATGAAGTGACCAGTGTACAGTTATGTGTGCATTTAGAGGGAATAAATGTGTCCTGATCTTGATGTCTTTTTAACACCATCTGTTGGATGTCTTTCAATGCACATTGCCTCACTCTGTTCAAGGAGACCTGCAGTGAACTGCCAAGGGAATCTCAGTCAGAAGTTTAGGCCAAACATTTAATATTCTAATAGTTGCCTCAAAAGTTACAGGTGACAATAATTGGAGGATTTAATATTGGCCAACATCTTTTTTATGTTTTTGATCGAGTACTGTGCCAAGGGATGCTACACATCTAAATAAAGTCCAAACAAATCTGGTCCAAAATAAAGAATTTAAAAAGAATCTCTGAGCAGTCCAAACTCAGCTTTAAACATATTAATTACAGCATCCATTACAGCAGAGTTACCCTTGATTACTGGGTTGCTAATATTCATTTCTAGCTTATTTTTTCCTGAAGTAAATTGCAGCAAGAATTCAGGCACAGGCTCAGAAACTCACTTTCCTGCATACACACTAGTAAATTAAATGGTGTCAGGGCATGAGCCCAAGCTTTAGCACGTAGTGACTATTACATGTCTAGCATTGCTCCTCAGACGGGTTTTGACTTGGACCAGCCACTGCTCTCCCAAACAGTCCCTGAGTGCTGCTCAGGAATAAGCGTGATCCAGACATTATTCCCAATAAGCAATTTGAAAACAGCTGCTCTACTTTGAAAGCAAAAGGTTAATAGTATGGACATGACCAAATTATGCCAGTTGGCCTCAGGACAGCCCTGGCACTAGTTAGTTTACTAGGATACATGAGTTATAGTGTACTTTGTTTGCAGACTTCATGCAATATAAATAGTGTGCTTTTGCCAGCGGCACGAGCTTCGGAGTGGTCCTGTTAATGGAATCACCTGACATCCAACTGCCAACAGTCTTCTGGAGCAATCAATAGCTGCAGCAAATGTTCTGGACAAAGTTTTCCCTTTCTTAATTGTATTGGACCAGAGTCTGTCTCCATACTCCATGCACAAAGGTTTGAGCCTTTAGCCTAAAGTTTTTCACATTTTTTTTTAAAGCAGTTTCTATGACTGAAGCTTTTGCTGTTCTCTAAAGAGCGGTTGTCGCAGAGATTTGGCTCAGGAAAAGCAAAGGGCAGGAAACAAAAAAATTTAGCTCGAGAGAAAGATTGTTGAAAGAATTACACTAATACTAAATAATGAAGAAGAATGTAAACAGATTATAGATACAGAGAGCCTGAGATCAGCTAATGGCTGAAAAAATAGATGACAGAGATAAAAAATGATAAGACTTGTCAGAAAGAACAAAGCCTGTGTGTGCATCATTCAGATTAAGGAATTAGAGTCAAAAGGTTAAGTGTGAGCAACAATGAATATGAAAAATGGGGAAAAAAAGAAGTAAAAGGCAATTTTGTTTCATAAATCAGTTCAGTCTAACATTGCTGTAGGAAAAAGAAGTGTGTTGAAGTCTGTTAAACCAGCACATAGCTCAGGCTGGACATCAGCATAACATTAGGAAAGGTATTGGTATTTTCAGCAGCAGATGAAAGTATCCTATTCTAAGTGCTGTAAATATTGGCCTCAGGTTACCTATCATCACATGTTTTGTCTCATGGTGGGAGTCAAATTGATCCTGCAGCCCACGAGCCTGGAGAATTTTTTAACATGACTTCATGCACACCCAAGTTTGTGGATCTGAAGACTTTGGTTACTTTATAGAACAGGGATGAAGAAAAGAGGTTCCACCGAGCCTATAGTAGGTGGATGTTGGCCATGAGATACACGTTCACAACACATAATTATGCAGGGTGCGCCTGTAACATCTGTTCTCTTTACTGCAGGAAATTCTTCTGAAAGAAGCTCAAAGTGAGTAGTAGATATCAGAAAGCACTTCAAGTTTATTGGATAAATATGGAATGTTTCTAAATCTGCCATTTTTAGAATGAGCAAAAATATATTCTGGACAATTACCAGCAACAATAGCTAAATTTACAGTGCTTTCCTGTTCTAAGTTTAGAGACATTCTGCGCCTGCTGGTGAAGACAAATCCAATTGGTTGCAGTATACATTATGGAGCAGGAGCTCTACATCTGCAATGTCTCCACTTCAGGAGCAAGAGTAGGGCATGGTCCGTACAGCAAATGGTTTGGTCCTGTCTATTCAAACAAAACTGTTTTCATCTGATCTGAAAGGACTAGCTATTCACATTCCCTTCATCATGTCAGTAGGGCATAACATAAAAAAGGCCTATTTATTCTAAAATGGGACTGAGCTCTGCTCATAAAATCTCCCTCAAGAACTACATGATGACTTGTGCACAGGGGCCATAAAGATGCCTTTTCTGTGACTAATGCAGAAAAAAAAATGCTATTCCCTTTCCAAACACTCATAATCCACTGAGATGTACTTGTAATGCTATAAACAGCACCTAAGAATGGTGGTATCAATATTTGGACAGAGGTCCCTCTGTCTCAGCTTCTCATCTCTGGTGGTGGCCATGGGTAGATACCCAAAGCAGGGCGTACCAGCAGGATGAGCGTATGCTAATGCTTTCACTAGTTTACCCTCCCATCTTCCAGGTCTTTGTGACTTTGATATTTCATTGGCATCCTTTTACCATTAATAGGTCTAATTTCTTTTTTGAACCCAGGAAACTTTTGGTATCTTCAGTGTGCTGTGACAATGAGTTGTATAGTGTAATGACACTCTATATAAAGAGACACTCTCCCTGGGTGTGTACATGGCATTTAATTCCAGCTCCTCTGTGGTGGAAGCTCAGGAAGGACAGAAGTCCTGCACGTTCTTCCATGTCCCGAGCGCCCTTCTCTCTGCTTCACTTTTGTCCCCTCTCTCTGCACTATGGTGGGTGCTATATAGTCCCTTTCCACTCTTGCAGTTACAATAATTATATTAATTAGATCTGTATTATGCATGTAACTACACAGTATGATGTGCAGTTTGCTGAAAATTAATGTTCTATGCTTGGCACAAGATGCAGCATTATTCATTTCTTCATGGGCTTTTTTGTGGCATTGCCTTCCTTCACATCCTCATTAACACAACGTAGTTTGTCTTTACAGTGCATCTCTGAAATGAATATTCATGGGCTACAATTAGCTGCATTTTACAGCAAAGAAGCTGAGGCACAGAGTGTAATACTCACATTTGCAAAACACCTAGCTTGGGGTAGCCAACTCAAGTCATGCAATGCCTGACTTTTCCAAAATGCTGTATTGGCTTGACTAAAGACCGTGCTCGAGTAGAAACAACAATGCTACACAGCATGACTGCACAGCTGTGACTGGCAGCTACCAATGAATTATGACTGGTTTTAGACAGCAACACATAATGGACGTGCTCTCACTTCTGGGGACAAGAATCAAAGGCAAAGCAAGACGATTAACCAAGTAAGTATGGTGCTTAGCTTTTTAGTGCCTGCTCAAAGTGACTCCATCTACACTTAAGCACTTGGCAGTTTTGTAAACTGGGCTTCAGTTGTCTCAAATTTGAGAAAAGAGGCAGCACACAGCTGGTCCCCATCTATGAGCAGGGCAACTCAGGTGAACCTCACAGCCTTTCCATAGGAACTGTGAAGTAAGGACTGGTGTGGACTCCAATGAACTGCCTTTGTCCTTCAAGCTCCTCTTTCTCTTCTTGCCCGCTTCCATTTTCTGCACTAGATGACCCAGAAAAACCCTGATTCTAATGAGTACCAAACAAAGTAATGTTTTGAGAAAAGAAAACACATTGTATGCCTAAGCATTGTACCATACAAAAGGGAGGGATCGTGGGGTTTCTTGTGCAACTGCAATTCTGACATTGCCTAGCTTCTGAGTCTTGGTTTTGCAGTTCTTTGTGGTCTTTAAATACCCATTCTTGCTCTCTCTCCTTGCTACTGAACAGGTTAGTAACACAGCTGACTGAGTGCAGATCAGGTGAAGCACACCCAGTAGAGGCCATGTGTTTGGAAAGTTCCTACAACAGATGTAAAAATAGGTGTTTTCAGAAATGTGTCCTTCTGTGATGTGTGGATGGACTTTCATAGGAATAATGCAGGATATGTCTTCAGCTAGCAACAAGAGAAGGTCCCAGTCAAATTCTATATCCCATCTTGATGTATGGCAGAGCTAAGTTTTCTAAATCAACTTGTCATAAAATTGTCTTCTTGACAGAGCTATATTTCTTCCTATCCTCGTTTATAAAAATAATTGAACTCTCTTTGCTGAATCTCTCCCAAGAAGATCAGCCCAAGGCAACAACATCCAGCACAGAAAGTTTCAGGCCAAAAAGTTAAAGTTCAGAAGCATATAAGTGAAAATGGAGTCTTGTAAAGGAGAGGTTTGGGCAACCACAAATGCCAGCTCTATCTATAAAGGACAACAGCAACTGAAGTATCATCTGCAAGTCATAACAAAAAAAAAAAAAAAAAAAGGTTATTTCTGGCTTAGAAGAAAGAAGAAAACCATCCAGCCTGCATTCAAGAAAAGTAGGTTTACTTTCAAATGCTACATGACAGAAATCAATGATATTTCTGTAATATGTGCACATTTGGATACAATATTTCGAACGAGAAAGGAAGTGGGTGGAGTAGTTTGTCTAATTCTAGAAGGAAAGGGAAGAAGCGGCATTGACATGCACACCACGGGGATCTTTGCTGGTTTTGGAAGCTGGTTTTGAGTGTTCCCGAAGCACTGGGCAGCCTTGCAGGACTGGAGGTTGGCGGGGGGTTGGAAGGGGGCTGGTATGCCTGAACAAGTGGCTATTCATGTATTGTCAGGATGGAGCTGTACGAAGTGTCAACAAGTTACTGGGCTGCAAACCAGAGTTGAGATTCATCAAGGGACTAATCAGTCATTATAATTAAAAGTCATTTTATGACTTGGCATCAATTTGACAGAGGGCACAGCCATAAAAGCAGGCAGAATCCTGCTCTTCGCACCAGCACCACTGAAATCTGGCCAGGTTTTGGAGCGGTGGCCCACCCTTTGCCAGCTACTACAGGCAGGACAAACATGCTCAAAAAATGGCAGAGGAAGTGGCTTTCTTTTGCTCTGCTTTGGGCAATTTTGTTGTGACTGGCTGGTATGAGTTCAAGTGATACTTACAGAGTCCAGGCCTGATGTTCTATGCAAGTAATGCACATTCAGAGATATCCCCTATGGTACACATCACTCACCTGGGGATCAAGGGAGAACACTGTCAGGGACAGTGTTAATACTGTAAGCAATTAATAAGAAAGTATAAGTTATATTTTCATGTAGTTTTTAATACTGTTTTATTATCTACCAATTCAGGTACTTGAAATTAACTGCTTCTCTATTTTGTTTTCCTCCAGTCTGCAGGTATTAGGTTACTCTTCTTATGTGGAATGAGACTGAAAGTCGATGCAACTGATTCTTTCCGCTGTGCACTCTTTGAAGGTTTCATCACTTTCTTCCCACATAAATTGGGGAGAATTTGTGGTAAGCGAATTACCACAGCAGAACTAACAAAAAGAATAAAACCGGTCCATGTGACTGAAACAGGCAGATTAGAGCTCATTTTTAAGCACTGCAGCTATACTGTACATATTGAAGCATATGTGCATGCATACATACACAGGTATGTATTTATATTGCACCTTTAATTATCTGACAGATTTTATCAAAGACTAATTTTGTGACTAGACACAGTCAAATTTTTGCTTTCTGCTGAATGTATAGGCAGCAAAACCTGAACAGATTTATATTAAAAAACAAAAGTTCTGCCATAAGCATCCTGAAGAGGATTAATTGACAGCATCATTAAAGGACAATTTTTGACTCATTATTTGATACTAGCTGGGCATCTGTGAGCTCAAAACCTCAGTATCTTGGGGTGGGTTGGGATCTCCAGTCTTTGACACTGCTGACAGGCTGAAAGATCATAGTTGCATGGCATGGGAGTTGGGAAAAAAGCAAAGGGAGTGACCAGAGGTCTAGAAAAAACATGACCCCTAAAGAAAGATGAATGAACAGAGTTGTTTAGTCTTGAGAAGAAAGGGCATGCTAATGGTTTTCAAATATGTAAAGCACTACTGCAAAGAGGAAGAAGGGTTCTGATTTTCATGTCCGTGATAGATAGGACATAAAATAAAAGGATTAACCACTTACAAGGAAGGTTGAGGTTAAATATTAAAAAAAACACCTTGCTACCTGTAAGGATAGTGAAGGTCTGGAATAGAGTAGTTTTAAGCAAATATTTACATGGTGATGACCTAGATATGGACAGAAGAATGATTTAGATGATCTCTTAAATTCCTTTCCTTATTTACTGGCCTACGAAACTTTCATTCCCATTATTTTTGCCTTAGGTGACACACATGAACTGGTTATCCCAGGCAAATAATGCTTCTGAACACAGGGGGAAAAATGGAATATTACCCCTTCTAACAGCAATGCATCTGGCCTAATCCAGTATCTCTCTCTCTCTCTCTCCTCCCTCCTGTGCCAATCTGCAATGATTTTTTCTGAGGGAAATCCACTTTCTCTGGGCAGGTTTTGCTTGTGTGGGGCTGGTACAGGCTGCATCTCTCCTGCCTGAGCTTCCCAGGCTCTGCTGGTGGGGCCAAGGCTGCCTATGGCTTCACTGCAGGAGTTGGATTGCAGCTTGTCCACTGCAACACGTACTCTTTTCATCTTTGTTAATACAGCAAGTGACTTTATATGAAAGGACAAAATGTGTCCTTTGAGCTGTGTGAGGGGAGGGGAGAGGTCAGAGGAGGGAACCCCAAACAAGAGAAAAGGCAGAGAGTGAAGGAAATGTGGTGAAATGCGTGTGGTGTTTTAGAGCAAGACGGCTATTGCACTCATCTGAAACTCCCATCATTTTGCACATTGCTTGCATTTTTTTCTGGAAGCTTCAACTTTTCTGGAGCAGCTTTCTCATCAGCAGCAATCCACAATTTACCACTCAAGAAATGCTAAACAAAGACCCTAGCACACTCAGCAGCACTACCCCCTCTTTTATTTATGTGACACACAAGTCGAGGAAATAAATTTCCTTCAAACCAGTATAGCATACGAGTACTATGACCAGAAGGGGTTGTGCAGGCCATGAGAGCTGTTTCAGGCCTCCAGGCAAACAAAACATGCAACTGCCTCATGCAGCTCTCTTCCACATCCCCACAAAATTCTCTGCTCCAGGCTTCACTTCCCCCCCGCCCCACTCCCTGCCCCGGTATTTGGACTCAGCAGAGCCAGGCAGCTCGGGTGGCCAGGGCAGGCTACGGAGGGTGGGTCGGGGGGGGGAACAGAACAGGGCAGGAGGTCCCAGCTGCATCCACAAAACTACTCTCCAGTGCACAGGGAAGGGCCCTCATCCCCTTGCAGGGTGAGGATTATATGTCTGGGCTGCTTTTGTCCTCATGCTGGGCACCATGGGAAGGTGACCAGGACCACAGCGGTGGGAGGCAGCAGGGATGTTGCACTGGAGAAGGGGAGGCATTTTTCAGAGTTACCAGAGAGTATGGAAGTGAGCAGCCTGTGGCCTCAGTAAAAAAGATGCCAATAATCTTGGGATGCTGGATTTCTCAGAATCTGTTTGTAAAACTTCTGATGATCCTATCTAAAATTGGGGCTGTTGGCACGTATGGATGAAACCATCTAATCCTACTCTGCAAATCCCACTGCTTTCATGCTTATTTTTAAGCTGATAAATCTTTTTAGAGGAAACAATCAAAAACTTCATCAGCCAGCCTTGGGGCTTCCTGAAGCAACGTACACAACCGGGTGCCCTCACAGCACCACTGCCACGTTCCAGCTGGAAAGAGAGGGTAACACAGTGCTGCTCTTCATTTCTTCAGGTGGCTGGACCGGCCAAGGAGAGAAGAAAGGCTAGAAGGAGGAAAAGAAGGAAGGAATGGAAGGAAAGGAGGGAGAGGAGGAGTTGAGGAGGGAGGGAGAAAGAGAGAAAGAAAGAAAGAGAGGGAGAGAGAGAAAGGAGATGGGAGAAAGAGACAGGGAGAGCCAAAGGAAGGGAGAGGGGAAGAGAGAGGAGAGAGAGAGAAGGGAGAGAGAAAGAGAGAGAGAGAAAGAGAGAAGGAAAGAAGGAAGGAAGGAGAGAAAGAAAGAAAGAAAGAAAGAAAGAAAGAAAGAAAGAAAGAAAGAAAGAAAGAAAGAAAGAAAAGAAGAGAAGGCAGGCAAGCATGGAAGGAAATAAAGAAGAGAAGGAAGAAAAGAAAGCATCCTGTTGCATGCAAAAAACAGATCCAGCAGTGGCAAGAGCTGGGCAGAGTGGAGCCTTTCCTGATAATATCAGTTTACTTTTTAATTAGATGCTGAGCTTTTAAAGACAATGGAGTAGACATGATAAAGAGCAGGCTATTAAGTGTCCCAATTACAGAGCACCAAGAATCCAATAATTTATGTGCTGATAATCTCCTGGTAATCCTCCGGGTGCTGCCGGAGCATAAGCGTCCTGATTACTCCTGTGCTCTTACACGGATTTGTTCTCCTACCATTGCCGAGTTTTCCCGTTATGTTTGGCACAGCTCATTTAAAACAACCACAGTTACCTCACAGCCAAACCGCTGGCCTAAGTTTAGCTAAGATGAATAGGCAGCCGTTCATCTGCGACAGAGCCTTTGGTGTAAGTGTGGCCAATTAGTCACACGTTTGGTGTTCTAATTAGGCAACGCTGGGCCTTTCAGAAAATGTGCTGTTGATTTAGGTACTTCCTCAAACAATGCTAAATTGTGTTATGTGAAATTCAATTAGTTCTTTTCTAAATGTTTCCACATCTGTTATTCTTTAAGCATAAAGTGATGAGGAGAGAAGGAGAAGTGAAAAGCCAGAGTCTCCACTGGTGAAATATGTTAGGCCTCTGGGACCAGCCCTTTTTCCAGCTTTTGACCCTGAACAGTGATATACAGGAAGGAACAAAGTTGGAGAGCTATCATGGTGAAGCCCTTTAAAATAAATCATTATAGAAGAAATACTGCAACTGTAAGGGAACGTAATCTCTTATGATAGCCATAAACTAAGCTTTGTTTGGAAACGGATGGCATGGGGAAAGCACCATTAAGCAAATGATTATAAATTCCGTTTTAAGAACTGCTTTTTTTTTTACGATAATAGTGATACGTTTAAATCCCAAGATTAACCAAAAATACGTATAGACCCAGTTTACTGTTTTGTGGAATGGCTTCAAACAGGGTTTTTTTTTGTTTGTTTGTTTCAGCTTTTCCTTCTGAGCACTAAAAAGATGGCAAGACGTCCCGTAGAAGGCTTTGAGGGGGAAGGGATGGGGCACGTTTATTATTTCTGCTGTGGCGTTTTGCAATTTTTCTCTGCGTTCCGAACAACAAAGCACCACAATCCTTTTGATCCCTCAGACAAAGTGTTGGGCTTTCACTGGAGTTTTTTGGCACTCCTAGTGACCCACGAGGTTTACGTTTGCATGAGGCTCCTCCCAAAACGCGGGCTACCTACGGCCATTGTCGTACCCGTGCTTTAGCTCCGACCTGCGGCACGCAGCGTGTCGGCGGATCGGCGAAGGCAGAGCAACGATTTCTCCAGTATCGCGGCTCAGCCAAAAACCACAGCTGTCTAAAGGTGAAGTTGTACATGCATTTGATCCTTGTTACTGTTATCACCTTTTCACTGACCAACATTTCAAGCCTTATCTGTGGCTGGCAGGCCATGTTTCAGGTTTGTCAGAGTCCGGATATAACCCGTGCGGTTTTCTGATGATATATCTTGATAAGATTTGTGGAATGCGAGAGATGAAGTTGTCAGCACCGCTTTATGGCACCTCCGTACATGTCAGAAAATGAAAATATTTTCAGAAGCAGTGGCGTTATTTTGACTGGTGACACAAACTTCTAAGACAACGCATGTCCTTGAAAAGAAAAAAAGAATGCCCAATTTTTATAGTAAAAGACAAAAGATGGCCTTTCCTGGAAAGGCATCAGGCTTGATGGGGGAACCAAATGAGAGAGAGAGAAAGGGACTTAGAAAATTAAGCCTTTCTGGAGCTAAACTGACAAATTTTTTCCAGCTGTAATTACTGCCATTGCATAGACACGTCAGCCTTGTAAATCAGGACCTTTAAGTCTTCTTTTTTATAAAAAAGTCAAAATAAAACCAAACCAAACAAATGCACAGAACCCGCTTTCTGGTGCCTATGTTTGCCTTCAGACTTACAACCTGATCACGTGTTCCAGGTTTCTAAAACAACAAAAAAAAGTTTTCCCCCAGATAATGATGTAATTAAAAAAAAATTTAAACCTTAGCAGAAATCAAGAAACCCCCAGCTATATGTTGCATCATGTGCCTATCCACATGGCTGGCTTTGGTCCTCTGCCCGAATTAGAGCACACTGCCAGCTTTAGCGATGGCACTAATCTATACCTGCCATAATTTGAGCATTATGATCTTACAAATAACACAGTATTCACATATTATTGCTTAAAAACAAACAGGAGGAGACCAGCTGTGAACTCATTCTGCATTCAGAAAATTTTGAAAGCTTTTTGTTCAAGAGATGAAGGAGAATTGGAGGTAAATAAATATTCTTAATAGTTGTTGGAATATTTCAGATATTTTTATTGAAAAATGCTGTTGCATCAAAGCCAAACTATTAGTAGCGATGCATATGTTTTTGGAAAAAATATCTGGCCTCTTCCAGAGAAATAATAAAAAAGAGCTATCCAAGTCAAACCTTGAGACTGTTGATACAAAAAAAATTGAATTTTTGGCAGAATCCTTTTCCTTGAAAATAGAAAAGTTTAGTTTCTCTTTCAAACTGCAGAATTTGTTAGAAAATGGCATTGTTCTCCTGAGAAATGGACAAAAAAATCCTTTTAAATTCAAGCTAAAGGTATTTTTTTTTTGAGACATTTTAAAAATTTGATAGAAAGCATTAAAATAACAGTTTTTCTAAAAAGGTTTAACATCTCTAAAAGTTATGAATTGTTGACACAGAAATGTTCCACTTACCTCTGATAATGTCTTTAAATTTTGTCTCTAAATCAGATCAAGTGAATTAAAAGCTTCTCAATCTATCTTCTTTCAGAAATATTATGCAACGAAAAATAATGAACCAACTATTTCCCTAAACAGTAAGGCCTTTGAAATCCACCCTGACAAAGATTAGGGTTAAATGGCTCTCTCAAAGAAGTGACCTAGATTTGAAAGAGATCTTCTGTTATCTGAACTCTAGGAGGCTGTTTATGACAGCAGTGGTTTTGCTGCTCTGAAGGATGCTGCATGAAGTCTTGCTGCAACTTCCCATACTCAACAAGCATCTTCAGATGTCCCGAGTGTCATGTGAATCCCAAACATCTTAAAGCCCTCCAACGCTAGGCCAGATTCCCCACCTCATTTATTAGGTGATGACCATAGCAGAGGTGGACACAATCCAGGGAGATCACTTGGGTGAAGAGTCAGGGGAGCTGCTAAAACAACTCGTGGTTCAATGACCACAGATCTTGCCTACAGATGTATTTGTGTTTCTGTTAGTCATGAATGACATTATAACCCCTGGCATTATTTGCAGACCAGCATCCCAACATCCTGTACCTATACCTTCACTGTGACTCATTTTTAGAAATTGAAGCTCTGTATTATTGCTCAATACACCTAACAGACGAGGAAAGTACATGTTTTCAAGCATGTACTTGCATGCATCAAGCATGTACAAGGAAACATTTCAGAGGAAAAGAAATTATTATCTAAGGAGGACTTCATGAAGCCGGCAAATTGGCTGAGAGTGCTGTGAAGGAGAAATCCCATCTGCAATGCTCCTGCAGTGTAAAAGCACGGTAAAGGCAGAGCTGTTCCTGGGCTCCCTTCTCACCCAGCATCGACCAAGCGTCCAGCTTGGCTGCAGAAAATGCCCTCGTATTAAACTCTGCATGTAGGACCAGAAACACATCAATCTTCATCTCCTGAGCTGATAGCTGCCTTCCTAATCCAGGCACGTTGAGCTCAAGCCCTCCCAGCGTGGGGGAGTACTTGAGTTTCCTGGAACTGGCTTTTAATGGGGAATAGATTGGCCAGATGAGATCCTGGTTTTCATCTCTTATGTTAATACAGGCCTCCACATTTGAAAGAGCTTGGGTTCGGCTTTGAGCTGCTTTTACCACAGTTTGTGGCTGTATTTTAAGCCACCCTCTTGCCTATGGTATATATTTCAGACAGAGGAAAGGACCTTATTCCTTCTTTTACCCCCTACAGTTGTCACGGAATGGAGGCAAGTCACTTTCACTCCCGAGAGCCGCAGACTTTAGGCTGTAAGGCTGGGCAGGCATGCTCCTTCGTTAAATCCTTTTAACTGGAAACACTGAAATACAGCAGCCCACTGCTGTGTCATGCCTCTCTTGCTCTTGCCAGGCACCTTCCCATGCTTGGGCTTCCTGCTCTTCCTTCTGCTGCCCCACCATGTCTGTACAGCTAGCTACTTTTTTCCCCTTCAGGCCGTCCTGGGGTGTGGAGTGGTATCTCTCTGGCTCCTCAGTCTCCTGTCTTGCACTAGCATAATCAAAACGACTATTCACCCCACTCTGGGTGGCCAAAGCACCTTCCGTCTCACTTCATCTTCTTGTCTCCTCTCTGGGCATTGTGTCAGATCTCTAACTTCAGCCTATGGTCTCCAGCAGTAGGTATGGCAGAGCAGACCTTAGGAACCACTGCCTTTAGATATATTCCTTGACTGCTGTGCCAGTGGCCATACCAAGTTGGATGGGAACAGCAGCAGTGTGAGGCCATCTCTGCCCCATTGCATGAGTGCCCAGGAAAAGGCCAGCTGGGGACCTGTTCTCCAAGTAAGTTGCCCATCTATAACTACGCAGTTTAAAAAACAGATTTTCTTCACAGGTTTTTTTCTTGATATCCCCTGTGACTGTTCTCTCACATATGGGTTGTACCCTTTATGAGGAAAAGCTGCTATTATTTTTTCTTCCTTTTTTTTTTTTTTTTTGAAGTTGAAGTTATATGAAAAAATTAAAGGCTACCCAAGCAATGAAGAGTATTGCAGGAATTCTTTGAAATAAGCGTTTATGTCATCCTACTCTGTTAAATTAATGAAGGTATAGTCTGAATCCACAGACTGACAAATCCTTTCATACAAGCCTTCTACCAACCAAAATGGGGAGTTCCCCTTACATTATGTGGTTTTGTAAGACTTTTACCAGGTGCTGTCAGCAGCAATAAACCTGGCATACTTTTAAAGAGAAATAAACCTCTTCGCCCAGCATTTCTAGGCTCACTAAATGTTTGTTCTTAGATTTTCTTTTCCTAAATATCCTTACCACTAAAATACCTTAATATGTGATATTCCCTGCTCACAATAGTAGGAAAAAAAACAACAAAAACCTTGCTGCCAGGTGGGAGCTTGTCCTCCCTGTGCTCTGCCTGAAAACTGTGTCACCAGTGGAACCCAGTGTAGACATCAGAAAACAGATCAAGAAAGTTATCTACAGCCTATTAACCAGACACTGCAGCACTGTATAGGCTTCTGATGTTCACATTATAAAAAAAGCATATTGAAAAACTGGAGAAGGTGCAGAAGAGAGCCATAAAAATGATTCAGAGACTGGAGAAAGCACCCTACACTGAAGCACTTAAAGAATTCAGTCTGTTTAAGTTATCAAGAAGAAGATTGAGAAGCCACTTGATTACATTTGGGTAATACCTTCACCAGGAGGAACCAGTAGGTTACTCAGGCTCCACTTACTAACAGAGCAAAGAAAGACATGGCCAGAACAAATTGCTGGAAGCTTGAAAGACAGGCAAAGGCAAACTGGAAAAAGCAATTGCTTTTTCACAATGAGTCTTCAGAAAGGACTTCCTAAGGTGGGGGCAGCCCATCTTTTGTATCTTTAAATCAGGACTGAATGCTGTCCTGGAAATTGTACCAGTTACTGGGCTCAGGAGAGAAGAAACTCAATAAATGACCAAGTGTGCTTCCCCATCACCGCCCCTTCCTTACCCAGTAAGGTCCACTGTGGCTACTCTCAGTGGCTAGTGAAGGCCAAAATCCTGATGTGGGCTCTGACAGACATAACCCCTGTGCCTAGGGAACTCTCCCTACATTTACCAATAAAAAAGCCAGCCGTACTGATTTTACCTGTATTTGGTGGCTAATTAGAAGAAAAATATCTGTCAGATACATACTTTGGGATCACGATGTTTATTGAAAATTAGTAGAAATATGAGGGGGTATTATAGACACCTGAAATATCCAAAGACTGATGAATTGACTATCCAGCTGTAATGAATAGCCCTGTGGCTAGCTAGAAATTGCATTCCCACCCAAAAGGCAAGTTCTGCACAGAAATCAAAGTTGCTGGAGTCAGGAAAAGGTGGGAGAAAGAAAGAGGAACGTAAATCCCATGGCCACCGTTCCTCCAAGAAGGAAGTGAGAACAGTGCTCACATCTCCAGGGCAGCCTTGGGCTACGGGAACACAGTTAAAAACCTGAGCCAAAGCAGCCAGTTCCTGAGCTCCAATTTTAAGAAGACCGTGGGAAGGGCATGGAGGCATGCTGAACAGGAACATCATGGCAGGAGGAGATTGTGTTCATACTGGGTCACTGCCTGGCAGATTGTGGAGTCATGCTGGCTGCACGGGGTCCCTTGGGGAGGCACAGCAGAAGCACAGCAACTCTCTGGGAGTCCTTCCTTAAACTCTTTTCTTTAAAATAAGGTGGTTTTCCTATTCCTTTCATTGACAGGCTGAGCCACTGTTTGTACCGTGGTATGACAAACGTCCCAAATGCGCCGGAGGCGTTCTGGATAGGGATGCATGCAGATGCAGGTCTCTGTGATGCCACATTGCCCTTATGATACTGCAGCTGGAAGGAGAAAAATTTTTGTTCTGGGGAGTATCTGTGCAGCTGGGGTCTGGGCAGGTCTCTGCAGATGAGGACATTCAACGTACTTTCTTTCCCCAGTTCACCAACAGATGGTGGCAGAGAGAGCCCCTTTCCTGTCCAAAGCCTTCAGGCCACAGCGGTTGTATTTCCTTTTAATTACCTCTATGTGAAAGACTGCTGTATTCTGCAGCGTTTGTCCTTCCTGAGGCAGTTTGCAGCAGCAGCACTGCAGAGCTTTGGGAAAGCATTGTGTGCAGCTACAGCAAGACAGCGCAACTTGGGGTACAGATTTCAGTGTACTCATTTTCCACATTGTACAGGAGTTATGTTCAGTGAAAATTATATAAATGTAGTATATCAGCTCATATGTCATTTCCACAGAATGTTACAACCATTCTGTTATGTAATAGTGAGCTAATAAAGTCAACCCAAGACTCACTATATCACTTTCTACATGAAGTCACCTCATTCATCCTTTTTCCCTTTAATTTAAATCTCATCTCTATTTCTACATTCACCTTCTGAAGTATTTCTAGCACAGCTTATTCCCAACACCCTTCTTATTTTACTGTGTGATCTAAACAATGCAGAACAACAGGGCCTGAAAATTTGGACTGGAAATATCATGAGAACAGGCTCTGTCAAGAGCTTTCCAGTATTTCCTGCTTCTGGTTGAGCTGGAAATACTCAAAGGGTGAAATCCTGGCCCAGCTGAAGTCAACGGGAATTCTGCCATTAACTTCAATGGGGCTAGAATTTCACTCTTGGTATTTACTCCATGTATCCAGTCTCAACTAGATCTGGTGTGGTGTGAAAAGGAAAACTTTTCTTCTTTCTTTTCCTTCCTCTCGTAAGATTTAATGCTTAAAAACGCCTCACATATTCAGGTTAGATGTAAATGTTGAGTAATGCAAAGTAAGTTACCATGTTACCCCAATGATCGATTTCTTCTATCTAAGCAGCTGCACATGAGAAACTGTGGTATTACAAATATAAAATGACATAAAGTTTAAGAAATGAAAGTTGTCTGCATAAAATAATTAAGAAGATATACTGTCTCTCTTTTGACAAAGCCTGTATTTTAGATAGCTGCCTCCATTTCAGGACCTCGATGCCAAAACCTTTTGCAGGCAGCAGTACAGTGACTGCTGTCTGTGCAAAATGTCTGAATTTTTGCTTTTAGACAAAATTCTTCTAGAGGAGGCCTTCATCATCTGTGGAGGAGGATTTGCCTTGCTTTAAATCTGATACCATCTCTACTTAAGATGGCATAAAACTTTAAACCTGACTTTGGGAAGCAGGTGGACTTTACCCTGTTTTACTTGAGTCTACCACTTTCTTCCAGGAGCTGGTTTGTGATTCCTTGCTCGCTAGAGACAATCCATTACAACAAGTCTTTTCCCTTCAAAAGATAAAGTCAGTTCTGTTTCTGCTAAAAAAATCCTGCTCATTACTGTGTTCATGTTTTACATTAAAGAAATATTTTAATTGTGTGCTATTTAATAATAGCAGTCCTCAAAAGCAAACTGACCTGTCTGAGATTTGGCATTGTACTGGTGAGGATTCACCGGTGAAGGACGTTTCTGGAAATCTTTGTATCTTTTTTTATTGCCCCAGAAGACCTACTGAATGTCTGACCAATAAAAACATGTGTTTGAGCAGAAACATCATCCCTGCTTCTTTCCTAGAAACAAGAAGTTTTCTTCTAGAAAAACAATAGTAGAAGCGCTCAATTAATCCACAGCTATTCATTTTGTCTTCACTGACAATTAGCAGGCCTCCTAACGCGCTGCTGCCTCACTTCTGCAGTGGAAGCAGCCCTGCCAAGTGGACTTGGGCTGACACACTCATTCTTCAGCCTGTATTTCCTGGTGCAAATAGTTTCTAGCTCCTTTCCAACAGCCAAATCCAAGGGAAAAAAAAAAATAATAAAAAGAAATAAAAAGGGCTTTGTTCTCTGTGAAAAAAGCCGCGGCTGCGGTCAGGAGCCCTGCGCACTAAGCCGGGCCGTGAGGAAGGAAGGGAAATGCAGTCTGCCGCGTCCTGCCAGGCGGGCTCGCAGCCCCGTGGCTTCCAGCCCTGCCGGGACGCCCTGGCTCGGACCTCCGGCCACCCACCTCCTCTGTCCTGCAGCCCACTGAGAAAACTTGCCTCTTCTCCAGGCCGTGCAGAAGTCATATCCTATTTTCTTCAAGGCAAACTCTGAGGAAGTCTGCAGCAAGGGACAGAGAGGGACAGCGGATCTGAAGCACAGCTTTGGTGTCCCTCACGCCCCACCAGCTGAGCCTTGCAGAGCCGACATGCCACGTGGTCAGACCCTCTGGGATTCGGCAAGGCTCTTCCAGAGTCGCTCTGTCTGAAACACAGTTGTAGCAGCTTTTCTAGCTGCAGGAAGGTAAAATGGCTTTCGTCATCTCTTTCTGACACTGCTTCCCCATATTACCGAAAGAAGACTGCTGGAGATAGCAGACTAGTGCCACAATCCCAGTTTGACCTGTTGCCCTCTCACTCTTGCTCAGTTTCTTAGACAAAGTATGTCCTAAAGGAAAGTGGCAATGCCACCCTCAGAGCAATGCCTTTCCCGGTAGTGTCCTGTATTACCACTTAGTGGTTGCTTTGATGATTTCAGCTGTAAATATTTTCTCACATTTTCTCTTTGCAGATTTTTATATTGAAGCCAGCAGCCCTTGTCACCTTCCCCTCCCCACCGTCTTCCTACGAGTCTTTTTGCTGACTCCATTTGGTGTGTGACAATATCACGTTAGATCTCTGTGGTCTGCTGACTGGTATAAATTAAATTTTACTCAGCAGACTGCAGCAGGGCCTTTGTTACCCTCTATGGTTTAAAATACAGGTCTCTGCACAACAGCTAGAAGGCTATTGACACACCTAATTTTTTAATTGGCCTTCAAGAAACTTCCCACACATGTGCCAAAACAAGCAGTTCTCCATGTGGTAGAGCCAGGAAGCGTTTTTTGTTTTTTTTTTCCCCCTGTCCCTGCAATAATTAAGCTCCTGATCTCCCGATTCCCTCCCCACCCACTGAATTATCGCCGTTCACAGATGGGCACGCAGAGCCCCCACCACTGTTGATGTTCCTTGCCCCCAAGCCCAGGGATGGATGTCCAACTTTGGGATGAGAAGGGGTTTTCCCTTCCTGACCAGACTTACTGGGTCTTGGGCATTTTCTACCTATCCCTGTGACCTGGGGCATGATTTTTGCCTGGCGGGATAGCCTGAGCTTTTTAAACCTACCTCGTATCCCACCGGCACAAGGGATGCTCATCCAGGAGGCACCAGGCCCTGGATTTCTTCTGCTGCTGACAGCAAGTTCAGCTTTTTAAGGTTGAAATGTTTGCCTTCACTGACAGCTTTGGACTTGGTATAAGGTATTTGCATGAATTCTAGCAGCCTGCGGTATTTAGAAGGACAGGGTATATGATCCGCTAGTCCCTTCTGTCTTTAATTTCTAGGAAGCTATTATAGCGCTTTCCAAAAAGGCTCACGTCTGCCTGCCAGCACCACATTAGCATGACTACCGCTTTGAAACACAATAGCTGCAGCAGCTCAGTATCTGTAATGCATCCCCTGCTGTACTGCGTAGCCGTGCGCACGCCTATGTGCCATTAATGAATCATCACGTGGGAAGTGTTTTCATTATTCCTTCCTTTTCCAGCCCTGGCGTTCCTTGGCAAACGCGCAGCCCGGGCCACGGCAGCTGTCTGTCTCGCTCTCCTTCCTTTAGATTAAAACCGTTTCTTGTTGTTGTTGTTTTGAAGTGCCCACTGAAGTGACAGGACAGAGAAGGATGGCTAAACCCAAGTCCCAGTATCTTTATTTCAAGACTACGCTAATAGCCTCTAAGAATTTTCTTCTGCTGTGCTTCAGATAAGAGCGGTGAGCCTATAAATTCATTAGCGAGTAATGGAGCAACCTCACTTTATCTATGTCTTTTCGCAGGACTAGGGTTTCATTCTGTGCCAGGAGTCATACATCACACTCAACATGTACGTCTCCAGAGCCAACCGAGAGAAAGTGCAGAAAAACTACTGTTAACAAGGGAGTAATTACATTCAGCATAAATTAATTATTGGTCACTCAGGACTGGTGGGAAAGGGCCACACAGACCGTATCCGACCGAGTTCCCACCTCTGAGGGAAGAAATATTTAAATATGAATCATAAGACAATACGAGGTGGGCCCTTTCTGGTCTACTGGTCTTTAACTGCACGTATTTGCTAATATGACATGTGGCTTATTTGCTTTAACACTATAGGTACATTGTATTTTTTTAGGGCAAACATGAGTGATAGTCATTCGGGACAAGGGTCATTTCATAGCAGCCAGCGTCAGACCCGACTGAGGGAAGCCAGGAGGGACTTTAAAATGTAATTCAGCCAAAAGAACAGGACACGGATCAGCAAGCGAGTGATGGAAGGTGTTCATGAGGAATTTAGATTACCACACACTGCAAATAAACCCTGAGAAGCTGGAGCAGCCAGAGGCCAGGGAAACCCGGCCGGCAAGCAGAGAGGAGCCCTCCCGCGAGGAAAAGAAGATGCACAGTACACCCCAATCTCTTTGCCAAAAGCTTGAGTGCTAGCTCAGGAGAGTTTGGTTGTGCTGGAACCCTGAAATGACTGACTTGGAAAGATGCAGGGGCATGAAAAATAATGTTGGGCTTGTCTCCAACAACCAACCAAGAGATTAAAACTGCTCGTTACGTGTATAGCATTAAAACTGTTCCAGGTCTTGAGAAAAATCAGGAAATTCAAATTTAAAGTGAATCCTCATAAATGGAAATTCTTGCTGTCATGGGAAATAAAAAGCGTATCGGGATGCAAGTGACAGATGTACTGTCAACTGGGAACCTCGGCTTGGAATTTCCTTGCTTTTTCTTTTCATCCACTTCACTGCTCCTAAAGCAATGTATAGTTAGACCAAGATTCATTCCTCCTCTCCCTTATTAACAGATATTCGTACATATAAATAAACAGTTGCACACACACGATATGCAAATTAGATATTTTTTTTCTAATGAATGTTTTTCAAGTTGTTCATTAGAGAACTGCGTAGGAAAGTTTTCCCATTTGTGAAGCTCCAGGTTTATTGAATCATAATGAGCACAACACTCAGACCCACCAGCTATGTTTTCCCATAAAAAAAAGAAGCCAACATCTGTCTTACAACAGGCTCGTGTTTGGAAATTCACCTGTAATACGAAAAATACAATTTCCAGGCTCAGGTCCATCCAGTTCATCTTGGAATGCCCTGAATAGCAAGTTATTTTGGGATGTGTTGTCTCGGTTTGCCCAGAATTTTCATATATGTCAGATCTCAGAAACCTTTTTTTTTTTTTGATGAAAATACTGGGGCCAACAAACTGGCATTTTATAACGAAGGAGCGTTCTGTTGAAAAATTCCCAACTAACGCTAGTTGCCTACACTGGAGAAGACAGTGGAAAGCTTCATGCAGGCTGTGGAGCTGGTCCACGAGCCCCTGCCAGTAACACTTGACAGGGAATTTCAAAAGCGCTGCCCTGACCTCTGAGGTTTGTTTCAGTTTAAAAATATACCTGGAAAAAGATCCAGTTTCTCTAGGGACTACGCTATGCTGCACTGTCAACTTTCTACTCCCCTCACTTCTGACACCGTCTCCACATCCCTTCACCGCCAATGCAAAAATCCAAAGTGGGATTTTGCAGGTCGGGTTGGGAAACAATCCCCAGCAGATGAGAAATCCTGCTGGAGGGTCTGGCCCCGTGTCCCGGCGGGTGAGGGATGGGTGGCCATCGTGTCCCTCACCTCCCCCGGGGCCGACGGGCTGCTCCGGCAGCCCCGCACCTCGCATGCGGCGGGAGATGTTCCCGCGCTCCGGACATGTGGCAGCAGATTGAAATCAGATGGCGGCAGCTGCTGCGGGGCACAGCCCTCCGTCCCGCTCCTCGCCGGGCTGCCGCCAGCTCCGGGTGCAACGGCGGGACGTGCCCCTGCCATGTCTGTCCCCAGCCTGGCCGGGAAGTGGGGGGCCGTGCCCTGCGCCGGG
Organism: Aramus guarauna; assembly: GCA_013400195.1. Classification (NCBI taxonomy): domain Eukaryota; kingdom Metazoa; phylum Chordata; class Aves; order Gruiformes; family Aramidae; genus Aramus; species Aramus guarauna. Next base: position 621,473 of record VXBL01003104.1, read on the forward strand.
GCTGAAACCGGGGGCTTCTGCCTCAAAGGCAGCGGTGTCTGCTGGGGTGGGAGGGATGATGAAAGGCAGTGGACACTGATAGCTTCAGCAATCTGATTTTAATCCACATCTTGCACATCTCCCTGACTTTCAGATGCTTAATTCCTTTTTTCATTATTCATCCGATAGGAGCCATCGTTATTTCCAGCAGAAAACCAGCACAGTGACTGATCCGCAGTTCCCCGGGAAGGTGAGCACAGCGGCCCGAAGCTCAGCTGTCTTTGCTCATGAAGAAACATGTCTGCGTCACAAAATCATTATGCAATGCTAATCGCAGCGAAGTCACTCACACCTTTTTGTAAGGCAAAGCCGAGCCTTTTGCTTCCCAGAAATAGCTGTTTTTTTGTGAAAGGAGGCTGCTCTAGGATGAAGTTAGATTTACAACAAGTTTAAAAAGAGCATCACGCAGGCTCAAATAAAGCGAGCCTGCTGGCTTTCCCCAATGACTGGCACTAGAGCAGATTATTCTGGAAGAAAGGCATTCTCACAACCTCATGGCTTCAATTTCTCAAGCCAAAAAGTGGAGAGAGATCCCACAGTTATTAAAGCCAATAAATCAAGGCTTGAGAGATCTTGCGCGGAGAATTGGACAGCATTTGCATTTTTCAGCCCTCAGAGCTTTAAGGAAGGTTTTTTTCTCCTTTACCTCATGCACCTTGGGTATCTTAAAAGCAGGAAAGGCACCCCTGGGACCCTGAGGGTTCTATTAGATGTAATTACGGTACCTTACTTTTAAAGGTTTAAAAGTGCATCTTTATGGGCTTATGCAGTCCCAGCAACAGTAACAGTGTTTTACGTGTATGATTGACATAAAACATGCCTCGACATTAAACATTTCCTCAAAGTCCGGGAACACTGGACCCTGTTCATGGTCTCTGCCTTGTCTTTGCACAACAACTGCCCCGCAGCCCTCCCCTGCCCCCGGTGTTGGTGCAGATGCCGTGGCAGACCCCTCTAAAGGCAGGCGCTGCCTCCTGCTCCCAAAAAAGTGGAAATCAGCCATTCCCACGTCCTCTGCTCTCACCTTCGGCAGCTTGACAAAAAAAGGTGAATGTCCAACAAAGCCACAGCAGTTTGCAGACCATCTTTAAATCTGATGCTGAAACTCTGTTAAAGCAAACTTTCTGCAGATTCTCCACTGACTTCTGTCCCCACGAGCTGTAATTTAATCACGGCAAATTGCAGCACCTATTGTTTTTAGCAGACTCTAAGTCCATTCACTCTTCTAAAGGAGGAAGAAGTGCTTTGTTTGTGTGAGCCATGAAAGATAAGAAAACATTAGATAATTTTTCATTGGGCAATTTGTGACAATTTAGGACAAATCTGTCATCTGTAACAAAGCGCAAACTCCTTTTTTAACCTGAGCACAGGTTTTGTTTAGGCCTATGTGGTGCTTTTTGGTTTTGCTTAGATGAAAGCAGACTTTATGGAATATAGAAAGCCAATGCCTAGCTTACATTGAGGATATGCCCACCAGAAATGCAAAACTAGAGAACTTCCCTCATCCGATCAGGTCACAAAAAGCAAACCAAACATCCAGCTGAAAGGTCCCTTTTCAAATTTTTATTATCAGAATTTCATAACAAAAAGATGGTGGCGGGGGAAAAAGTGCAGATCAAAAATTACCAGTGGAAATTGAAAACAAACTGCAAATAATAAATCAGATTAGGAAAAAAATGTCAGTCTGTCTGCAGATAATTCACAAGTGAAAAAAGTTCATTACAAATTACTTGCCCTGCTGCAAATTTTTAGTAGCACATGTGTACAGTACATCATAAAACTTCTGCCCTTGACATATTTTAAGAGAATGCCATTACGGACTGGAACTTCAGTTGGCAGCAGGAAAATTGCCAGAAAACAGACTCTGAGTCTGTATCAGATGGGGGGATTTCAGAAATTTCAGGAGGTGGGGAGGATTTAGAACTCCTCTCCCCCAGAACAAAGGGGTTTTAGCAAAAAAGCTAAACCCCCCAAAGTTAGTGCCTAGATTCAAAAATTAGTTTTTTTTTAATCTAAACCCATGACTCAGGAGCACACATAAGTACAAGACTTAGTAATTAGAAATGCAAAAAATATGAAAAATTTTATTTTAGTGATAATTGTTTTTTCTGCATACTGCAAAATAAACATTTGTAAGAAAAAATCCATGCTGATTATTATTTCCCAGGGGTTTTTTAATTGAAAGAACTTAGATTTTTTTTTTTTCAGCTTTGCCTCAACACCTTTCATCAGAAAGATGTAACTTTTCATTTCATGGGTGGAGGGAGGGATACTGGGAAATTTCAGACCAAAGCGCCAAAATTGTGAATAATCTTCACAAATCAAAGCAGGGAATTGCAACAGAAATGCAGTCCTCATATCAGCAAACTGTCTTGCGCCTCAGCTATCTGAGAAAAAGCAGAGGAGAAACTGATCTGGTTTAGTACTGCTTTGATTTCCCTTATTTCTCTCCTTTTCAGTGTGGATTTGGGGATGGTGGTAGGTTTGGGGTTTTTTTACAGTATCATCTGAATGTACGGGTCGATGTGGTGGCATAAAGCAATGCCTTCCTGAAAGATTTATCAGCAGCCTCTTCCCGTGTTTCTTTGCATATAGCACAGAAGAGTGGTTTTGTTATACATCCCAAAGTTTCCCTGTTCCCCCTTCAGCCTCATTTCATTTTTCTTTCCAGGTAGCTAGATTAACTAATACCTATTCCAGGACTATTTTTGCTCTCACCTCCTGATGCCAATACGAAAGCCTCTGGGAAAACTTTCCCTCTCCGGACTTTCTTGGCCTCTTCCTTGTGCTTTTCCCCGCCGCTGTAGCAGGCCTACCAGAAGGGATGAAAGCCGTCTGGGCAATATCTTTTGAGCAGCCGAGGAACGTCTATCACAACTGCTCTCCATTTACCACAACCATGTGTGCATGTGCACAGTTTACAGTTGTGGTTTTTCCGAGGGGATTGTGGTATGGTTTTATAGGCTGCTCAAGATGTCCATTTAGGTGTAAGTGTATCTATCTATACAGAAATGTATATACGCGCATTCTAGAAAATGCTTGTGTATTTTTTATTTACTGTAACATACTGGAATTAAACTTCCTAAAAAAAACCAACCAAACAAACAAACAAAAAAACCCACCAAAAAACCCACATCAATTTACAACTACCTCGTGCTATTTTTTTCCCTTTTCTGTTTCTTCTCTCAAATGATTCTTTTATTCTGCTGTTCCTTTTGCCCCCCCAACTTTGAGCCTCAGATTTTTTCCTTCTTCCCTTTCCACTCTCTTCTTACCTTACATTCTCCTTTCTTCCATCCCCATCAGCTTGCTCTCTCTCCTTTCTCTTTCACTATTCTCCCCTTTCATCTCTGCCTTTCCCCCCACCCTATAATTTTTCCTGTGCTCCTTTCAGTGCTCAGCCTTCTTACTTTCAGTTCCCAAAGTATCCATCTCTTCCCTGCTATTCCTGCATCTACTCCTTTCCCTCTAACAGCTGACCACTGAGGTAGGGTCCTCTTCACATGGAGACACTATTTCCTCACTGCCTTGAGTTTTTGTGCTTACGCTGTATCTAGGTGTTCATGTCATCAGTGAGAGCACCATTTTTGTAATGCTTTAGGAGGACAGCAACGATGTGGTTTGGGCTTTGGGCATCTCTTCTGCAATTTCACAGGCTATGTTTAAGTTCAAAGCAGTCACTACCTGGGTGCAAATGCTTCTGTCTGGGATACCGTAAGAATATCAACTACAAATGACAGTAACAAATTTAGGGACAAAATAATTGCTGTATGCTTCTGTAATGCTAATTTGGTCATTTGATTCTGCTTTCACAATAACTGATGCATTGTTGGCTTCACTATTTGGAAATGATCATTCAAGGATATTCATGGAACTATTTCTCTTTGAAATGCTATTTTTCACTGATGTGAAGACATTCAACAGATGCATTACTGGTTTTGATTTTCCATTACCCAGAATGGTCCTTATGGTCATGCCCAGACAAGGACACTTAAATAATTTTGTTTTAAAACCTGAGTTTTTCAACCTGAAAACCAATATTTTGACACATTTCATTTTTACAAAAGTGTATGAAGGTTTTGTTTATATTCCAGCGTAGGTGTGGGGTTTTTTTGGTAAACATTTACTGCAAAAAAAAAAAAAAAATCTCGATCCAGTAAGTAAACTAACTGAGCATGCATGCTGATTGCACGGCTTCTTGGCTGTACCAAGCTATAGGTGCTAGCTCTTCTGCAGAAGTCATGGTGCCATTCCTAGGAACATGCATTATGGCCTAAGTAAATCACCTACAACATTTTCCATTGAAAAGTTTGTCAAGAACTTGCAAACGGATGATCAGACAGTTTCTTAATGTAGTTTCTGGATACTGGATTATCTTTGATTTCAGTATGCTTAAGGGACTATCAGCTCAATGAATCCCTTGGAAACAGTTGCTCACGAGGAAAGCCAGCCTAGTGCATGGAGATTTGCTCTGATCCTCTCAGCAGGGCAGAAGGAAGGGCTCAGAGCAACAAACAGCGCAGCATCGGCTCGCTGCAGGACCAACACCCAAAGCTCTTCCGCCCCAGAGGAAACCTGAATGTCCCCAAGAGGCCAGTGGCTGCAGCAAGAGAAGTGCAACTATTCAAAATGTGAATTTAGCTCCAAGGAACTGATTCTGCAAACACTTTAGCACATGTACAGCTTTCCTTTACGAGAAACCTCAAAGAGCCGGCAAGTGTTGCTCCATGCAAGTCAAGTCAGTCATATGGCAAAGTGTTTACGGGATTTGGATCTAAATTTTGAAATCATTTCAGGACCCTTAAAAGCAGGCGCTAGATAATCGTAAATCCTCATTGTTTTCCAGCAGGAAAAAAAAAAAAAAGTACATAACAATGTTGCACTGCAGTTGAATCCACTGCCCAGATACCTAGAAGAGTTTGGTTTCTTCTCCTGCGTTTGAGGCCAGGGGATGTCCTGTGGTCGTGGGGTGCAGGACAGACGTGGGCTCATGCATGGCGCAGGAGAAGCCCCTGTCCTCTCTCCCAGCAGCCTGTGTTTATCCCCAGAAGTTCACAATGACAAAGTCAGGCTTTTCTAAGACGAGCTGGGGAATGGAGAGCTTGGCTCATGAAGAGGGATGGGAAGAGCTTGAGTTGTTCAGGCCAGCAAAAAACAGAGGCTACGGACAATAGAGCTGACATCTATTTATCAGCAAAGGGAAGGGGCTACGCTCATGGGGACTGTGAGTACAGTTACACCAGGTTGTGCTGCCCCACTGGGGAGGCAAAATGGCACAGAGAGAGCAGGCAGGCAGCCGACAACTAATTTATTTCATTTACGGTAATTGCAAAGGGCCTAATAAGGTTGCCTACATGCATATATGCTGCATAAGGCTCTCCCTAGATAATTATAAAGGTGAAAGCAAACTTAAGGCCAATTAGTTTTCTCCATTTTGTTTTACCATATCAAACTTAATGAGCGTATTGATGCTTTTGGTCTTTTAGATGCTCGACAGCAGTCAGCCGGGAGAGGCAGGTGAGCTTTCAGGTGGCTCAGCCCAGAAGGTGTACTTCGCTTTGCTTGCTTTAGGACACAGCGACTTTTTAAAGCTCTCCTGAGACAATTTACTTCTGCCTTGACTTTATTTGCATGTTGTTTCATCATCTGAGGCCTCGTTTCATACATACGTTTATAATATGGGTTTCATTTCAATAAGCTGGGAAAGTAATAAATTTAAAGCTGACTAACAGTTGTTTTATGTGGCTGCCAACCTGCCAAGTAGCATTCTTAATTATTGCCAGGAAACTAAGTGTTTGCAGCCATGTGTTTTACATTTGAGTGTAGTATGTCTTGTCAGCCCTCTCCGCTGGACTGACGGACAGGCTAGTAATTTTTGGATGTGGAGAGGCTTGCAATGGTGGGTGGTTTCTTTGTCATCAGGGAGGGATATCAACAACAGCGTGATGGACGGGAATATCCCAAGCAGTCCCCTTCTCCCAAAAGCACACTGTCACAGAAAAGCTAGAGGGAAGGGGTTAAGCCTGAGCCCAGAACCGTAGTATTTTTTCTATTTAAGACTTCAGGGCAACTACTTATTAAAGTTGTAAGCAAAGAAAAAGCATAAACATATAAATTACATACATTAGAATAAGATGGATGACTGTTTTGTTCCTTCTGTGCAGGATAGAGTGCGACGCTGCCACGAGTAGATTCTCCTTTTCTTTTACCCAGACAAAATTCATTATTATTGCACCAAAACAAGCAATGGTTGCATGGCTTGTTTTCTGCAGTCTGTGTTTAGGCTCCAAGATGTTGGAAATCAGCCAGTAAAAGGAGGACAGAAAATGAATACTAAAAAAGGCAGCACTGACCCCAACAGTTTTGTTGCATGTATTCTGCTCTGCAGAATGCTTTGAAGTCTGAAGAGAAACTTGACTGAGTAAGTTAAGAGTGCCTCCAGGCCCTTAATTTGCGCAACCAACACTCATTTTGCTGATCGTCATCATTGACCCTAGAAGAATTATAAAGGTCATATTTTCTTGCTGATAATGTAAGTCTTGAGCAATTTTTAAAAATGGGATAAACATAAACACATTGTTAAAAAGCAAATTTTTGTGTTCCGTTCATTTTTTTCTTTAATAAATTGCATGCGCGAGACAAACCCCAATTAAAGAAAGGCTCATCTCATGAGTATCTCGGGCAATGCTGCAGGATATTGTTCCCCCTGCACACACGCACCTAATTTTAGAATGGTTCCCATTTTTCTCTAGTGTTGCAGAAAAGTCTAATAGTGTTTACTGTTGGGTTTTTTCCTCAAGTAATTTTGTTGTTTTGTTAAGGAGGGATTAATTAGTGAATCATTATTCCCACTTTGGCATGTGAAAATCTGGAGTGTGCTTTTATCCATCTCCCAAGAGTGCACATTGGCACCGTAGCAGAGGATGTGGAAGAAGTGTTTTTCAAAGAAGCAGATGTAGCAGCTTTGGGAGCATCTGTACTGGTGCTTTGTGCTGAGGGATTCCTACTAACCATTTCCCGTTTAACCAGACAGTCCCTGTGTGCTTCTCACAGGTGAGGCCTGCCTTTCTGAAACAAAATTCCCTAGGGAAAATTATCATTAAAGGTCATGTGGCATTTCCATTAATTATTGCAATTTCTAACTCCTTCTTTGTTTCTTCCCAAATAAATCAATTTCTCCTGAAGTTTCACATGCCACTTCCTATCTCAGGGCAACGTTTTTCCAAGGAGATTGTGGATACAGGCAGATGCTGAACATTAACTGCATAAAATTCTCCTCCCCTTAAAGTCAATAGCAAACTCCCACTGACTTCAGTGAGGTCAATTCCACTTGCAGGACTTCAAGTTTTACCTTGGCATTCCTTAAAAAAAATCTAAGATCCATATTTTTGAGGTCCATAGGTTCTCCAAGAGCAGGACTTAGCCTACTCATCCCAGATTTGTTGGGGGAAACTTTGCAGAGAGATTCTCCACAGAATTGCAGACCCGGAGGACACGAGAAGGCAATGAAGGGGGGACCAGAGGTCATTGATGGGGCTGTCAGTGGCCAGAGGCGGCTGGACACAGGACCCAGTTAGCATCGCATGTGGGAAGGGAAAATGGCCTCTTTATTCCGATCAGCATGTTGAGTTTCATTTTCAGTCTGTGCTGGCCTAACTCTGCTGCTATTTATATCACTAGCCAAACTTGAGACTCTGTGAAAATGTCTCCTTAACCTTTTAAAACTGGCACACTGTTTTTTATATCACTATTTGCCCTCCACTCCAGGGTCACTTACAAGGAAGTGCTGGCTGCAGGGACCACAGAGCTGCCAGGGTGTGAGGTTGCTCCACTCACTAAGCCAAAGGGCAACGAAAAGCAGGTACAATTTGACATTAAACAAGAGGATGCCGATCATGCTCTGAAGGCATGGCCTAATGCTGCTTCTGGAAACTGCAACAGGTCAGCTCTGTGTTACCCAAAGCCATTTAAATGTGCTCTGAATGACCAAGTCACTGGAGATGCTGCTGGCGCAAGACTTTCTCCCTCTTCTGTTTAGGGAGAATTGTTCAATGAGCTCGAGGTGCATCAAGGCATCTCAGGGAGGAGGACTGAAGACAGACCCTGTGCTGCTGCCTAAAGGCAAACCAGTTGCCCGAGTGGCCACCACAGAGCACAGCCTCTGCTTGCAGGGAGCGGAGGGATCGACTTCTTCCTTGAGCACCAGTTATCTTGGTATCTCAGAGTTAAACTAGGTTATAACAAAGCAAACAGAAAAGCCATATCCACTTATATAAAAAAAGCATATCTAAAATTATTCCCATGTGTGAGGTGCTGCTGCATGACACTAAGTGCAGCAGCCAAACCAGTAACAGTTAAATCCTCTGGATCCCCATAAAAATGCGCAGTACACAAATACACAGTAAATGAAATGACTGAATTAGAAGCAGAGATAAGTGAAGGACTACACTGTGCTGCTCTGTGTTCAATATCATTGCCAAAGTGCTGAGGCTTTTTGCCACTTTCAGATAAAGGGGATTTTTACACATTTTCCCCAGTAAAACTTTTGGCAACTGCTGACTACCTTCTTCTGTCTTGCTGCATCACTAACAGCCCAGTCTCTTCACGTCAGTTGTACGTCCCCTGGCTATCTGCCAATGAAATGTAGACATTCATTTGTTTTTAAAGTTTAATTTTTACTACTATTGCTAATAGAGAAATCCCTCCGGCCTCCATGGTGTGTAGGTGAAATTCACTGGCAGTGAAATCTCTTGATGACATGCTCGTTGACCGAGGCTTTATAACCACAGAGGACAGAATGGTCTGTCAGGAGCCCACACAATCACCCTGAGTTCAGCTCCGCCGCTCTGTCCCACCAAGGGCTGCAGAAAACATAGAACAGAATTTAATAAAATGCCGTCTTATACTCCAGGTTATTCCAGATCAGGTTGTTAAATATGTCATCAAAAAAGCTAATTGATTTTTTGTAATTTTTTTTTACCCTTGGCAAAAATATTGTGTTGAAGTTTAAAACAAAGTTTCAATGATTTCCCACAAAAAAGTCTTCTGTCAGTGTCTGAGCCTATGGTTTTCTCTAAGATGGATAGATACCTGACAGAGGCATCCAGACTAGATGCCAACCTGCAAACCTGGGCTGCCCCTGAGCATCTCCAGGCCTCACTGGGCCAGGTTCCCCCATGGAGGACATAATGCACTGTACAGACAAAGCAAATGTCAATGTACCTCACAAATGCATCTATAAGGAACCAGGATGTCCCTTTGAGGCAGTTACTTCTTTCTCATGGTTCTCCTCAAACATTTATTTCACAGCCATCGTGTGATTGAGTTATGGGTGTGAATTCTCACAAGTGCAAGTAAAGATTAATTCCAAAACCATGTCCCCACCTCGTCCTGGCTTCTCCTTTCCCTTCCTCTGCCTTGATTTTCCGTGTCCCATTGTGCATTCACCAGGGACCGGAATGTAACCATGCCCAAGCTGCCTCGTAACCTTATCTTTCCTCCCACTCTTTGAAAATAGCAACAGAAGAGGTGAAAGCCTTCAAAAACAACACAGAAAAAAAACAAGAGAGGATATTTGAAGGAAGAACCCTCTCCCCCATGGAGAGAGGGAACTGACGTGCCTGTGATGTGGCTTTCAACATGTCAGTGCCACAAGAGCACTAGGCAGATCTCTGCCGTGTTGCAGTCCTCACGTAGCGAAGGCAAACTTGTTTTTAATAGGCAACATATTGGGAATATAGCCCTGATTGAATCTCTCTGTTCTTTTTCCTTTTCCCTTCCCCTGCGGCTACCTTGCGATCAGTTTGGCAAATCTTAAGGATTACAGATGTAGCACTAGCATAAACAAAAATATGGCACGTTAGCTGCACAGGCTGCTTTGAAGATAAAGACTGACTTTAAATTCCACAATCCTGAGGGCTCTTGTCGCCTTGAAATCTGATTTCAAAGCTCAACACCACTGAAATGTCTTGTTGAGAGTGATGACAGCAGGCAGTGAAGTGTACACTGCATTGTCACCACCTGTGATTGGTGGCAAAGTGCATACTTTGGCTACCACATACTGACTCCCTAGCTGTGGGCTGCCTGTAATAATGCAAACAATAACTGCTGGCTAATTTCAGTCCTGTAAGTGTGGTGATGAAGTATTACATAAACTCAGAAACCATGGGAGTTAAGTGGATGGAGTCCGTTTTCACTGTTTTCAAGGGGCATGGGGAATCTTTACTATGTCAAAGTCCGTGGGAGAGAGAAAGAGGTGAACGCATTCCTCCAAAAATTAAAAGCTGGCAATTAAAGAAAGACCAAAAGGCCATGAGGCTGTAAACACTAACAATTTGCTCAGGGAGGAGCTGTATCTGTAAGACTATCTCCAGGACCCTGCCCTTGGGCTGCACAAGATGCTGAACGGGGACAGAAGAAGCCACACAAAAAAAGGGTGCTTGCCAGGACCCAGCCCCATTACCTGGCCGCCCATGCAGGAGGTACATCCCTTACCCTGCAAAACATCTCACCTTAGATGGAAACAGGTGATGGGGGAAGGTGGACACAGAGACGCCTAAGGCCTGTTTTGCTGCTCATTTCTCGGGGAGCCGTGGAGATGGCCATGGGAAGGCAGGGACCGCCAGGGCTCGGCAGCACTGACTCCGTGCGAAGGCACCTGGGTTTACAATGCCGTTGTCTCTGGACCATGCTCCCCATCATGCCCTGGGGACCAGGGCTGCCCAGGAAGCTGGGGCATTCACGTGGTTAATAACACCGAACCGACTGTCTATCTCCTCTCCAAGAGGTGATGTGAAACTGTGGGCTTTTTCCACTGATTTCAATAGAAACAAGATTTTGCCCATTCATTTACTTCTCTGTAAATTAATAATAATTACACAGAAATTTGGGTGATCTTTAGCTGACAAATTCCTTGGAGGTTTCCTGAAGGAATACTCCCAGGAAGACAGGGCAAGTGTCATCTGACTCAGTTTCAGGAGAAAATCCAAGAGCAATGCAGAAGAGTGAAGACCTGCTGTTGGAAAAGCAGGCAGATAACCAGTCCAGGCTATCACTCTTGACAAAACCGGGACAACAAGTGGTTGAGAGCGACACTTTGAGGCTAACGGATATCAGCCCATTGGATAGTCATCTCTGACCTCTTGCTGATGAAATGAACTTGAACTCATACCTGTCATCAAGAGTATGCAAGATATCTGGGCCTAAATAAGACAACATGCATAACATAGTTACCCTTATAACCAAATATTTTTCTTCCAAGATTAAGAGAGTTACTGCTTCTGAGGACTCATTAGCTCTGACATAAGGTGCCAATGGAAATGCCATGACTCTTCCATGCTTTTTCTTCCCCTAGATATAAAAGCCAAAAACACATATTCTGTAGGTTCAGTGAAGCCCTCATGGTGTTGGAAAGCATGTATTTCTGCTTTATCAAAATCTCCAGAAAGTAATTCAGCACTCCTTTTCATTACAAATGCAATGGTTTTATTTATTTCTGACTAATATGACAAATGCATTAGGTAATTTATGGTAGACAAAACTTAAGAACCACACAGTTCGAAATCTAAACAGGGTTAGCAGGGGCTGATGGAGTCCTGATGTGACTGGAGTTCCTATGGCCTGAGGAAGAGGAGGGCTGAGGACAAGGAGGAAGATACACCTGATACTCAACCCTCTCCAGTGTTAAACCACTGTCTAAGGTCAAGGAGTGGGGGCAGAGGCAGGAAATTTGGGGAAACTCTCTAAATCTGCTCTTCAATATAAATCTATTACTGAGAGCCCAAAGCCTTATGAGATGCGTATAGTGAGGTAAAATAATCCTGAAGTTTAAAGCATGACAGAACTGATCAAACAAACAATTTAATCCGGGAGCCATGTGGAAGAAAAATTATTTCAAGTCAGTTAAAAGGTCAGCAGAAAGATCTTACCATTTTGGGAATGTCTGTCCAAGCAAACACTAACTGATCCTTAGAGCATGACTCAGGGGAGCGTGCCTCATCTAATGTGAGTGAAGGTGGCCAGGTGCTCTGTTTTCATGGTGTTGTGTTATTCAATGGCCAACAGTAAATACTGATGATACTAGATACTCTCCTTTTTAATGAGCAAAGCCAAACAGCAACGAGTTCTGTTTGTAGCCAGCTTCAAGGAAAAAATGTGTGACGCTGGAAGAGCAATGCTCTGTCTGCCAACAGGAATTTTGCACTTCTGCAGTAACTCCGCTCTGCTACAAGGACTTTTGACAAACGAGTGCTGGTAAAGCGTAGGTCTTTGCAAACACACATGCTTGTTTAACTTTTCGCGCACAAAAGGACTCCTATTGACTTCTGTGGTATTTGCACATGCATATGTCTCTCTCGCCTTATAGCTTTAATCTATATTAGTTGAGATAATGGAGGAAATAAGTAGAAAGCAAAAATCATTACCCTCTCCCAGCGGTAATACTTAAGAAGGTAAAATTTGTCAATTTTATCTCTTAAGAATAATAATAATGAACGTGGCTTGAAAGTCACAAGTTAAAACAGTTGAGAGCAACCTTGAAAGTTAATTACTTGCTTTATTTTTAAAAATAAATTATTACATTGTCCAATAATCAGCTAGACTGAAAAACTTTGTTTTTTAATAAAATGCCAAAGGTTGTGACAGTGGGCAACTGTATGCAACAAACTTCTCCAGGGTCAATCAGAAAGTATCTGCCAGGACAGGAAATGTTACACCAGTTTCCCTAGTGCTCAGGTTGTATTTTAGATCCCAAACTATTTTTCCTGTGAGAAAAAGCTGACATCTCCTCTAAAGAATCTGTTCATTTTTACTCTTCCTTGCAACCTGAGATTTCATTATGTTTACTTTGCTTCATATTTTCTTATCTTCCTCTATTAACTAGTACAAGTCTGTAAGGGAAAACAATTTTCCAGTCTCAAGGGTTGAGAACTGCAGAGTAGTTTTCTTAAATCCTAATCATGAGTGGTAATTATGGCCATTTCAAGGTTCTCTAGGAGAATTATTGTCTTCGGAAATATTTTAAATAGCTGGCTGTCCGCAGCTTTTCCTTGCCTCAAAAAATGGATATATTATCATTTTAATGTCTACTGCTGCTGCTACTGGGAGCAATAAACCTCAGTCATGTTCTCCCACGGTATATGAATCAATAATAAATAAATAATACTAAAATATGCCCTGGAATTCTTTTACAGGAAAATCTGAGAATAAAGGCAGTGAACAAACACTGAAAACCCCAAAAATGACTCAACAGCAAAGGCGGGGTTTATCTCACCTCACCTTAGCCATTTGAGTCAGACAAATGGTCCAGAGCAGTCACCTAGACATGCTGTGGAGGGAAATGCATCTCCAGAGGGAACTTTATCTCTTTATCTTAAGGTAGGTAAAAGCACTCTCAGAAGTACTCACATCTCTGTGGAGGGACTTCTATGTAAGCATCTCCTCTTTACTATCTTAGCCTGCCTCATCCGGCATTGCTTTTGCATTCATTTCTTTTTAAGGAGAAAGAGGTCTCAGAAGCACATGGGAGTGCTGAAGGGGCACATTATGGCTCAGTTACACATTTGGTGCCTTGCCTGCTGAGAGTCAGAGCACCTCTGTCCTCCCTGGCTACCGCAGCCAGGTAGCTAGCTCCGGGGCGGGTGAGGACAGAGCCGTGTCCCCACACTCCCTTTTGCTGCCTGGTATTCCTCTGACTGGAGAAGTCCAAAGCAGCATTCAAAGTTGGGAGTGTGGTTCACCTTGCACAGAACAGGGTCAAGCTACTGTTTGCTCTTGCAAAGCAGAGACTATTTTCACTGAGTCATTGCTTGCAGATCTGACGTGAAAACTAGTAAGAGCACTAGAGACGCTGGCAGGTTTGTCTGTCTCTTTCCAGCAATGCTCCCATCCTTCTGCCCATTGTGTTTGACAAACTCTTTTTCAATAGCTGGAGAGTTTAATATTCAGTTGCTTTATCTTAGGACTATTCTGAATCATAAACAGACAATCACAAGCCCTTGTTGACTGCAGGGCTGTCAGCGAAGGCAATGGGCTTGGCCCTCTGCTGTGAGCATTTGCAGGGTCGGATTCTTAAAGCGCAACAGTCTGGACAGTTACCTTCTTGTAAGGAATAACCTGGGAGAAAATCACTCTTCCTGCTTGAGTCATGAATTGCTTTTACTGCTGGAGAGGTCTGAAAGGGAGAGAGGTTATGTCAATTGTACTTAACAGAAGGACTAAGTCGTGAGCATTTAGAAAAATGCTGTTCCTTCCGAAGGCCTTTGGCTTCACTGATGGTGGAAGCGGTGTCTCGGAAAGGCGTTTGTGTCTCCCCAGTGAGCAGATCTTAATGCCGTATCACTAAATACAGGTCTCTGAATTGAAAGGAAAACATTCTGGAATTCCTGAAAAGTAACAGAAGTTACTTTTCACACCACTCACCCCCTTTTACCAGGTAACAGGATAACACTAACCTAAACCTGACTATGTAACCACTGTGGAAAGGATTTGCAGGAAAGTGCAGTCCCCACTTAGGTTAGCTCACATCAAAAGCAATTCAGCTGTCTACTTTATCATTGCATCACTTAAAAATACAGTATGCATGACTACCTGCCCCCTTGATGAGCCTTCTGGTCTATAAGGGAGAAGCTGTGGGAACGACAGACCACATTCAGCTGTGGTATGAGTGACAGGCAGGTTGGGTGCTATCAGTTCAAAGATGGCAAGTGGAAAAAAGTAGCAAGGGGAACTAACAATGATTTGGGATATGGCGGTTGTGCAAAAATGATTCATTTTTGTCCTCTTGAAATTATCTCTTGCCCGGGGAATTATGTGTTTAAAATTGGCATGGTATACTCAAATACTATCAAGCAATGCAGATTAATCATGGCTTTTCCTATACAGGAAATTAATTTTAGAAGAATCATAGTGCTTTATGCTTTAAAAGAAGGATTTACTACAGTAAACTCATTTATGCATCTCTTTACTTACAAATTTAAAGTAATACTATTGTCTGACTAGTATGGATAGGAAATCTTACAATTAGAAGGGGAAAAGATCAATCTCTCACAGGTTTGTCCTCGGATGTGTTAAATGCCAGGTATATTCCACCAGGAAGAAAAGCTTTATTTTGGTCAAGGGCTCTGAGATTCAAATATTTGTATTTTGGTTTTACTATAAATATTGTTTTCTGAAAGAATAGTAATTTTCATACAGATCTTTCTTTTAGGTCAACATTTTGATTATCAGTAGCTCTGTTTGTAGTTTAATACTGAAGTGCTTCTAGTATACCCAAATTTAGAAGTGGATGTAAGTAAATTTGCTTATGAGTATAAACATATTGATGTGGTTTTTTAGAAATATAACCTCTGTGACCTTACTTTAGAAATGCAGCTTCAAACAGAAAAAAGTAAAATAGGCCTCAGTGCATTACATTTATCACAGCTCATATTGTCACTATGATGAAGGCTCATATTGTCCTCATGTTATGAAGAAGGCTCATAACAAAATTGTAAGTGCTTTAAGGTTGTGCTTTTTGTCGGAAAACATTGTTGAGTCTGCCAGCGGATAAGCTTTGCATTACTCAGAAAGTGATAAATGCTCACCAATGAATGCACAGATATTTTTCGAAAGTGCTCTTCTGTCATTAAGGTTTTTATAACTTTGATAAACTCATATTTTTTAGACGTTTGAAGAAAGTTTCATAATCAGAAGAAATATTATCACTGGCTGCTAAAAATTCCATTGGTCATACATTTGTCTGGCTCTGTGAACCTTTCCAGCTGTAACAACAAAAAATAAGTATCTGCATAGATGTCTGTATGGATATATATAAATATTTAATACATACACATACGTTACTATATGTGTAACTCTACCTAGATGTACGTATGTGTGTTTGCATACCATAATAATATTTCTTTCTTCTTTCTCCAAATCACTTTCACACTCATGTATTCCTTCATGAGTATTTCACACTCATAATTCCACTTAAGCTAAAGACCTACTGTGCTATGAAGTTAGTATGGAAAAGGATTTTTATATTAGATAGAATTGTCTTGATTTTGGATATATTCAGCCAAAAGAAATATCTTGCCTTCATGATGGTGTGCACTGTCATTGCTCAGAAGAGTATTTAGTAAAAAGCATTGCTTTAAACAGGTTTAATTTTGGTTTTGTTCAGAAAACAATTGTTTTATTACTAGAGGGACCGTTAAGTGAAAATAGCCAGTGGGGAATTACATCCTTTGCTTTGCTATGGCTGAAGTGCTTCGCTTTATCATTTTGATTTTAAAATTAAAGTTGATCTGATTAGAGTCTCATTCACCTAAAAAGCTACAAGTACCAATCTTAAATTTAGGTGAATGGGATGACCTTCTGTAGGCTTTCTAAGGCAGCTATCTAATTCCACTGATCACTTTCTGTAGGGATAGTGTTGAAGCACTTAAAATTGAGACACAAATTGGAAGAGTTAGAATGGATCCCATCCCAGGGAAGGATCTTGAAAAGATTGACAAAGTACCGTCACTGCTCAGTGAAGTCAGATACTAGCTTGTTCTGCAATAAAATAATACTCTGTGATACATGATTTTACAGTTAACTAAACAAAATTAAAATATTTGTTTTATGGTGATTCTACTTCTGCTATAGAAATGCATTTGTTTGTTTTGCCAGGGTATAGGCAGCGACAGGATTAGATAGTTAAAAGCTGAAACACCTACCGATGTTAACCATTTCAAGTAAACATGCACTTACTGAATGTTTTAGTATTAGACACATACTGCTATAAAAGCAAGCTGGAAGAACTTTCCAGAACCATTTTGGAATAAATAAATGGTGTTAAAAATAAGCATGTAACTTCCTGTGTACCCGTCCCAAGCATTTTTAGATAATCTATACCTATATTTGCCATTACCATCATCCTTTACATTTATTTCCATTAAAACATCAGGACACAGAACAGCTGGGTCTAGTGTTATGCATATCCTTGATCTAGACATATTTTACAATGCCTACAGATACTTTGCGTTGTCAGTGATGACAGTTTTTCTGGCTAGAACAGGCATTTGGTTGAGGTGCATTTATCAGCATTCAGTTTGGCAAAGAAGTGGACTAGGTGGCCTGTTTGTACCTGTGTGCGTGAAAAAGCTGTTGTAGGCACTAGAGCAAAGATTGTGCCTCCTCAGCTAGAAGAAAAGTGATCAAGACCAATCCTCTGAGATACATCCAATGGTTTTCAGTATGTCTGAGAGCTGGAGACACAAGCTGAGGACCCAGGGAAATTGGGGAAGTAGATCAGGAGGGAGATGATGGCAACTTCCTGGAATCCCTTTGCTCCATTGTGGAGGTGAGGAGTTGGGTTTGCAGCTGAAAGCCGTATCAGCCTGATAACATTGGCTTCAGCAGACGTTTAGGGCTTGGGATCCCGCAGCCTTAAAATTGGCCTGGTAACAGGGCACCCTTATTGGAGCTTCTCTCCAACTGGTCATGGTCTGCATGTAATTCCAAGGGCATAGGTTGATGTGCCCAGGGTAAAACATTTCAAAATTTGTTTACTCTTGGTACAAACCGCATTTTGCCAGACAAGGACATGGAAATATTTGAGAGAAAACGTATCTCAAACATTACTTTCTTACCTACTTGCACATGATTGGATAGAAGATATGAATAATTTTTAATTTTTTTTTGTTCTTTTGTTTGTTTGTTGGGGTTTTTTCATTATTTAAAGTAACTACCAGTACTTGTATATTGCTCCTAAGATAATGCCAGGGTGGGGGGAGGGCAGGACACAAGATAATAATGACAGAATAGAAACTTCAGTTCCCAGCAGGAAAATCCTCCCCTTTGCATGCAGTATGTATGAGAAAGAAAGAGCACTAAAGATACCTAAATTGCAGTACTTAGATATAGCAAAGAATATAATTTATTTTGCTGCTTGGAGTCTGGTTTTAACTATGACAAGGGTTTAAGTATTGTCATAAACTTTCCATAAACACAACTGTGCAAAACTACATATAAAAGAACTCATTTAATGGCTATAGAAACTTTATAAAATGTTTTTACAACACATTTCCTCCCATCCTTTGCCATGCTCACCTCTAGCTTCACCTGTATCAAGGTGAAAGAAATTCGCTCGTCCTGCAATGGATGTTTAGATCTGCATAGGATTCATTGTCCTGCTTCATAAACCAATGTATTATTTGACTGCCATATGGGTTGCCACTCACAGGGGAAAAAAAGAAACTGTAGTTGTTCTGCTGTTTATTTTTGTGGAATGTCTTTTCTAACTTGGCACCACCAGAAAGATTGCTGTTATCAGTGTTCAAATACCAGTCACTCCCTTATGAAGCAAGAAAAGATACACCGAGCGGTCCCAGGGACTAAGGAAACTTTGGCATTTCATCAGTTTCAGGGCTAGAATTTCACTGTCAAGCTCACTATCTGCTGGGCCCTCATAGATAAACAGTAGATAGGAGCTCACAACACATTCCTTTCATGTTCACTAATTTCAGAAAGAGACTCTGCAGTCTAACACCAGCACATCCCTTGAAGTCCTATCTCTCTGCTTGTATCTTTGGCAGCCATGTAGTAATTAGTAAAACAGAGTGAAGATATTTTACACCACTCTGTCGACTCGGCTCTGCCATTATGAACAAATGCTGCAAGTTTTGTCTGGGAATGGCATCTCACACTCTGTGCTTGGATTATAAATCCCTATTTACATCTGAAATTCTTTCAAATTAGTTAAGATGTAAACCATAACTTCAAACGATACAGGGCTCTTGCTATGGTAATTTATAGCTTTAGGAACTAAGTAAGTTTATCTGCTCTGGATTTAATGGAAGTTTAAATCAACATATTAAAAATGAAATTAAGATAAATAGAATCATGTTATCACTGCCTCCTCTTACTGAAATTAAATAAGACACTGTGAGAAAGTACAGTTTCTTTATAGCTAACATAGGAGGTTTTATCTTTACATAACATTTAGACTTTTTTTCTTGGTAATCTTCATAAACCACTCTCTCCTTCTGGACCAGATTCTGCCACCCTCACTCAAAATAATAGACATGTCACAAATGGTCTCATTGTTTGCAGTTGTCCCATGTCTAAAATAGGAGCTCAATAGGAGCTCAAAAATAAAAAAAAAAAAAAGAAAAATGACAGTGAAAGACCCATGTCTTTGTTGTCAATAAGGCATTGTGGGTATCGTATATATGTATATTACATAGGTATTGTAATACAGCTCTTATATTGTACATAAAAGATGCTTAGGCCTTTAAAGGTATTGTTTGGCTTCATTGGCTGAAGATTTGTGTATTATTGAGCTGAAAAACTTCCTGCTTTGTGAATCAGTCAGACAAATACTGTTGCAACTCTGTATTTCTTGAGCATCTTCCACAAGATGGAAGATACTAAGGGTCCAATCTAAGCCTTAAATAAGTATCTTCCATTTTCCCTGATGATTTTGGCCTGAATTATGAATGAGTCAATGGTAGTGCCTGATGAACATTAAAGTCATGAAAGGGTTATAACTGGAAAAATAGGGTAACTTCCACCAAATAGTTTCCTTGCAAATGTATCATCCTGAAATTTCATGGCAAATCATGCTATAGAGGTGAAAAGAAGGAAGTAGAAGAGGAATGTGAAAAAAATATCTGAAGTTATTATAAAGGGAACCCAAAGAAGGGCATTAGAGAAGGCTTAGCACTATTAAAACTTACTTTTATGCAACTAGTGGGTCCAATATCAGTACAGGTAAAAGGAGACGCATTTTGCTTGGACTACATTGACTGACATTAGCATAAAATATTATAAAAGGTAAGAATCCCATTGCTACTGAAAGCCAAGTCAGCATGTGCTACTTGCTACTGCCACTTACACCACCCTACAAGTTGCAGGGCTACTTTGTCGCTCTCTAATTTGGAGCTTTTATTTCTGAAGTGAGAGAGATAAGGGAACTGTGGAGCCATTCCTTCTAGGTCATCTGGAAGAGCATTCCCCTGGCGAGATGCCAGTTCCAAGGTCTTGTCACACCTCTGACTTCTCTGTGTAAATAGCGCAGGAATCTGTGTGCTTCCCTTTTATTCTGTGAGATGGGAGGGCAGCAGTATTTACTGGTGTAAACGAGGAGATGGATGAAGCACAGTGGCAGCCTGAGTCACTCAGATTCCACTGTCCAGTGTTCATCTAAAAATGCTTAACAATCTCGTACCAAACACCCTGCATCAAAAAAAAAAAAAAAAAAAAAAAAAAAAGAAAAAAAGAAAACCCTCAACCAGCAGATAATTCTTTCAGCTCCTTCTGATGACTCTAGTCTATAATGGATTGCTCTTTTTAAAGTATTACAAATCAAGTCACAACTCTGGCAGTGACACTTTTTTTTTCTCTGATCCAGTCCACCTAAGCAGTATACTGTACTTTCAGATCTTCAGGAAAACCTTCTAAATTGAAAACAGAAAATAAGACTCAGTGACTACTTTATATATCACCTTGCCCTCTACCACCATTAGGTAGAACATAAGACTATGTCATCTACAGTGAATGACCTTGCCATGATCTTCCTGTCTTTTATTTACTGTCCGGTTTAAAGTATGAATCAAGACTGGACAATAAAATCCTCTGCTGAAATTTAGAAACACTGTTCTCAAGCTGATTTAAGCCATTAGAAGTCTTTAACTGTCCTGCTGCCACAGAGGAGAAGGGAGATGTTGCTCAGGAAGGCATCATGCATTTTCTTCTGTCTGCTCTGAACATAACACTGCTGGTGGTCTGGTAGGATGAATGCAGAACATTTTTCATATTAAGTCACAGACTGTGAGGATCTGATCAAGCTGCTCATGACATGTAAAGGATCCCCTCTTGAGTCAGATGATGAATTACAGCCTCTCCAAAAACTTGCTCATCTGAGGAAAAATAATCAAAGCCTTTTACAGTAGAGAGTAAATAAATGTTCTTTTCATGCTGTTACTACAAGCAGGTCAACTTCATTATCCAGAGCAGGGGATGAATAAGGAGGAGTGGTTTCCAAAAGAAAAACTTTCAGCTGAACCAATTATATATTTCACAGTTGGCAAAAATAGAATTGTGTCTGATGGGTCCCACGGGAACTTAATTAAACCATCACACTCCACTATCCATCAGTCAATATCCTGCACCAATGACAATGTTGCTTAACCTTTCCAGTTAAAGGAATGTACCTGCCCGTGGAGCCTCTTGCTTATGGCTTTACAGATTTTGGTCTCTCAACTTCCCTTTATATCACCATTTCAAGGAAGGAATGTGCTAGGCATGCAAACTAAAAATAAGGAACGTTTTACATGGTGTTAGTCACTTAAAACAAAATTATTAACCAGGGGAAGTAGTAACTTATTATTTACCAGTAATATATATTTGGGGCAAACTGTTGACACACATTTTATACTTATAAGATACTTGTGAATACATGATGCATACCCATCTACTACGTGCTATTCTTTCATTCTAAGAGGTTTCAGTTTCAAAACAGGATGTAGCTTGTGTTGGATTCACAGTTTGTCACAACATCATTCTTCACTAGCAGCACCCAGGGTGTTAAGTCTGCATGAAAACCTCACACAAAAATTCTAGGTAAATGAATCTTCTGGTATCCCATCTTCTGTAAAGCAACAGTTACCTCAGTGCTCAAAGGCTTTTTCTGTGGGCCTCTGGAGAGTGAAGTGCATTCAGGTAATGCAGTTGCTCAGTTGCAGCACTAACACATGACATGAGTGTGTGATGAGGCAGATTTTAAATTGTAAGTGGGAAGAAATGATGGGCATACACAGACCATATGGTCATAGACCATAGACCATACTACCACCTAGAGTACTGTGTTCAGATCTGGGGCCCTCAGCATAAGAAGGACATGGACCTACTGGAGCAAGTCCAGAGGAGGGCCATGAAGATGATCAGAGGGCTGGAGTACTTCTCCTGTGAACCCCCAGAGAGTTGGGATTATTCAGCCTGGAGAAGAGAAGGCTCCAAAGAGACCTTATAGCAGCCTTCCCTTACTTAAAGGGGGCCTACAGGACAGCTGGAGAGGGACTGTTTACATGGGTGTGTAGTGACAGAACAAGGGGTAATGATTTTAAACTGAAAGAGGGTAGATTTAGATTAGATATTAGAAATAAATTCTTTCCTGTCAGGGTGTTGAGGCACTGGAAAAGGTTGCCCAGAGAAGTTGTGGATGCCCCCTCCCTGGAAGTGTTCAAGGCCAGGTTGGATGAGGCTTTGGGCAGCCTGGTCTAGTGGAGGGTGTCCCTGCCCATGGCAGGGGGGTTGGAACTAGAAGGTCTTTGAGGTCCCTTCCAACCCAAACCATTCTATGATTCTGTGATATCCTGTAAATGGAAGAGCCTTAGGTCATATGTTTCATAAAAACATAAACAAATTACTTTTGTTCTCAAATTCACTTGTTTGGTGGACAACCAAAACGCAGAAGGAGATCTATAAAGACAAGCCCTTGTAGTCAGCTACAACCTCCTTCTTTAACACCATAAAGCACCAAGAATCAAGGTGAGCCCTTAATGCTACGGGACAGACATTTATGTTACACTTGACTTCATATTAATCAATCCATTTAAGGCTAAGCCCCAACAGGCAGAAGGGGAAGTCGTTTATGGCATCAGGCGTGATATGTGAGGTGGCATAAGAGAAGGAACCTTTTCTTTCATGTTTGCAAGGAGAAAATAATCTGATGGCAACTGCTTTAAGAGGAAAGTGGGACACTTTTACCTCTAGAAATTGAGCCTATTAACACTGCACTGTGCTCCTTTATTTCCAGTGCGTTGAGTGAGAATCATTCCATTTTGGAAAGTTTATCACTTAAAATGCATTAGCACTATTCAAGTAAATCTTTGTGAATTCACAACTTCCATTCCGCTTCAGTAATGAGGGGACAAGCCTGGGAAGCCCGGGGCTGAGTTCTGCACTCCATCAGTATCTGGCACTCGTCTCTTAATGAGGAACCTCACAGACTCTGCTATTACGGCAGAAGGAAGGAAGTGCTAAAATTACCAGCAATAATATGGCATCTCAAACTCTCTGGCTTATGGAAAAGGTCTAAACAGCTACAGCTTGGTAACATTAAAATATTTTTATTAGGAAGAGAAATTGATGGGAGATGGGCTGAGTCACGTTGCAGCCTAGTAGTAGAGCTTTTTCTATTTCACTAGCTGAAAAATCCTTGGTTTTGCAATATTTAACTATTGCACACATTTCTTTTTTGGCCTTCAGGGAAATATAACTGACTTTAAAGCAACACTGAAGTATAATTTTGCCTGCAAAGGTGACTTTATAAAAGTGGCACCTTCTTATTCATTTTTTCCCCCAGTGGGCATATTTTTTACTGCTTTTTCTTCCTTTCACTGCTGTACTGCTGGCAAAATGAAGAGAGCAATACTGTGCATCAAACTGATGCAATTCAAGTAAAATGGTTCTGCAAATATCACTGACAACATCATTTGGTCAATAGAGCATTTGCTACTGGGAGAAACAACATTTCTGTCTTACAGAGCAGAATTTATGAAGTGTTTGGCTGGATATGTGCTTGTGGGAAGGGAGCAGAGGGGAAGAAAATGTTACAAAAAGGGTGAAGGACAAGTATTTTTCTATCCTGTGGCCGAGCTGTAAGAAAGGACAGCCATCAAACTGCTGCTATGCCACCTTTTACAGAGTAAATTTTCATCTCCCTTTTGGGTGAAGAAATCAAGCTCTCAGAAATGAAGAAATGCCAAAAATTAAAGCTTCACATTCAACCAATAAAAACATGAATGCTATTTATTTAAGCCATTGTCCAAGGCTTGGATAAACTTCCAGCCCTTATGAAGCTACTTTGTCCTGCTTCAGTGTCAGAAGTCTGCCTTAAATGCTTACATTACTATTACTCCTGAGAGAGAAAAACATGAAGTTTGAAGCTACCTAACTCCAAATGAACATTTCTCATGAGGAGGGATGTTAAGAAAAGCATCGCTACATCTAGCTAATCCCCTACATCGCTACATCTAGCTAATCAACATCACCTCTTATATCACTCCTGTGCAAGACAACAACTTCATGTCTGAGCAAATCTTAGTTTGAATCTGAGCACTCCGTAATTTTCATAATAGCCATTTCCATGACTTTGCAGCCTACAAACTGCCAAGCACACTGGAGAACAGCCATAGCAATTTTATCCAGGGAGGGGCACAGGGAAAACCCAGGCTCAGGCACTGTAGGATCTAGTGCGAGCTGTAGGATTCATACTGATCACCTACATTGGCTTTCTGCTGAATGCAGGAGAACTAGGTCCCTGAGTGAAACACATTACCCTTGGAAAGCAATGGGTCAGCACATTTAAAACTGTGTTTTTCTTGTAAGCAAGTTGGGCAGGGGGGATTGGAGAGTTTTCTCTTGAACCGAATTGCTTTCCCTAAGTTCCTGTCCAGTGGGTACTTAAATCTTTCCCTGAATCAAGCCTGAAGTGCTTATTAAAAGTGTTAAAACACAACCACCGTAAGACATTGAAAGGCTCCAAGAAGTCAGATGAATTTTGCTGATGGCTGTCATCAGCTGAATTGGGCAGGTTCTCCCAGCCCCAGCCAGGTTACAGAAAGTTTCGGTCCAGATACGAGAGGCAGGTTGGTCCTAAAAGTCTTTCTGCTCATGAGAAAGTTCACAGTTATGGCCCCTAGCTGAGAAAGCCCTTTCACCAGTTGTAGAGTGTTTAACCTCAAGAACTGACAGTGAGCGCTGCATAGCTGATCTCGGCTAATGTGACGGGGTAGAGGTTGAGAGGCAGCCTTTGAGATAACACCTCGCTATCATTACCGCATTAAAGTACAGGAGAGTATTCCCCTTCTAGCACTGTTCCTAGTGGTCAGCAAATGGGGCACAAGATAAGAGAGTAGCATATGCTTTTTTACTTCGTTGCATGGCAACAACGTACATTAATTTCTTCAAGCAGAAATGGTGAATTTTTTTTTAGTCTCAGAGCAGTCTTTAAATAGTCTCAGAATAGTCTTTTAGCAGCATCTGAAAAGGTACAGAACATTTTTTTAATACTTTGCCTAATGCTTTAGTATAAATACATGAGCACTCGTTTAGCTGTACACTAACTGTTGCATTATATATAATTTTTTGGATAAATTTGTTTTAAAAATGGGAAACTAATGACAATGAAATATTCATCTGGATTTTTTTTTATGAAATACCAGAATACTCTGGAGTTCAGATATCTTCATATTTAAAACTCTGATTTTTGCTCCTTTTTCCTGCTGATAAATGCAGAAGTTAAAACTAGTTTTACAAAAGCAATACTCCCTGTATTTAAAAAGAAACAAACCTCTTTTCCCCTCTTCTGTTGGATCCCTTTCCCAAACCCATTTACATTAAAATTAAAAAAATAAAGAAGACTAGAATATTAAAAGTAAATTTAAGTAAAAATGTAAATTAATAAAAAGTTAGATGCAAAAGAAAGGAAGAATTTCCTCCAAAAATTAAATCCCATCATAATAGTGGAAACAGGAGGAAAATTAAGTAGAAACAAGGACAAGACTTTCAGATAATTAAGCATGCTTCAAAACCAAAACTAAAGATTCATTTAAAAGAAAGCATTCTTAATTTTTGTTTGTTTGTTTGTTTCTAAAGCCAAAAGAAATTTTTAATGAAACAGACGGGATTAATTTGTTTATAAAAAATATGCATAGGAAAAATATTAGACCAACTTGACATGGCTCAGGAACCTGAGAATCTTTATCTTCTGCCTGCTACACCTTAGTGTTCCCCGTACTTTTGCCCATTCGCAGAAACAACTTGGCTTTGCTTCAAAATGACCACAGCTTGCTGCAGAGATACGCAGGTTGCTCTGTGTAACTCTCAGCCTGCCAAAGCCCCAAGGTGTAGCTGAAGCAGGTTCTGCTCCATAAACAAGTGCTGCTTCAGTTCTTTTGCTCCTTGCTGGGGCAGGAAGATTATTTGTGCCTTGGTTTATCCACAAGAAGTTCCCTTCTGTTGTAGCTTTGTTTTGGCTGAAGGCAGAAACACATATTGCTTGGGGTAACCAAGACACTGACAGAAAAAGCCTTTGTTACTTTTTAGGTTCAATTTTCCCCAGTGCCAAGAAAATCTACCTTTGAACTCTATAAAAGCGGATAAAATTTTGGCAATGTGAGTGGAACTGTAAAACAAACAACATGCTCAGCATAAGTTAGTATGTGTCCTAGTTAAAGAAAATGGAAAATGGGAATGATAAATGGACAGTTAGACAAATAATCTCTTCTGCCATTGCATAAGAGAGGACAAACCGATTTGAAATATAATGTTCAAAGACATGATTAATATCCATGGTAGTAGCATATTTTTTCATGATAATGAACAGAAAAGTATATTTGGCTGTCACTACTGAGAAAGTGAATGCAATGTGCAATACCTGCACCACACAAACTAAAAAGGAACACAATTATTCAGTGTAGGTGCTTTTAAAATGAAACTCTGCAAGAAAATATCATGAAGGATTTTGTTTTGCTTTTCATGGTCAAGACTGCTGTTCTATAGGAACTTAATGGGATGGAGAGTTTGGGATACAGCTTCACCAACAGTGTTCACAAGGAAATATGACCTACAATTCAAGAAAGCAGTACGGCAAATGGGTCATACTGGGGCAAAATTTGTTGTCCATAGGCCAAGCACTGTATATACTTAAAAGGGCATTCACTCTTACTCTGTACTATTCTTGTAAGCTAAAGGAATAAACTTTTTTTTTTAATCTTCTCACCACTTATTTTGTATAATTTCTTATGTTTGTGTCTTCTGCACCATGCTGAATTCTGCTAAGAAAACTTCAGAAATTATCAGCCTGTTCTAAACTTATTTCTCAGCCTTATCTACTAAACACGTCATAATCTGTTTGGGTGGGAATAGCTGTTCTGCAAGTATCCGTGTTCAGATGTGTTTTATAACTGGCCTATATTGAGCTGAAACAAAGGAACCTAGGAGACATGTACAAATAATAAACGGAAAGATGATACAGCTCAAATTAAACAGCCCTTAAAAATATCTAGCAAATGTTTGCTGAAGAAATGCCATTTCTAATAGCAGAATCAAAAGAATGACTAGAGATCCCAAAGCTGTATGATTCATGTAGAAGCTACCTGAATAAAACAAATGCACAAACCATCATAATCACCCCATGGAAACCAAGAAGTAAATTCTTCATCCTTGTCTTCCCTGGTAGCTACAGTGACTCATTACAATATGAAGGCCAAATAGCTTGTGAGTCAGAGATGCCAGTCCTGTGGGAATAAACACCTGAGAATGGAGGTGATTATTTCATCCTGTGTGAAGTAAATTAGCTGACTGGTAAGACCAAAGGAGCTCATAATTAAAAAAAACAAAAAACAAACAAACAAAAAAACCCCAAACAAAACAAAACAAAACAAAACAAACAAAAACAAAACCAGAAAAAAGTAGGAAAGTATAAGGTCATTGTTTTCCGTTCTGTGCTATCAGAGACATCAGCGCCTAAGCCAGCCTCCTTACAAGTGGAGATATATTGAAAACACTCAAAACTGTCAGAAAAAGCAAACTCTGCCATTTCCCAACTTGGGACCTGGATTCTACCCAACGATTTTGTTCTGAATCAGAAGCAAACTCCCACATCTGGTGCACTAGCAAGCTTATGAGATCTTCTGCCTCATAAAAATGTGTGACCCCAAGAAAGCCAGGAAAAAAATCTCCCTGTATTTCAGTCCAGGATATTTTTTTCATTAATTAGAAAATGCAGGAGTTTTATTTCATTGTGTATTCCCGAAAGCAAGAAAGGAGAAGGGAAATGTATTGCAGAAACATTATCACTTCTAAGCCATGTACTATGTCTGCTATTAACAGAATTTTTCTAAGGTTATCTGGCACAAAGCAATACATTTCATTAAAGTTTGCACAAAGTTTTTGAAACAGTCCAGAAATCTCCTTGCCTTTGCTTATAGTCACATATGTATGCACTATACTCAGAAAGTAGAAAGCTTTTCGTCCATGGCTGTCATGTAGTCATCCACCAGCAGTCCTCCAACAAGCTGTGACAATCATTGCATATATCATACAAATAGTTGGCCACACCTCCTTCATTTGCTTGTGCCAGGTGTTAGAGAATTTTGCCTTTCCTGAATCTTCTCTTCATTATTACAGCCTTTGTAAATTGTCAGAAAGACCTAGTAAACTGTATCAGAGCAATGGACTTTTTTTTTTATTTTTCCAAAGCCAGGGCAATTTTTTTTTTTTTTTTTTTTTTTTTAAAGTCTTTAGGCACAACTGTGCTTTCCTTCACTGTCNTCTGAATCATTTTCACACTGATCAAGTACACTTTTGAAAAGTACTGGTCTTTTTACTTTGGACACCCATTGTTGCAGTTCAGAAAATCCAGTCCCTTTCACTGTGATTGGGTTGCAAACTGTCTCTGGGTCCTCCGAAGATACAAATCTACTTCCAGTCTCACTCCATGGAACATCTTGCAAAGCTCCAAGAGCTTGTGATAAGTTTATCTGGGTATTTATCTACTTCTCCAGTAGTATAGAAATGGTTGCCCTGGACCAAGAGCTTGAGCTTCCTGTCCAGCTGATAACTGGTGTTTGCCCTTGCACGCCTCATCCACAGAGAAAGTTGGACTCCAACCCAGCTGATCATTTGCATGCTCAGAAGTTATTCTCTTCCATTTCTCCATTTCCCTATCTCCAGATATGCTTCCCATCCAGGTTATATTTGGTTTTTTTTTCTTTTCTTTCCAAGTTTTAGCTGTAATTTCCATTGATCCTTGGGTTCCTGTTTTTACTTTGTTGATAAAGTTCAGTAGCATCCACAATGCGCAATGGTCTTTGGAATTCTTCCATGTATCATGAGCTTGGAAGAGGGGCTTGAATTGGCAGTTTGGTTTGCTTGCTTTTTTATTAAGTTCTGCTTTACTCAGGAACTCAAGGACTGGGGTTGTATTTCAGGTTTCTGACAGTATGCTTTGAAATGTCAGAAAACCACTTTCTTAAATATACCAGATTGACTGCCACAACATTTGTTATTGTGTCTTCCAAATATCATAAATTTTGACTGTAGTCAAACTGGTACCTTGCCGTCTATCTGAAATTAGCCCACAGATGGTAGCAAGTTATGACCACAAAAAATTTATTGCGTTGTACTGAAATAAATCCATCTCTTCATGATCTGACCTCTAGTTTGCTGCAGTTTTCACTCAGATAGTATGAAGAAAAACATTAATGAATAAATGAGTTTTGACATTTTGTAATAAGAATGTCTTGTAGACTTGTATTATCACTGCTGACATGGTCTGAAGAGTCTCTCTGGCATATTTTAATTGCTGCTAATTTATTGAAAATAAACTTGATGCAATCAGCAGAAGTTAGAAGGGGAGACCTTCCTTAAGAAATGAGATTGAAAACAAGGCAACTGGAGGAGGGATGTGGATTATTAGACAAGTTCGTGCTTTCTAAATTCTGGTTTCCTCTGGAACCTCAGCATCATGTAGACAGCTAGGGAGACTTAGATGAAGCAGAGCACTGAAGCTGTTTTGTGAGCTAGGGACTACCCCAAATATCATACAGTATCTCCATCCCAACTGCACTTCACCCACCACTACCACCTTCCAATATGACCCTTTGTGAAGGGATTTTCAGTCTGGTGGGCTCTAGGGCTTCTCACTCTCGCCTCTTGGGAACAGAGCTTTTAAAACATGTGGTGGATATAAGGGACCAGAAGACTAACTACTGTCTTACCCCTTGTTTTAAAGCTGCTGACTGAAGTGGACCCAAGTGATCCCAATCTCTGAATTCAATCTCTGAATGACTTATGTATGTATTCTTTAAAATTCATGCTGTCAAAGTCAGGTAGAGATTTGCAAATCAACTTACGAGCAAGGGGCCCATCCCATTTACCAATGCAAATGCAAAGTTGTAATTTTGTAGTAATAAACATAAGTACCCAAAACCTATATTTGTATTCAATTCTACAGGTCAATAGCTTAGACTCATATAGCCAGATGTCATGATACTTAGTAGTTCTCTCAACTCAAGAATGTGGTCCCTCCACACAGATCAAGTAAACAGGCTGAAATCAGGGATGGTCTATGGGATTTGATGGCAAATGAATTGGCAAAACTTCTGGCCTCTCCCAGATCAACCCACCCCTTATACATTGCTTCAAAACCCATGATGTAAACTACCCCAGAGAGAGTTTGTATATTCTCATCAGTTTGGGCAACAGATCTGCTTCAGTTCTCACTCAGTAAGAGGTGCTAGCAACCTGTGTTTCCTCTGCATTAAAATAGTTGACTCCACATGGAAAATAGACACCACACCACCCCCCTCAACAACCTACAGCCAGAAACAAAACATTGGTAAGAAACAAAGCCTTAGCTAAGGTACACGCTAATACATTTTGTTTGCTGCACAGACTAGAAGCGCTCAAAACATTAACAAAAACCTAACTGTGGAAAACTTGCCAGGTTCATTTTTCATCATAAATTTCCAGGCCAGGCCAGATCTATCAGAAGACTTACTTACATTTGAAACTTTTCAGGCAAAGCCATCCAGTATAGTTATACATAACTGAAGAAACAAGTGGGTTTGGGTATTTTTAGCATAAGGCAATATCAAACTCTGCTATGCCAATGAAACCTCACTTTTCAGCTAAAAGCAAAGCTTGGTGCAAACTGGTGCATAATTCAACCAAATCAGCGAAACACATCTACATAGTAAAAACATTAAATTCTACACATATCTAGACTGTATCAGCCTGCATACTCATTTTGGTAAGGACAACATAAACTTGTATTGATTAAACCAAGCTGATTTCACTGTTTCAGATTTGTTTGTCATTTAAACCACATTTGTCTGATTTATTACCACAGAAGAAGGTGATTCTCTATCTGGGAGAGGTCCATAGACATCTCCATACACAGTTTGATGGTTTTTGGAAGTGTCATATAAAAGAGTGACATGAAGCTCTACACCAGAGTTTATAAAAAATAAAACAAAACAAAACAAAAGTGTTAAAACAAAGCAATACAAAAGAAAACCTTACACAAGGAGGACTTGAAGTACACCTCATCAAAACTTTGCAAGTATGGCAAAATAGTTTAAAGCAGCTAAGGAAAAAGAAAACAGTGAAATTAGCTATTAGGAAGAGGCCAAAGTCTGGTGATTTCCTTTGGCATTTCTAAGAACGTGCATCTATGACATGGAGGATGTTTGGGTTTGAAGTATGTCTCAGTTTTTTGTGTCTAGTCCATGCTTTTTTGCATGAAAAGTATGCATTGTCATTGTAAGTGTGGGGTGGCAAAGGAAAGACAAATCAGAGGGAGGTAAAATGGCAAATGAGAGTTATGGGAGGTTTTGTTGGTGGGGGTTTTTTTAATGTATTGCTTGTTTTTCTACCAAGTCTCACTGACTTGTTAACTGCTTAGGTTGCCTCAAGGGTGTCATCAATTAATTGAACTCTGGCCTTCAGGAATTTGATTGATAGGCAGGTGATTGAAACACAGACTGTCTCGCCATTAATGACCCTTCGTAGAATGCTGGCTATTACTCAGCACCCCAGAAAAACTGCAGTGGTGATAGAAGGGTGGGTTTGATGTCTGGAGGTGTTGGTGTCATGCATGCACTATGCTCTGAAAGCTTTATATTTGAGAACATAGGAAAGAGCAGTAAGGCACACAGAAGGTTCTCTTAGAAGAGAGCCTGACTCTCTCTGCACAGGCAGCAGCTGCATAGTTTATAAGACCTTGGACTGGTTATGATTCCTATCAGGACTTTAATATTCCCAGCTAATTTTTGTCAAGGTTTAAGGCTCGCTTAAAAGTCTTGGCTAAGTAATAATAAATTAGGCACTGAATAATCCCAGTAGGTGGGATTATCATCTTCTCCTTGCTAACGCTTCACAGCGAAGATGCTTATCTTGTCCAACTGCTAGAAAGAAAGTCTGCGGTCAGATAGGTATATTATTTATACTGTAACAACCCTAACTAGGCCACAGGAGTTCATAGGGAGTGAAATACTGTGAAAAGCATGGGTTCTTCAGAAACCACCTTTCTATTCTGTAACTGAAGTACCTGAAATTGCATTGTCAAATATTGTGTCACCTCTGGAGACAGACAAAAATAGCTTAAGTCAAATAGAAAAGATTTGCAGCTAACAGTTGCACACAAAATCATTTCTTTGTCATCTCAGATATGTCTTAACAGCTTTACAGGTCATAAAAATAGGTTGACTAGCCAAGCAGAAAGAGTAGAAGGATGTTCCTTCTTTAGTTAGACATGGTTTCTTTGGATATTTAGTATCTACAGCTTTAAGAAAGCCATCTCCAGTAAATTTTTGTACTTTGAATTACTTCACATTACCTACAAATGTCAAGTGGCCTGCAGTGGAAGGTCAAACTCTACACAGCTCTGTAAACCCTGGGGATCCTGATCAAGACAACACTGTTCCACCCACCTCCAGCTCTGGCTGTTCTTGTTACTCTCCATATACTGCTTACTTGCCTTACCTGTCCTGCACCTTAAAAAGATTATGGAGATGCATACAAAAGAGATTATTTCTGTGTGCACAATGCAATCTCTACATATATACTCATAAATTAAATATCAGTTTATTAACTATTAAAATAAATACAATAGATTCAATAGTCTATATTTTAGATGATACCAGGCATGGTTTCAGCCAGTGCTCTGTAGCACTGAGAGTTAGCATAAGCCAGAGATCATTCCCTGCAAGATGTTAATAATGCGGCTGCGGGTGCTCTGTGCCAGCTGGCCTCACAGCCAGGGAATGGCCCCAGGCATTTTCAAGGTGATAGTGTAGATATAGCCAGTGAGGGCACTCTTAACACAAGGCCCACCATGACCAGAGATGGGTGGGGCAGAATGTTTTATTCTAAATAAAATGTATTTTTCTAACCAAGAAAGCCAGGAAGATGCCTGTGTATAACCCCATCTAAATAAGACCTTTACTTCACTATATGTTGCTGTGTATTAACAAGCTCTACCACTCTTGTGCTTTCAGTTCTAATCCTGGACAAACTGCAGGTATGCAAAATTCTTTTAAATCAGGAATATCGTGACACAGCATATTTCATTTAAAATTTCATTACTTCTTATACAATTTCAAGCATTTGTATGGTTGACTGTATGAGACTAAGCAGACCGCAAGGTAGCATTGCTTCTTAACACCCCACCTTATTCATATTATTCTTCAAATCCAGTCAAGAATCTACTATTCTGATTCACATCAACACTGTGAGGCTATTATCATGTTGCTGGTCTTAAATCAGGACTGGATGATGGTGAAGAGAATTGCAAAAGTGCTCTTCTACTTTCTATTTTTGTGTTCTGTGCTCCAAGAAGTAAAGTATCGTGTAAGCTAAAAGAGCAACAGCAAAAAAATGTTACTTGTAATCATTAGACCCGTGGTTTTAATGATTTAAGTAACTAGCCATGAGCCACAAGCAGCCAGGAAGAATGGTTTTTCCCCTACAAGAAAGCATTTTTGTAACAGATAAACACTGCCTTGAGCTCAAATTTTCACACACTGAGCAGTAAATTGAATTATATACTGCTGGAGAGCTGACTGGATTTCTTAATTATTTCCAGACTTGTTAACTTTGGGAAAAATGGGAGAAAGAGAGGAGCGTATGGGGAAGGAGTGGGGCAGGTCATTCCTGGGGAGTAGTAGAAGAGGCCCACACATACACATAACCTTGTTGAATTTCCCAGAGAAAGATAACACACTTTTTTGCTACTGCTACTGAAACCATGGAGTAAACGTGTAAGGAATGAAAGACCTCGACTTCTTACTGTTCCTACAGCAAGTCCCACAACCTGTGCCCTTGAAAGGCAGAAAAGAAATTGCCCTTTTTCTTACCGATGTAGGACAATTTGGGAAGAAACTCTATTTTCTTCTTCCCTTTCTTCTTCCCTAGTTTTTGCAGAAAGGACTACTTATAATAGCATGAAACCTCAAATCCCTACATTTGAAAGGGATTTTAACAGCTCAAACCTCTTATCTCCAAGACAAGAGCAATGCATTTCTCATCATAGATTCACCACATAGGCAAACTTTTGACTTACAAAAATTACTGATACCAACCTTTGATTTTATGGTTGAATGTTCTTGATGTGAATGAGAGGTCAGCAGTCTTCTCCCCCTCATTGTTTTTTCTGTATACAAGGACTTTCTAAAGGTTTATGATGTGACCTTTAACCCAAGTTATAAATACACAACACTGAGATCATAGGACACATTAATTTCCTGCTCTGACACTACACATTTTTAGAAATCTGGGTGAGACATAAACATATTAACCAAATTCATCCCCAATTTAAATCCATTTGCTTCTGAGTTTGTCCTACCATGTTAGCAAACGGAACATTTATTATCAATTAACATAGTAAACCCAGAAAGCATTGTTCATGTAAAATTATCCTCTTAATACCCACATGATTATTCATGACAAAATGGACTCTAAATTCCCAATATATGTTGTGATACACATGTAAAAGCTGCATACTGTAAATACTTGGCATTTTTTTAGGTAGGAATAGCCCCACTGCATTCAAGTAAACTGTCTGTATATGCAAAGTTAGGCACAAGAACTGGGGGAAAAAACCTTCAGGGAACCCAAAACATGTGGTTTAGGTCATCCCAAATCTATTTACAAGTTTGGATGGGGAATGTTGAATAGCTTTGTCTGTGATAATATTTTTCCTGGCTTGATTTTTGTAGAAAAGAAAGAGATAATAGTTATTCTGACTTGTACCAAATTTGTTTCCCATAGTTTACCTGTTTCCTATAGCTTATTTGCATGTACCTGAGATTTTGTTTGGTTTAAACTAAATGTTTTATTCAGCGTGGGTTTTTTCAGCTTCCTTTTGAGGAAAAATTATTAAATAATAGCAAAGCTATGATTTTCCATTTGTTTTCACAGCCCTAATCATTACATCCTAAGTGCTTGCCAGATCAGAGCCCACCTAAGTGAATGAAATGATCCAAGTGTCATTAGGTCTTGAGTTCTCACTTCCTGCTGAGGGTGCCCAGCAGGTCTGAGAGTCTCTTGATTGTTCATATGCTCTGAGACTGAGGGAGAGTAGTGTTGGTCCAAATTTTACACTAATGACAGTTTCCTGAACTGAACAATTAAGAAGCTTTGTGCTTTCTGAAAACCAGCCCTAGAAATTATTTGCTTTACGAGCAGCCATATCTGCTCCAGATGCAGTTTAAGACATTCTGTTTTCTTTTCCTGATCTCAGATTCTTCCTTGTTACAAAATAACTCTGCAAAATATGAAAGATATACAGTCACTGCTAAATTCTCAATTTGATTTTTAACTTTCCATTTTTTACAGTTTCCTTGTCTCTGTTGTGAGGTATTCATTTACTCCTTGTCTGCTTTTTTAGTCTGTGCACATTTTTCTCATCTTGAGAGATTGTTGAAGCTGATTTAAAACACAAAATAGAAATGGACTTTGATTTTTGTTAAGTGTTAGCTCCTTAGCCTGTCAGCAGACTCCTCTGACATAATAGCTTCACTTTGCATCAGTAACCATTTCATGCTGGTGATGAACATCTTGTAGTGGCCACAGAGAGCTTGTAAGATACCGAGGGAGCAGATTGTCAAATATATTTAAAGGTAAGAAGTCATGTAAAGCAGTCCTAAGTTTAGTCTTCTGTTTTGGAGATAATGTCTTATGTTAGATTGATTACATACAGCCTGAAAAGTGTGGCTCATGCATCCACTCTTGCTGTGTGCTGAAAGATAAAAATCCCATTTGCTGTATTTTATATTGGTGGTCTTTGACACTGGTAATGCAGATCTGTATGTTCCTTGTAAATCACAGATATAATGACTGCCAGATAACAACTCACTTAACTGCTGAATGAAGTGTTTCTTAGCTGGAAACTGAGCTATGCCATGTTCATGATCTAGTGACTTACAGCACAGAGCACTGGATGAGTCACTCATTTGTATCCCCATTAAAACACACACATGCAGAACTCTGTGCAGTATGATGCCATAGTCATGATCCAACATGACTTGTTAGTCAAGCCTCTGTCCTGTACTTTAGCTGCATTTGTTTGTTCATGTTCCTCTATCACCATCCTCAGCATGGCATCCAAGTACTCTATATACATCCAAGACGAGTTAGAGCACCTGGCTGGAACTCAGAGAATAGCACAAGACCACTTTCCCTCTCAGAGTTTCCCATTCGGTAGGTAGGACTGCATCAAACCAACAGCTTCTGCAGTCACTTATGATCCCATGGTTGTTACTGCTCATCAGTGGAAGAGCAGTCATCCTACTGTGGTAAAAGGGCTGCCAGGGCTTCTCTGAAAGTTCCCTTCCTGCCAGCCTCCCTCTTGGTTCCTTCTGCCCTCCTTCGTAATCTATTTTGAAAGACTCTGTAAGACCTATTGTTGTCAGGTATGTCTGCAGCACTAACATACACCTACACAATACTCTAAATTAAAATTTTTCTTTCTGAGATCTGAATTTTTAATTATTTTAATCCAGAGATATTCAACCCTGCCACATCTGCAGCATTTACACCTAGGCTCCCATTTTTGCTCAAGTTGTCACACCATTCATAGGATCACAGAATCATTGAATTGTTTTGGTTGGAAAGGACCTATAAGATCATCGAGTTCAACTGTTAACCTAGCAGTGCCAAGTCCAACCAGTAAACCATGTCCCTAAGCACCATATCTACACATCTTTTAAATACCTCCAGAGATGGTGACTCAACCACTTCCCTGGGCAGCCTTTCCCAGTGCTTGACAACCCTTTTGGTGAAGAATTTTTTTCTAATATCCAATCTAAGTCTCCCCTTGCACAGCTTGAGGCCATTTCCTCTTGTTCTATCACTTGTTACTTGGGAAAAGAGACCAACACCCACATTCTTGCTAGTCAGGGAGATAGCAGTCCTCAGCAGACAGACAGTTCTCCTTGCACAGGCTGTTGCGATGGGCTTTCCAGGTGAACAGGGGTTCAGGCAATGCCTGGAGCAATACTCGCTTCTGTCCTTCCCCAGAGAGCTGCATGTCCCTTTCTGAGCAGATGAGGAGTGTCCCTCAAGAAAATCCCCATTCCTGCATTGCCACCCTCTCTTCCCTGTGGTTGCCCTGTGGGGCTTTCCCTTGCCAAGCACTCTCTCAGCCGTGCATGTCTTCTCCTCAGCACCTTCCTCAAACCCGCCAGCCCCAGGGAGAGGGGCCACACGTGGCCATCTCCTCAGTGAGGTCTATGTGTGGCCATCTCCTCAGGGACACCCACACATAGCCATGTCCTCAGAGAGGCTTGCATGCAGCCATATCCCGAGAAAGCCCCAGATGTGGCTGTCTCCCCAGCGAAGCTCACAGGCAGCCATCTCCCCAGTGAGGCCCAGGGTGCCTCTGCAGCCGTGCCAGTTGCAGTTCAGCGCCACGCACAGTGGCACAGCTCAGGGTAGGGCACAGCAACCATCTGGCAAAATTTACAGCCAGACCCAAATCTGCAAGCATGCACATTTCATGGGTTTATTTGAAACTTCGCTTAAAGCGTCACACATGGAACTGCGCAGGACTTGGCAGTGGCGGGTTATGTAATATATAGTCATCCATCTGCCGCCTCCGCAAAAAGCGCTTACTCAGATGTCTGCCGGGTGGCGGGCGGAGGCTGCGCTACCCAGAGGCTGGCTATTAAAAACAAAGCTATTACTTATTGACAGTGACAACAAACCAGTAAAATCTCTCTAAACCTCCTTTTTTTCTGACTGCCAAGCCTATCACAACTGGGGTGGGGGGGAGGATACACCAGATGACTGGAGTAATAAACTCTGTCTAAATGGGTTTCTTTGTACGTCTTCATCTGCCTGACGGTATTGCCCGAAATGAAAGCAGGGGCTTGAGCATGCCAGACCTGTCCGTGACCTCTCACAAAAGGGATCCCAGACGGGAGCTCTCGTCTGAGGCTCTGGGGAACCGCTCTCCCAAATCGCACGGCCATGTTGCGAGAGGCCGCATCTGGCCCTGCCCTCCTCTACCTCCTCTCTGCTCCCTGCCTCGCCCAGCCCCTGACACAAGACGGACAAAT
Source organism: Aramus guarauna (assembly GCA_013400195.1). NCBI lineage: Eukaryota > Metazoa > Chordata > Aves > Gruiformes > Aramidae > Aramus > Aramus guarauna. The sequence goes on from VXBL01003104.1 coordinate 659,605, forward strand.
ATTTATTTGCCTTAGATCCAATGGCAGGAGTGTTTAGGCCCAGAAGGTGACAGACGTGCAAGTTTGTTTTTTAAAACACTGAGAGGCTTACAGAACAAATACAGCTCCTCATCTTAAGCTGAATATTTTTAAACACGGTTGTCATAATGTCACGTCTGCCCGTGCTTTACTGCGGAAGCAGCACTGGGGAAAAACGCCTATAACGCTGTCCTGATAATGGGAACAGCTTAAAGTAAACAGAGTTTTTCATCAGTCCTACACCAAGAACTGGAATAATAAATAGAGATAGGAGGTAGCCCCACACTTCAAATAATTTGTGGAAACCTACTTCCACAAACTCAGCCCGTTTCATATTTGTGCAGTTGCTGACCATAAGGATGGCCATAACCCTTGCTGTGTCTTGGACAAGTGCCGTGCTAATCACTCCTCACATCATCTCCAGCCTCAGAAACTGAGATCACTTGACACTGCACGAGTGTCCAAACTGCAATGAATGTCCTCAGCTTCCATGGCAGCCTGTTCAGCTTGACTGGCAGACCTGCACAGCGACCGTCTGCCTGCATGGCAGAGGAGCTTATTTCCGTGCCTTCTGGAAGTACCAGCACCCAGAGAAAACAAGGTAGTTTGAGATTTTTGTGTATAAAATGTAAGAAAATACACCAAACTGGGGTTCTGTTTGGCAGTACTTTAAAGAAGACAAGCTTTATAGTTGAACATGCGGAGCTAAAGACCAACAGTCCTTCAAAAATCAAGTTCTTCCTGCTAAAATTACTAATACTTTCTCTGAAGATGTCTGATTACTCATTTGTTTTCTGGTCTTGACGATAGGAGTCACCATTCACTCTGAAATCACAAGTATGACCCTGATATTTAAAAACAAAAACCCTACAAGTAATAGCACTTACCGTAGAAAGAATCAGTGTTTTCAGTAGATTTTCTCTACCTTTATTTCTTTATGATTTCCACCTTGGGTATTGTTTCACAAGGATGTATGTGAATTTCCTCTCCACATGACTGCCATTCTCGAAAATACCATAAGCCAAATTAATTCCTGGTGAAATTTGGCTTGCTTTGATTGCAGCTGGGAAAAGCTACTTCAGTAGCTTTGGAATTAGTCACTGAGTAACTAAAAGCTATGTTGCAAAATCCACAGGAAGGATTTTTCCAAGTCTTTGCTCCAAGAGGATTTCCTTGTTAAGATTTCTCATCTTTGACAAGGGTAATACATTTATTCCCTGCTTTTGCTGCCCAGAAAAGTATGCACAAGCCGGGCAAGTTTCAAGGATTTTTTGCAAGGTCATGTCCATGCAGATGGAGGTCACGAGAGTCTCTGCGACAGCGCACATCCCCGTATTCACTCCTGGTTCCTGGCAATGCCATCAGCGTTGCCAAAAATACCAACTCTCAGAGTCTCCTGTTGTTTCACAGTGAATCTGGGCAGCAAAGCCCAGACCTGTTTTTACATGGACTTATATTACATTTACAAGGAAAAAAGACATGATGGATGTTTTCCAAGGTGTGTATTTACTCCTGACCCCACATCTAGCCTGCCTTTTCCTCCTACTTTATATTACATGCAAATTATCTATTTAAACAGTGCCAATAAGTAGCAGTATCTAATAGAAACAACAGTTTCAATAGAAACAACAAGCTTTTGGCACATCCCAGAAACAGCTCTCAAAGGTCTGGCGAATGCAGACCCATTTGCCCCCAGCCCAGGCACAGAAAATCTTGGAAGGTAATATTATCTTGCCATGTGTCACTTAGGAGCTAAAAATGAATATCCCAGAGAGTTTGATCCTGGCACTTAGGGTATGGTAAATATTATTATTATTTTTAAACCAATGTTATTATTGGACAGACATTAATAATTTGAAAATAAGATTAGTGTTGAAAAGACTTCTTTGGTTTTGGCTTTTTGTAACCTTTAAATCTTGGTAGACTATTCCTGGACAACTATTTCACATGGAATTTTATTTTCATTTTTCCTTTATTTACACTGTGATCTATTCCAGTATATACAGTGCAGCGCTGACTTTGCCTTGGGATATCATCTACATTTTTTTAAAATTTAAAAGATTTTGGAGAAAGAAAGTTAAAAACCTCCTTGCACAGAAATACACTAGGTTCATACACCATTCTTTGAGAAGCTCTTACATATTCCAGTGGCTGTGGCCATCATATCCAACAGAAGTGTGGAGCAGGCATAATAAATACATAGATAATGCTATGGACTACTCTGTATTTCTAGGAAGTAAAAGCTTTAAAAATCTGATTTTCCTTTTTTTCTAGAGTGAGTTTAAGATACTTTATTTCAACACTTTATAGAAATATCCCTATGCAGCTTTATAATCTGTTGCTAGTCTCTTACTTGAGAAGTGGCTAATTCCTGATGAACTAAGCAACCATCACTGGCTTTCCTCTTCATGCAATAGTCTTTGATATGTAGTGTATCAAAGATCCGGATGGTAAAAGTAGATCAGACACCTGCAATTGCTACAGAGAAAATGTAATAGAACAAAACCAAGCAGAATAGAATATGATATATACATACAGACTTACATATTTTAGAATACTGGTGTAAAGGATATTAAATTAAATAGAAATACTAATGAACGTAGAACTGAAACCAGTGCATTTAAATCACCAACACTAGCTGCTCATCCAAATAAAGCTTTGCATATCTTCTTATGAAGTGTGAAGAGAAACACAGCAAATAAAGCCACAGGGGTAGATATCACAAATGAAACTTCAGAAAATAACTCTATGTGAGAAGTTTAAATTAGTAAATTAAATTAATATTATTTTGGGAATTTTTTCCCTTTAGTTTCTAAATGGAACTTGGAATAGGAAGGAAAATTGGAGGTACATTATTGTATCTTACAGACTTCAGAGAGTAATGTCCTTGGGAGGCGTAAATGGCAATTCTATTTTTCTCTTCTCTTCTCTTCTAGATAGATAGTCCCTGCTGACTGGAAAGCCTCCAGCTCTGTAAATCTCTTCTGGCACAAACATGTAGATCAGAAATTTAAAATGTTCTTGTTAAAAGTTCTAGCTTCTTTTCCAAAATGTTGCAGGTATGCTTTCTGCAATTTATCTAAGCACAAAATAGAAAACATTGTTTTTGTGATAAGGTTGGAAGGGAGATTTGGAAAATATCATTAATAGTCTCTTGTATCATGAACACTAAGAGCTGCATCTCACAAGGTTTTTGATAAATAGAATATCAATATACCTATCAATACATATATTGATAGATAAAATTGATTGTTTAGAAGGGCTTGTTTAAATAAATCAATAAATAGTTTTACCTAGTTGAGAGAGGGGTTTCATTCGTCTAAAGTGAGTTTGTTGAGAAAGGAAAGATTTTGGGTCATTGTTCAGGAAATTCAGAAGGAACTGAATTCATGAAGCCATTTTCGAAGCAACTTCGCTTAACAAGTGTCATTAACCAGAGGCTGGGGCTGCGTAAAGGGCACACAGAAAATGAATCTGTAGCTGCCAGGATGTTGAGAAGAAGGAAGAAATACGAAGAAGCAGCCAGTGATCCCTTTTGTTCCAACCTGAAGGAGATGGGAGTAGGTAAACACTCTGGTGAAGTTTCACAGGCATGAAGTCATGCAGCAAGTATCTTTAGCAGTGGCCACTATCCTAGCTTCTGAAACGCGGAAGGAGGCATTTGGGCAGGAGGAGGTAAATCCGCTGTGTACTGTCCAGTAGTCCCCACAGTCTGCTTGGCAACATCAGAAGTGCATTGCTCTTAACAACAACCTTTTTCCAATACTGACTTATAATAACATATTTGGCTTGCATCAGGCCTATAATGTGCTGGGTACGTTCTAAAAATAGGACCACGTGGGCCCTGCCTCAAGCGGCTCAATATCTAAGATGTCAACCACTAGATTAAGGGAGCAGAAGAGGGATAAAACCTTTTAAAAAATAGTATCAACTACTTTGGCGTGTTATCTAACCACTATTATCTGGGAATTTCTTGCTCAGAGGCATGTTCAGCGTGAGAGAGAGCCAAGCTCCAAGCACCCAGAGGGCAGCACAATCATAGTTTGAACAGCTGCACAGTCTACCACAAGCGGCAATTCATTCTGACATCTCACAGGGACAGAACTAATTTTGTGGGAGGACGCTGAAGAGCTGCATCGTCTTTACTTCCCGCTCCAGTCTGACCCTAGATACTCAAGCAGATCACCCACATATGGCCAGCGATGTGCGTAGGCCCTTGCTGGATAGGGACTTCGGGTTAATTTCTCTCCCTCTCCCTCAATGATGTATGAATCACGGCCAGAGTCAAGCAGATTAAGGTCCAAAATCTCCATTCCTCTCACTCAGAAGCTGTTCACATTTATATGGCACCTCCTCATTTGTGATTAGGATGCTTTCCTGGGAGATGGAAATTTGAGCTCATGAAGACTAAGCAGGGCACTGAACCGCCCCTTCAATTTTCCACTTCATGGAAAGGGCTGTAATATGTGAATACGAGCAAAAGACAGGCAGTGCTGGCAGATGCTGCCTGTTTTTTTCAGGTACTGGTTTTGGGGAACTGTGTGTGTGAGAGGATGCGAGGTATGCAGGTGGGCACAGGTGGCTCCTTGCAGCCCCCAGCTGCGTGCCTACTTTCTGAAAGGAGGGATGGTAACCACAGAGCATTGCACACCTCTCTCTCTCACTGGACAATGCTGGAAATTTCTGTACCTGACTACAGGGACTGGATTCCTCTCTAAAGTCTGGCACTTCATTTATAAGCACATAATTATTTTATCATATCTAGCTGTTAAACAGAAGCCTTTCAGGTCTGACTGAAGCAATTGGAAATTGCATGCATATGTTGTAAAAATAAAAAAAACATTCTGTTTATCCCTTGAATATATTGAGGACTTCCTTTACGTTTGTCCTACTTTCAGAAAGTCTTACTGTTTTCAACAAACTATACCTTCTAGACTATGCCTCTCAGGTGCTGTTCCTAACAATGTATTGGAGTGAAAGATACTAGTGTGCCTGTAAGAAGTGGCCAGTGCAGACTCTTGCTGTGGAGCAGTCACTCAGGTTGGGTACCTGGAACTGCAAAATGAAGCACAGGCTCCTGCCCGTGTGCCAGAGTATCAGCTAGATCACGAGCCTTGCAGGTGTGGGTGATGTTGTTCAAAAGCAGAAAAGTTCTGTGCCACTTACAGGAAGTAGCCAATTTCATACCTTAATTCTGAATATATCTATCTAACTTTTCCTTCAGATCTGTCTTGATGGGCAAATCTTACTCTACGCAGTAAATCTTGTTCTACTATTTTTAAGGCTAGCCATTTCCAGCTTTTCAGTTTGAAGTACATAGGGAGCGTTGTGAGGTTTTAAAGTGTGATTTTTTTTAAGGAGTACAATCAAAAAAATCTCTTTTAGCCAGGACTACTACATGGAAATGATCTGAGGGAAGCTAGGAGTGGTTCTGTTGTTACGATTATTATTACTGAAAATCTGAGCAAATAAAAAAGAAAATTAAAAAGGGACTATGCTTAATATCTTGCAGTGGATTCTGGAGAAAACTATAATAGACATCTACACCCTGAGTTTTCAAATTTCTGGAATCCTCTTGTCTTCACAAATAGCAAATGAACTCCAAGTATAAAACTTCAGAGTTTTAAGGAGAAGGATTAATAAAACTAAAAAGTGATGCCTCATAAACATGCCATCAGATGAGTTCTGTCAGTCTCCGAGTGTGTTTTTTCTTTTGCTTGGCCGGTAGCATGAATGACAATGAAATGTATTGTGAATTTATGATCTATAGATGTAGTTGACAGAGATGCCTGAGTCATTTTTTTCTTACCCTTTCCTAGGTTTCCATTTTCATGGGCATGGGTGTTAAATGTTTCAGATGTTATGAATTTTTACATAGGCTGGTGGTTAATGAGTTCTAGAAGTTGTGAAGCTCAACAGTGTTGTATTCCTAGGTTCCCTTAAAAGCCTCATCTAGCTCCTACAGTCAGTGATGTTGTGGTAGGGACTCAAAGGAAAACAATATGAGTTCTGATGTGTGCTACTTAAAAAGAACATATCCATACTAGCATATTAACATGCAAATTCTATGTGTGAGCCTGCCAAAAAATATAAGCGTTCCATCCAAAATATATAAATACAGTCTACTTCTCTGAAGAGGCATCATTTTAATCAAATGTACATTTGGAGCACTGCTCACCAAGAATTTATACTCTTCTTCTCAGTGTTTATATTAATATGAAACAGATTGCCAAGTTTTGAAGAAAAGGCAGTTATCTTCTTCTGCTAATGGATTAAACACAGGGCATTAGAATTTCAGTGCTGCATCCAAGAGCATAGGTGGCCCAAGTGCTTTTGTCCTATTTCAATGTCTAGTTGTAAGACCATATAGACAGAAAAGTATGTTTCTGTCTGTACATAAAACATCTGGTGTTCACAGAAGTGATCAGGAGGGCGTAAGGAGTTTGTCAACTTCTGTCTACATTGCAATGCAGCACCTCTAAAGCAGTATGTCTACCTCTCAGAGAGGTTATTCTTCACGACGTCAAGGAGGTCTGAAGGTTTCCCAGTAAGGCAAAATGTAACTTGATGCTTGTCTTTATCAAATTTGTATTTTGATTCATAAAAAAACAAACAGGTTTGCACTTGAAAGTTCCTACTTTGCCAACTGTGATTCTCAAAAGAGGTGACTTGATTCAATTATTTTGTGCTTTTAGCATCCTAATTTATCCATGGAGTTTGCTTTGCTGACTAGAGCAGCCACATGGCCCTGTGTGAGGTGGAAGACTGACATGTGGAGAAAACCTGGGATGAATGTCATGTGTGGGGCTTACCATTGTCTTCATGTTAGGACTTGTGTAGATTTAAAAGTCTTCCCAAAATCTTCTGTAAGAGTTTCAAGAAAGGGCTTCCGTTGTGCTGTTGGTACTTACTCCTTTTCACTTAGCTTGAGAAAACTGGTGAAACTTCTATAGGTGCAGAAAAGAAAAACAAAACAAACAAACAAAACCAAACCCAAAGCAAACAAACAAAAAACTAGGAGTAGGAGTGAGAGAACAACCTGGTCTTCTGGCTGCTCTGTGGACATGCTAATTGCACATATATCCCCCTCAATCTCTTATCTTGTCTTTGGTGCTCTTTCTGACTTCAGGTGACAGTGCACTGCCCTGCTACGTCAGGATCTGCCCAGTTCAAGGACAATAACTGAAGTCTTCCTTCACATGATCCAAGAAGCTTGCTTCTTCCTTCCCAACTTTTCCAAGCCTACGGCAAACTGGTACATACTGGGAAAGATGCATGACCCTCCTTAAAGGTGCTGGACCTGCCAGCTGAGCTGACACCAATGCATTGCCATCCATCACAGAGTGTTGTTGGGGAAAGCTTAGCTCCCTGCTGATGCACAAGAAAGCCCGTATTGTTTAATGGTTTAAATAGCTGTTTAATACATTCAGGCTTGGTTTTGCTGTTGTTGTTGGGATTTGTTTGTTCTTTTCAAGAAAGCATAGGGCTAAATTCAGACCTGGTGTAAGTGGATACAACTTTATTTACTTGTGAAGAGCTACAGTCAAACCCAGCAGGACTGTGTTCGGTCCGTGTTTGGAAGCATGTTCAGGCAGTTTCCCTTGTCTGTGGGACCATGATGTACTTTGAAAACAATTCTTTGCATGCATGTGAAAGCATATTTATGTGTATCAAAGGGTTTTATGACATAGGGTAAACTGAATCACTAGAAATGGGAACCTGATGGCAATTCCTGCCTGTATTTCTTCTTGAAAAGCTGAAAAATTGGCAAATGAACTAAAACCACACTTAGACAGTAATGAGGGAACTATAGCAAATAACTACATGTGAAAATGATCCCCCCGGTCATGCAGTGTGTACACACAATGAAAGCTGGGATTTATGTATGTACACAGCCATTATATAACAACACTGTAAGTGCTGTGGAATCACAATGCTGGTTATTAAAAGATTTGAATTTCTGGTAGAAAAAAAGCATAGTGCTACTGTGTTGTATAACATTTTAGGATAAGAGCTGATGACACAAAGATGATAAAAACTGAATGGCATACAGGACAAAATATTATACCCACATAGCTAGCTGTAAATAGTAGATTTTTATGGTCTGAGCTTTGAGTTTAATTCTTATGAAGCAAAACCGATTCTCAGAATAGATCCCTACCCAGAAGCACTTTAAGCAAATGAGGCCACAAAAAAGATGAAAATAAATTGGGTGGGTTTAGTCATTTCCCTTTGTTCACCAGCTCACAAGGGGCTCCTTGCCCTATCCATCCTCTGATATGTGGTGCTCTCAGGCCAGTCTGAGCTGCTTTTCTCCCTCTTCATCAATAGATGTCAATAGCAAGCTTCCTACTCCCAGAGACTTCAGCCATTTTAGGGCTCGCATCAGAACATTAAGGAGGAAATAGTGACTGCCTTCCCAGCAAAAGTTCGGCTTGTTGTGTACTTTCAGTTTGTCCTTAGAAGTTTGTTCCTAATATGACGAGGCATACTTCTCTATTTCATGTTCTGAGACTCTGAAACTCAGCCAACATTTGTGGGCCTCAGTCATCTCATGACACATAGAATCCCAAACTTTGACCCCGATTCAGTGAGTTCAACAGTATTTTGGAGATTTGCAGGAAAATGACTCAAAGTCTCCTCTTCATCTTGAAGAGTGCTAAAGAAAACACAAGTGATGAAGCTGGGCAGGGCGCATGTTCATATCTTTTTCTGTTTCTCCTGCCCTTCTTTGGTTTTGGTTTTTGATTTGCACACATGAAAAGTTCTGGCCAAGGATGACAATTACATGCAAAATAACCTTGCTGAAAACAAATGACTACACTGAATGTGAATGAAATGTAAATGCACTCTGTTTATACATTACTGTAACAGCACAGAGAATCAGAACCTGAATCTGAAGTCATGTGTGGTGGTGTTGCTTCTAATATCCTCTGTCTTTCCTTCATGCCTCTCTTCATTTCTTACGTTGTAAGACAGCAGTCCACAGGTGATATTGAACATGACAAACTCCATCGAACAGTCTGGTAGGAAACTATATGTGAATCTGCTGTGTGACTTGCTTTGCCATTTTATTCTCAGTCCCAGCTAAAAATAAATAACTAAGAAGGTGGTGGTATCAGCAGCCAAGAGAGCAGAAATGGCAGTACACTGGCTCTCTTATATCAGCCAGGGATTTGGATTGTGAGGACAGGTGCCCCAGCTAAGTGTACTGCCTGTATTCGCCTGCCATTCACCTGCCCAAAAAGCAGATCACAAATCATGCCAGTTGTTCACAGAGACATCAGCAAATGTCAGCATGCTTTAAGTGCAACAGCCTGCAGCCCTGCTGAAGTTAGCACATAGCTGTGGTGGTAGGAAGCCTGAGTCATAACCTTCTTCTGAATAGATTTTTTAAAATTATTATTACTTTGATAGAAAGTGGAAGACTGAACTCCTCAGAGTTATGGAGGATTCAACTACTGATAAATGCTGAAATAAAGAAGAGTTATGTCTGGGAATCCAAGGAGCTCATGTCAGATGAGCTCTGTGGTAACTCCTAGCCCTCTTCAGATGAATATGCTTTAAATGTTTTCTTTTTCAAGGCAAGAATTTTACAATATATTCTCAATTTCCCCATCTTCAAGACTTCTTTAAAAAGAGGCAAGGAAAAGAGATATCTAAAACCGGTTGTGGCAGTTTATTTTAATCACATATTCTTCTGGTACAGAACAGACCATACCTCAGTAAATTCACCTTGCATGGATCACCAAACCAAACAGACAAAATTTAGGACCATATATAAGTCACCATTGTCTGACATTTGGTCTCACATGCAGAATTCGGAATTATCATTGCAAACCTATTACATGTTATTTCCTGATGTTCTATGTGGCAAAACAGAGCTCTTCCAGAGGCCAAAGTAGGTTCTTGGAAATAGTAAATTAGAGGCAGGGGGAATGTGGGTGGGGTAGGTGGTGCGGGGAAGACAGTGATATCTGGCCAAATCAATCCTTTCAGACAGGACATTGTCTTTTCTCTGCTAGGTGAGGAACTGACTAAAAGCATCAACAGTTGGGATATAAGAATGCACTTCAAGACATGCTGTTGGTAGAATAAGGAGAAGCCCTCTAGGAGAACATGCTCAGACTTGTTACAAATCACATCTCTTCTCCTTGATTGTCTTACGGAGACTCTGTCTTCTGCAAGAAGAATCAGAGCTCCAATTTCCTATGATTTCAGGAAGTTCTTCATTTCAGTTTGATCTAGCCTATGTCTGGGTGTGTAAAGAAGGTTGCCCTTGTGGTGTCTGAAAAAGAAGAGATCAGGTATTGCCAGGGTGAGCTGTTTTTGAAACAGAAAAGGATTGGCACCAAGCTGGAGTTCCTTACTTGGAACTAGCCCTCTGGCCTGAGGAGTACTCAAGCCACCACAAAGGGATTTTGAAAGTGCAGGCTTTGGATTGCTGTTTCCACTAAGATCCCTGGCTCAATCACAAGTGTGACTCACTTTAGGGGTCCTACCTTTCTCTACCTATTAAAGGAACACGTTGCTTTTTGGGCCCTCAATGATACAGGACTTTCCTGACTGTATTCTTTCTTGAAGCTCAAAAGCTTCCGTTCTAGGTAAATTCGCAGCCTTGGTTTAAAATTTCCTGGAAGAAAATCGTTATCACACCAATTATTTCAATGGTCAGTTAGGTTTTTGTCTTTCAGATTGTTTTTCTTGAGCTTCCAGACATTGAAGGATGCTGTATATTTGTATCCTTCTATTACCAGAATTATGTTCCCCATAGATTGTAATCAAGTCACTGTGTAATTTCTTTCTGATAAGCTAGAGAGAGAGCTCTAGGGCAATCTCATAGTTAACACATTTCCTAGATCTTAAATAACTGTCATTAGAACCGAGAAGGAAGTAGTTGATGCTGGTTGGTTCTTTCTCTTCCTTCTCTCTCTCTCTTTCTTTCTGACATTGAAAGACATTGAGATCTTCAAATTATTCTCATTTTAAGGCAGAAGGAAAAAGCAGACTATCATATTTTTTCTCTAGTCAACAACTGAAAGACAATGGTATTGTATTATGTTTAGCTTCAATAAAAGGCATTTGCAGCTGAAAAAAATAGTAAGTGCAAATGTCTCCCATTGATGACAGTGAAATTAGAACCGGTGGAGTGGAGCTTCAGGATTTCCTGACAATTTTTTCTGTAATTGATGGCACAGCGTAAACACAGAACATCAGAAATGCTGGAAACATTCTGCTGCAGCAGACAACTTTTGTGAGGAAAGGTTCAAGTACAGACTTCACAGTGGTACAAGGCTGTGTTACTTTTAAAAATTTCTGTCCCAGATGACGGCTTCTGCCACATGAGTTCTATCTTTCACTCCTGTTTCACATTCCAGTATTCCTTTGCATGCACTCTGGCTAACAGGCATCCCCTGACTTAAAGATGTTCTGCAGGGATGCATTCTGTCTGCCTGCCAGCTGAGTACTCCTTATCATCACAGCCTGTCAAAAATCCCCTTGTGTTTAGCAAGTTGCTCTTGCAGCTCTTCTTTCTGGTTGGTAGCATAGTTATCTCTTCTGCAAGAACAGTGTTCATGTCTGTCATTTCAACGACTCTGAATTTCTTATTTTTGTCAGGATTGATGGCAGTGCTGCTATTCCTGTTTGTTGTACACTCTCCAGGACTGAGTCATTCCTGCATGCTCTGTGATTGCCAGGTCAAGTTCTTTACATACAGGGGAGAGGCTTGTAGAAAGATTGGATAAGGAATATCGCCCAGCTGATGCCCTAATGTTGCTTTCTATGATGTGACTGAACAGTGTGTCTCAAACCAGTTTGACATAAGATGATTTTATTTTAGTTAAAAACAGCAAAGGGAAAGAATCAACAGTTTTCAGAGACCCATGGAAGCATTCTTGTGGCTTTTCTAAGAGCAAGATTAAAAACGATGGAGTGATTTTGATGCAGAAGAGAAATACAAAGGTGACTATGGAGGGAAGGATTCACACTAGTTGTTTTTCTTTTTCCATGTGAATTCAAATACTCAAGAAACATTTGTGGCCATCAAACTATTTTCTGATTGTAAACCATTACTCAGCTAAACTTATACCAGAGCTATACCAGGAATACTTGTTTTCTTTTCTTTGGGGGAGGCAGCATTTTTACTGTTCCTACTTAAAAGTTCACTTGTCCACTGGGGAGTAATCAAGTGAACACAGATCATGACCCATGAATACAAGACCGTAAGTGTAGTTCTACTGGGCCACAGCAGAAATCCATCTAGCTAAGTGTCTTATCTCCAAGAGTGCCAGTAGAAGATATTTAGGGAAGGCAGTAAGAAGAAGGCAAGTCTGTAGTAATATTTCCCCAAAAATATAATCTCAATCCCCAGTTATTTGTAGTTCAGGCAGTAATGTAGTATGGAATTGCTTTTTTTGTATTTAGATACCTTCAGTAGGGTTTTAGTTTATTTCATTTCTTTATCCACTAGGTTTTTGAACCCAAGTAACTCTTAGTATCCAAATTATCCAAATGCAAGGTGTTCCACAGTTTACTGTTGATTTATGGAGGACATACCTCCTTTGTTTCTTCCACACTTGCCACCCTTTAATTTCATATAAGGTACTATTGTCTGTTTTGACTGACTGGGTCACCACAGGCTCTGTGGTAGCATAGTCATATGGACTTTTTGCCCTCTGTTTCTTACCAGTGCCTAACATCCGGTTTGTTTTCTTCACTGCTTCTGCACATTGAGATGGCGTCTCCGCAGAAGCATGTATTGCAACACCAAGATCTCATTCACAAAAGACAGGGGCGACACACCTCGGGGCCCATCACTGGATAGATAAAGCTAGAATTGTGTTTTCTTTTATGCATTATTTTACATATGCCTATGTCAAATATCTTTCATTCACTCAGTTGCTTAACCTTGTCAGGTCCTTCTTTGACCGTGAAGAGGCTCTTGTCCTTACCACCCTAAATACCTTACCATCATCAGTGTACCTTATCACCTCATTATTCACTCCTTTTTCCATATCACTTATGAACATGTTGAACAGCACAGGCCAGAACACAGATCCTGTAGGATTTCACTCATGACTTGCCTCCACCTTTTGTTCCTAACCTTTTTCTTCCTAGCTTTTAATCAGTTATTAACTCATGTCAGAGTTTTGGTTCTCATCCTATGGCAGCTTAGTTTCCCTAGCAGGCAACGGTGAGGAAACCTTGCTGAAAGTTTTCTGAATTTTCAGGAAGGACAAAACAGCTGAACCTTCACCTTCCTGATCTGTGTATTTCAAAGAACTAATATGAAGGCTCATATCTGTAATGACCAAATATATTAAACAACATACAGAGATATTTTTTAAAAATTGAAATCAGTTCACACATAATTCTCTCTCTAGCTCTGCCATCTCTGCTGTGTCTGCTTAGCTGACAGAAGACAGTAATGCTTATTTAGCCTTGGCAATATCCTTTCTGCTAATCCAAACAGTATCACAAGCTTGACCGTTCCTTTAAGCTGCAGCTTTTTTTTGCTCCAGAGTTTGATTTTGTATAAGGCAATTGATAGCATGATTGACCCAAGGCCAAGAAGCGTGCGGTTTGGCTGTTTGAATGATACCTCCTGGCAAATAATCATCTTTTCTGCTTGTTATTTTGGCCATAAAACACACCCTGCATAAAAATCCTTACTGAAGTCGGCTTTGAAAATACACATACCACATAAACATGTACTAGTCTAAAATATTTTTGACATGTATATCCACTCAGAAAGTTATTAAGAAATATTCATCTTGATATTATTTGAAATGAGGGAAACACTGAAGTATGAATATCAGGAGTTTTAATCAAAATTCCATTGGGACTTCAATTTTGGATTGAAGCTACACAAAATATTTGCATCTGAAGCAAAATCCACAAATATTTGGATTTTCATCAGTTCTGCTTGGATGCAAAACTGTCAGACACTGCAGTTTTGGCAGTCAAAAATTGCTTTTCCCAAATGTTAACTGTGTTTCCCACCCATTGGAAATATTGCAGAAGACCCAGGGGGTCTTCTAGCTCATATAAAGCCAAGTGCCAAAGAAAAGAACTTCTCCAGAGGTTCCTTGTTTCTCCTCAGGGGTAGTCTGTCACCTCCAAACCTATGCTTCATTTTCGCAGAGGAATAATTCCTTATGGCAACTTTCCATGATTCTGCCTTGGAACAGGGCAATTCCCAGCAGCCGTGGATGCTGCAGTCTTACAACTTTGTTTAAACATCTGCTTAGATTAAGAAAATATTAGCACAATACTGGGCACAATGGTCTTTCCATAAAAGGACTTTAAAATGTCTCTGCTCATGAAGTATTGTTTTCCCCAGCACGCAGGGGAGGGAAACAATGGCAGGTGTAAAATTTCATTGTGTCTATATATTTTTCCAAAATCCTTATGAGAAAAATGTCACAGACTTGTGTAATAGCTTCAGAGATGCAAGAACCTAATTCCCGATGATGAATGTTTTGAAACCTTATTGCATGACAGAGATATTGATTCATCCTCCCTTCTGAACTTTTCTCACATATAAGATCTATCAGCAGTCATCAACTTTTATGTAGTTTTATTAGCTTGAGATATCTCTTTTTTATAACAATAATTTACTTAGTGAAGAGTGTTAAGCAATTAACAGGGGAAAACCCACCTGCTTTTCCCCTTTCTGTTTTTTGTCTTCCTAAGACCTACTTTGTTTATACCTACTTTATGTTTCTAGATATCTAGAAAATACATCCCACTTACAAATACATTTTAGAAATTAATTTGTTATTTAGAGTTGATCCCTTCAGCAAATGATTGTGTAAATGTACATTGGTTGTGAGATTTGCTCATGTTAACTGTGTGCTGTGACTACTATTGCAAGAACTTTTTTCTCTTCATTCACACCTCGTGCTCTGCTGCTGACTAAAATAGGAAGCGTTCCTGCCTGAGGACGTGACTCCTGAAACTGCAGAGTTGGTTCCAAGATGATTATTCAGGAACTTGGTGCAACTGTGTGTGCATTAACACCCCTTCTTCTCTGAAAACCTTCTCATTGGCATAAACGCACTCACACGGGAAAGAAGGGAGGACGCAGAATCTAACCACGCCAACATCTGTATCTAAAGAAATACTGCTGGCTACTGCATGGATGAGCTATTGCACACCCACGTCTCGCCTGCAATGTTATCAGAAGAATAAAGTAGTGATATTGTGCAGTGGAAGAAACAACATGAAGAAGCAAAGATACGGATCCTTCCCACATACACAGGAGATCAAGGCATATCCAAAGTTGCTGCACTGAATTTAGCAAGGTTACATTCCTGCCAATAAAAAGACCTTTTTTTTTTTTTTTTTCTCTTTTGAGGAGCTACTCAGTGAAGTGATTGTGTTGAAAATCAAACCTTACTCTCACTTGTATTTTAACTACAAGATCAACCCTCCTGCTAAAAATAAATTGACCCTGGGCTGAGCAAAGTATTGGACTGAGTTTTGTGTTAGTAATGAAATCTTATACCCAGTAAAGTTTTAAGTTTCACTGTGAACCTTCCACTCTAACTTCATAATTCTTTGAAAGCCTAATGCTGAAATATTTTTCCTTATCAGTTTATGTGTTTGCATATGCATGTGTAAATATGTATATGTACTCATATAGAATAATAAAAAGTTATATATGTAAACATAATATATATAATATGAAGGCAAGATTGTGTGGATATTGGTATGAAATAGAAATGA
Organism: Aramus guarauna; assembly: GCA_013400195.1. Classification (NCBI taxonomy): domain Eukaryota; kingdom Metazoa; phylum Chordata; class Aves; order Gruiformes; family Aramidae; genus Aramus; species Aramus guarauna. Next base: position 675,355 of record VXBL01003104.1, read on the forward strand.
CTATATTACTCATGACTGATAAAACCATGAATGCTTTTCTCAAATGAGTGCAAACACAATGTTTCAGCCAAGCAAAGTCTGTATGAGATTAAGCACATTATAATTAGATATAAAAGTGGGAGTTGTAATAGGAAGTTTCACTTCAGTTGTAACTATAACAGTCACAACTGCTGCAATGTGTTTATTTCAGCATAGATAAGTAAATATTCAGGCCTGTTTTACTGCTAATGTGTTACACCAAGTGAAATAAAAACTTTCCACTTAAAGTTAGCTACCATGATATGGATAACAACACAACTTCGTGTCAGTACAGAGGGGGGCATAGCTCAATTTTTTACTAAAAAAAAAAAAAAAAGGCAAGAAAGAGAGGAAGAGATTGGCCTGCACCTATTTTGTAGTTATACTAAGGCTCTTTGAGGTCTTTGACAAAGTAAAAGGATTTTAACTTTGCTGAAATTATGGACCTCCTCTGCTCTCAGGTCTGTAAAAAGGCATGGAGTACCAGCAAGACTCAATGCCAGTTTTAAGAACAGAGACAGATAAGTTGTGTAGTTATTATTTTCCAGTGACATGCCTGAAGAATTAGCCCTCAACTGATGCTCCGAACACTAAGGTTTTAGATTTCTGAACAGACAGTTGTGCACCTCCAGCACCGAGAGCAAACCGTTTCCGAGCATCACTTCAGGAACAGAAACAGAAAGGGCTCATGTTCAGTACAGCCAAGTGTAGAGGGTGTTGCTCCGGGCACAGGTATAAATGTCTCTCTGTCTAACGGATAGCACCTTGCAAAGCGGTGATAGAAAAGCACTTCCTTTTCCAAAGAAACTACAGGGCCGAAAGGAGCAAGTTTTGGCGAAATGACAAGCAGTTACAGTGCACAAGGGCTGCCATGTGTCGAACATGATGCCTGTGCATATGCAAGGAGATCCAGGGGAAGCCAGAATCATTAGCATGGTGATTTTAGATAAGATTCATCCCACCTAATTACAGACATCTTGCTACATCTGAGCTGGGCTCCCTAGGTGCCCTTTGTAATTCTGGGAGAGTTAGTGGTGCTTGGAGAAAGTAATTTGTCTGACCTGATTTATGTGCCTTCTTTGGGGAAAAAAGAGGAATGGAAACATAGAAGTTCCAATTTTCTGCCATGAGCTATAAAGTAGTAACTATACAAGCAGTTCATGTGTTGTAGATTTCTACGAAGAAGATATACAAAGCCTGTGTATGTGCACAGACTTCAGTCTTTGACAAATGGTGGCAGCTCAGTTCGTGGTTCTCAGGCTGCCTTCCTGGTAGAGCTTCCATCGTACAAAATTACATGAACCAGGCATGGTATATTCATGCATGCATAATATATTCACATTTAACTCTATTTCTACACTGTTCCATCCTCATTCCTGCCTTCCCCACCTGAATTCTGTACCTGGAGGTATCCTTGAAGGTACAGGAAAGATAATGACAGTGGTGCAGCTGAGCCTTAAGCTTGGTTGTTCAGAGAATCACTTTTGTGTGTCACTTTGATCTCCAGTTTAGGCATCTTGTTAACTAAAAAGGGCGGGAGCAGGAGCAAAGGTGGTTTCTGCTCAAGAATTCTACATGAGAAAAATCTCCTCTTCTACCTCTAATTACTTTTCCATTCATGCTTGCCCCTTATACTGATTCTTAGTTAAATGTGGGATCCTGGATAAATGTTTTTCAATTTTAAATCTGAATGCAGCATGGTTCTAATTAATTTTTTCAAACATCAGTATCTCAAGGCTTCAAAATATTTTTCTTTAGCAACGTTAATCATCAAAATAAAAAAATCTCTGTGTTCACTGAAGCCTAATTGTTTGCAAAGATTGTAAATCACCACCAGTTAGAAATCTGTCTTTTAGTAGTTTTTTTAAAAGTCCTTTGTTTCCTTTTTTTTTTTTTTTTTTTGCCACTTTTTATTTGTGGGAGAAGGTATATGGAAGTAATGAACAGCATGTTAAGGAAAAAAAAGCAACAAAGCTGACAGTTTTTTGGGCAAGTTTCAGCTCAATGGGATTTCAAGTGGCAAAGATTTAGAAACCCTCCCAAATCACGGCTGACAGGGGAGAGACAAAGCAGTATCTGCTGAAATGCATTCACTTTCCCAAGACCTAGATGCTTCACATTGCAAAAGATTGCAAAGTGCAGTGCTATGCAAAAATTTTCCATTTTACCTCACTAGGATAAGACAGCACCACTGCCAGCTAATAATATACCACATCAAATATACCTTTTTTAATATGAAACCTCTTTAACATAACTTGGTCTTAACACCTGGTGCATAGAAACAGCAAACCCGAGAACAACAAGATCTTAAGAACATGTGGACAAAATCTGCTCATGTGCTGGCATTTTAATTATGTTTGCCCTGACCCTTTTCCCATGTTCTATAAAACAGACCAACAGTATGGTGGGGAGGGGGGAAACCCCACCTCAGTAGCACTACCTCAGCTAAACCAGATGAGTGCCGTGCTCAGGATATTATTACCAAATACCAACAAAACAAAACAAAAATATACTGGAAACGAATAAGCAAGCTGAGGCTGATACTTAAAATAATAGTGTAAAGAGTTGTCACATAGTTCCTCTTAATAGCTTCAAGGACACCTTCCTCTGGCTTTTAAGCAGGGTCACAGGCAGTGTTACGTGCTTTTATGGAGTCAGATCGTTTCTCTACCCATCCTCCATGCAAAAGGCAAGCGGGGTGAAATGGATTACAGGGATTACAGATGCTTGTGATCGAACACACCACTGAATCGGGGGAAGCAGCCTCCGAGGTGATGAATTCCAGCCCCCAAATTCAAACCTGAAAACAACCCGGGTGGAATTATCCCACGTGGAGCCTGAATGAAAGAGCCAACGTTCGGCACAGCCCAAGCCCTGCGGACAGCCAGGGTACCTCCCCAGGCATGAGCACTATGCAAGGAACCCTGCTAGTAACATGCCAAGGAGGGGTTGGCATCACTTTTTTAATGGAGAAATTGTATTGCACGCAAAATGATACCTCATTGCAAATTCTCAGCTGAAGTGTCCAAAGTGAAGGTGCTTTTTCCCAGTGTTCGAGTACTTTAATAGTCAAAGCTTAATCTTATCACTGATAGTGCTGCTTTCTCCTGTTGGCAATCTTTATTTTCAGAAACTAGTCAAAACAAGCTGGCAGCAAGCTCACCTGGGACATGCTTTTCTAAATGTCCTATCATTTAACAGCTGAATGAGGTTACCCAGATTGCATCTAGGAATATGAAAATCAATAATCAAAGAAACACCAGAGGGAAGGCTTATTTCCTCAGATGGTAACACTCAAACTAGTCACCATGAGGGGCTGAGCAGAGCACGGATTCACTGCCCTGAGCCTCCAAACACCAAGGAAAGGAAAAGGTTAGTTGCACCTCAGTGACCCAAACCACGACTGTCCATAACACCTTGTTCAGAGCAGTAGAGAAGCAGTAGGGGTAAATGCCTGAGCAGTGCTGGGATGTGCTTTGGGGTACCTGTAGGCTCCTCAGGAATGATATGAGCCTCTCCCACAAGGACAGGCTATTGCAGACCCTTGTAATGACAACTTGCTCCCAGATAGATATTCCGGCAACATCCGTGCTCTCTCTGCTCCCTACACCATGTCAGCAGGAGCAAGGCAACACCTTGTGGCCTGATCCTCAGACAAAGCAGTTACCTGCTGTTACCATTCTGCTGCACCTCACTCGGAGCGTGAATCCACAGCTGCTCCAGTATTAACATAAAACACATAAGCCTGAGAGGAGGAAGGAAGCTGAAGTGGCAGGGACTATGACAGATGTTGCAAAATGTCGACTTATTCATAACAGAAAGTCAGGCAAATCTTTTGAAAACTTTTTTTTTTTTCCTTCCCCCCTCTTTTTTTTTTTTTTTTAATGTGCAGACTTCAAAGCAATGAATTGTGGCATCTGTAACAGCTACCAAACCGTGCCAGTTGAAGCCAGTGGAGCACAGTCTACAGTGATAGAATGCAAGTCATGCAATTATTCGAGTTTGCAGTCCTGGTTTTTGAAACAACATATGGTCTGCAGCAAGGAAGCCAGGATATTTTAAAAGAGCTCCTACAGGGTTTCAAACTTTGATTTTACAGAGGTGTGGGAAAAGAAGCAGACTCCATTCAGGCTCTGATATTTAAATACATGTGTTGTCGTTTTGCTTCTTGAAGAGAGCTGTGCTGTGCTTTTACATATGCAGAGTGTATTTCTAAGGAGCAGGCAGTAACATATAGGTATTTCACACACTTCCTCCTTTTTGTTGACATTTAGGGAAACAGAGTGCAGTACTGGACTCTTGGTGAACAGCAAGTGGCCTGAACAGCTTTAAAAAAAGTCTAACATATATCAATGTGAGAAAATTCCTGTTAACTGTTGCAATGAAACTGTCCATTAGAGTATACTCAGTCACTGATTATTTTACACTGAAACACTGTTGTCGATGCAAAGTGAGGATCTGTGAGGTCCCACCAGGACCTATGGGCATAGATCTCTATGACAAAATGGCGTGAAACACTCTGGTTGAAACATCTGCCTATCAGGTCAAAATGGGTGACGAGGATCTGTGCAATGTCCTTACCTGTTCACTCTGCTCTGAGGGCCGCCAGAGTTGACAGGCAAGCCTAGCCCAGTTGTGATACCATGAGCTTCAATTTGCGTGTATCGATGATTTATACATGCAGATATCCCTTCAGTCTACTCACTTCCTCTCAACCATGAAGGTTTCTTAGTCCAAACTCAATTTTTTAAAAGATGTGGATCTCCAAATCGGGCTTCTGTGTCAATGCCTGTCTCCAGGACGCTGTCTTTCTCGGGTTTTGTAGCTATGTTTACTTTAATGAAAAGAAATTCAGTAGCTGCTCTGTGCCTTTATCTAATGGCTGGCTACCTATATCCCTTCAAAAGCCCTTATCACTCCTGGATGTTGAAAAGCTAATCCTGAACATAAAGCAAGCCTTACAGAAAGCATAAAAAAATCAACACTAGACACAACCACGACCATGGTATAGGATGTTTCTGTTTATTAGATAAATTATAACCCAGTTTCCAATGTCACTTTTTTATTGTCTGCCTTTTAAATCTATTTTCTTCTGTACATATTGCCCAAGGCTAAGCTCCCAGGAAGTGCGGGACACCTTCCCCAGCTTTCAACACCAGAAAGTATCCCTGTCACATCTGGTTTGAACCTACACCTGACACAAATCAGAGCTCTGACTAGTAACTCCTGCAACAGGTCCAGATTATTTGGCTGAGCTGCAGCTGCAGCAAAGCCCTTTGACCCCAAATACAACGAAATATATTAAACCTATTCTGAAAAGTTGACTGGGTTAGCTTCAGAGTGTGAGATCTTAAGTACGTATTTTTCATGAAGAGGAAAGAAACATCAGTCAGCTCAGAAAACTGGATTTGTTTTCATCAGCAACCAGGTGCTGATGCTTTATGGGACTACCAATACTCTTTACCCCAAGGTTGTGCAGGCTTTCACCAAGGCTCCCTACTTGCTACTCTCCATCTCCATACAGTCAGTCTCCTCCTACATGCATCGTACTGGTCCCTGAACTCTCTCCAATTTAGCAGGAGTCATCTTCTGTGAAGCTTCAGCAAACTTCTATTCCATGCCCATGGTTTGGCAAAAACAGAGTCATGCAAGAGGGGAGGAGCAAGCAGAGCAGGTGGGGTTTTTTTGAGAGGCTGAGAGGGCCCAACCACTCTGCTTTCTCTTATAAACTTACTCAGAGATGCAGATGCTTGCTCAACCTTTTTTCTAGTCTCCCTGGCATCTCCCTCACAAGGGAAGGTTGAAAGAATTAAATACATATGGCTTGGCTACAGGATCACTGAGGAAGGCTATGATAATGTTTTCTACTGTCTGAAGTATATAAAAATCTGTGAAGTAGTGGCATTATTTAGACTCAATGAGAATGTGTAACTATCAAGAATGGGATGGTAATTATTGAAGCATGCAGTGCAGGAGTGTTTCCTAACATGAAGATCAACAGCTTATGAAATCATCCCTAAAAGAAAGTTACCAGCAGCAAGGTCTCAATCAACTGTAAAGCAAACAGAGTATGTTATTACTGACATAGAAATGAGTTCAATCTGATTTTGCTTAGGCCTCCAGGAGCCTCTAGTGCACACAAGGTTTGTACAGAACTGCCAGGTATTTGCAAGGTCACTCCCTTACTCATACTGAATCGCTACTTTTTAAATTGTGCCCCGGTTCTAACAACTTCATGCTTGTTTCTGAACTGTCGAAGTTTTAACTCATACTCCTGTGTAAGAAGCGCTCTTGTCTAATGTAGTGTATTTGGGTGTATTTGATAAATCTCACCCTCGTTAAATTGCTGCAGAGAAGGAATGGAAAAATATGCACTAAGAAGTGGTTTAAGTTAAAGTAAGTTCCAAACCATTCTGACAACTCTTTGGATTCTTGAATCTGGTCTTAAGGTTGCTCTATGCCTGCTTACAGAATAGAAACTGAAGCTTTCCATTTTGCAGCCTGGGAAAAGCCCTGCAAAGGATTCATTTATATTTGATTTATTTTTATGCAGCTGACAGTGTTAAGTGCAGAACTTGCTTCACCAGTCATTATGGGCTTAGGAGAGATTTTATCTCCTAGGAGAATGATGCCACTTGGATGAGGTAGTTGAGTGCATCCTTTTTTCATTGCATACATTGCAATAGTAGTTTTGCACAACAGAAATAAGCTATTTGCTTATGCATGTAGACAATCTGCATGTAGCAGATCTTGTGCTCTCTCAAGTAGCAAAAAACTGAACAACTACAGCAAGAAAACCCAACTAAAACACAGTACTTCCAGATGCAAATTTGGTGTGCAGAAGCACACATGTAGTAGTGGAAATCAACCCCTCATGGCTCCTTTCAACTTCCTTTGAAGTCAGTAGCAAAATTCCCATTGAGTTCAATAAGAACAAGAGGCAGCTCTTGATCTAGTAAAAAGTCCTTATGAGGTTTTATAAGCTCTTTATACAAAACTTTATTCCAGTTGTATATGAAATGCATTTTGACCCTATATCCATCCACAAGACTTTGTGGCTGGTTAAGAATAATGTGACACCTCCACACTGCTCAGCCAGTGACTGTCACTCAAAGCCCTGGTTGTGCAGATGTAGGAGGGGTTCCAGGACACCTAAGCAAGTTTTGCTTTTTAGAGAAGAGCCACTAAAGAGAGGATGACAGCTCAAGTAACTTGCGTCCAGCTATTCAGGAGCAGGTTAGGTCAAGGCCATTTCTGGCCACTGATCCAGCCTCCCTCATGACAACAGACACATGACAAATGTCCCTGCTAATTCTGCTCAGTCTTGTGGTAGCCTTGGACACAGCTCATCACAGGGGATTAATACCAAGACTGGAGAACCTGGCACGAGGAGATGGAATTGCATTTGAGCAGTTCTGTTTCACTCCTTTCTGATCAAGTCCAGAGAGAGCGGTGATGGGCAGCTATTCCTTCTGCTTGAGGGCGCTCAGCTGTGAATTCCCTAAGGGATCACTCATGTTGCTTCAGCTGTTCTACATTTATATGAAGTCTCTGGAAATTTGTGAGACAATTTGGGAAAATTATTCTACTTGGTATTTTGTCTGCTTTCCAACTGACTCAGAAACCATGGTCACTGGGCTTAACCAGTACTGACAAGAGTCATGTTTTAGGCAAAAGTCAGCTGGCTGAAAGTCTACCCAGAAAATATGGAAAATATGGTGATCGGCAAATATAAACACCGGTGGACCTGGCAGCAGCAGGAACCTCAAGATGGTGACTTACACCTCTATTATCTCTTAGTTTTGTGGCACCCAGATCACACTTTGGGCCAATTAGGAGAAAATCCAGAGATTCTGGGTAGCTAAATAAAGCTGCTGTTCACAACCTGGGTAATCTGCTCTAGAGGAGTCTGCTCTTCTGCACAAATGCTGGGGTCATGAAGATGCAAAACACAAGGAAGTCAACTCAGTCTAGACTATGGATCCCTGCACCTCAGCCCTAGAAAAAACACTGCTCAGACTCTGATCCACAGTTCATATGCTAGGCTTGAAAAGATGAGATTTATCTACCTGATGGGATTTTCGATACACAGTGTACAGCAGGATAGAGACCAGCAAGAAATGTCTGGTTTACAGTTGATTGAGCTACAAAAAGATGGATGTTTCATGGTTTAAAAAATTCATATGAAAATAAATTTTCTTGGATCTTTGGAAACTTCCCCATTAAATTGTGCTGAAATACTGAACAACTTGCTACAGGAAGACAGATGCTATCATGTTAGACATTGAAGTCCTTTGACTATCTGGAACAAAGGCAAACTTTTGTGTGGAAAAGTACACATTAGTAGGCTGGATTGATTAAATGCTAGTAATTTTAGCTCAGGTTAAAACATCTGAGTCCTTAATGGGTTCAAGGGCATGGTATTAAACAACAATGAAAGTTTCTAATCGAATTTGGCCTTGGGAAATTCTCTTATATATTCTTTCTGGGTGATGTTTTTGTTTTGGGGGAGCTTATCTACTATCGCGCTGGGAACAACTATCCACTTTAATAAAGTGCCTAAAATATTGCAATAAACACACAGCTTATATCAATAGCATCATATTTCCCCACATAGTATTTGTGTGTGGTTTAATTAGATGGAAGGATTACAGGAAAAGTTTGTGTCATAATGATTCTTTAAAGCAAAACCATAGATCAAAGTTCATAGCTGCCAAATATACAACTTTCAAAACAAGCTCAAGTGCTGCTATTAATCATGGCTGCTGGGGGATTTGATGACAAAGATTAAACTGCTGTAAAGGATACTGCTGTGCATCAGATTCTTGCAACTGTCATCAAACAGTCTGCCAACTATTAACAGGTCAGAAGAGTTGTCCAGCATTTACCATGGGTGGCTCCGTCACTGCAGTTGGTGAGGCTGTCTATGCCACGGTGACAACCAGTGACACCCTCCCAGATAGACATTTGTGGGTTGTTATTTTTTACAGTGTGGCTGAAGTCTTAAGGTCTGCCTATGGAGGAAACAAAAGAGGGGAAACTGTGGGACCTCAGCCTCACAGCACTGTCTCCTCACAGGAACATCGCCTGTGTGGAGTATTTTCTCTCTTATTTTCCACATAGAGTACCTTCCCTTTGCTTACTGCATGTTAAGAGTGCCCACCTGTGGAGCTGAGGTGTTGTAAATTCACCTCCTAGTTTATTTCTCAGCAACCACTCTGTATTAGATAAGCCCTTAGAGAATGCCTCAAGGACCAGCTTTCATCCCATCTGCAATTACAGCAACCCTCTCTCCTTCCACACAGGATCATGTAATATCCCTGTGGGAAGCTACAGTGTTCGCTTACACAGAAACATAATATGAAGGAAGTATGTAAAGCATACTTTGCAGGGCGGGAGCCAACAACCTGTGACCCACCAGCCAGGGCTCTGTGGTGGGTCACCGATGGCCATTAGATGGCATGTAGAGAGTTGTTAACCTACAGACCTGCAATATGCTGCTGTCGCTGCTCATATGTAACAGTGTGCTTGAGTAGTGGCCTTTCTGAGGTTCAACTCTGCAGTCTGAAGCTGGTACCAGAATTTTGCACTGAGCTGTCGGTGTAGCAGATGTGAATGACAGTCTGATGCAACAAGCAACTGGAGATTCAAATCCAAAACCACAGATTTGACTACAGTCTTCAAAGTTTAGGGGAGTTACAGATCTGAATCCAAACTTCACAGCTGTGGCCAGCTATAAAACAAACTTATCTATATAATGGGTTGAATCCAAACTACGTTTGAATGTCCTTCATCTCTGGGAAAGTTTGGAGACACATCTGGCTGGAAATTTTTAAGTATCATCTCATTTTTGCTAGAAGTATCTTTAAAAAAAAAAAAAAGAAAAGAAAAAAAAAGAAAGTTAAAGACTTAAAATGGCAGACATTCAACATTAGATTATTTTAAGTAGTTCAGCCTTTAACTTACCAAACAAAGGCCTTCATTCTACCCAATACTTCATAAGTTAAAGGTATCACGGATCACTTCACTCCTTAATGTAAGAGTTCTGTCTTCTGCTGAATGCAAGGACGTAACACCAGACAGACCAGTTTTAGACATTTGCGATGGTATATTTTGATGTTGAAGGGTTCCTTGCTCACAGACCAGCCCTCATTTGGCTTCTCTTGATTTAAATTTTGTTTTCCAAGTCTCTCCTCTTTCCACAAAAAAAAAATCCTATGGGGCTGAAGCATTCAATACTACAGCCCCCAGACATTTGGTCCCCTTCCCCTCCCAAAATGTTCAGGAAATTAATATATCCTTTTCAGTTATAGCAAAGTGAAATAAATGCCTGCATAGATTAATTGCTTTTATATTCATTGTAAGATGCTATTTAATTACCACCACAAGGATGACTGGATTGGATGGGCTTGGCACGTAACATGTTCTCCCTGAGAACTGGTCTCTTAACAGAGCTTTGGGGTCTGTTTAACACTTGTGAAGCTACACTTCTGCGTACGATTACTAGAACCACATAAACAGAATTTGCTTGCACGTCTTTGTGTGGCACTGACAATGCCCTGCCTGAGTATGGGGCAGGTAATCTGTAGTGCACACTGTGTCAACAAGGCATTTATCATACAGTGATCTACTTGGTGATATATCAAAGGGTCTTTGCAGATGTCTCTGGAAACATTAGTGTCCATATTGTACTTCAAAGAATACAAAGACTATCTGGGAACATTTCCCTGAATTGGGATCCATTTTTCTAGTTTTCTGGTTTCTGCCATCTTACATTTAAATATGGCATCTGGTTTTCTTCTTACTGAGAACCATATACCGAGTATAGTAACCAGGAAAGGGTGGGGAGGTGTTTTCCTTTGGGTTAGTGAAAAATATTGCCTGAGGAATGGAAACACTGCTTTGATTGTGATACAGCCTCTATTTTTTATTACTTTTCTCTGTAAAATACAATAAAAACATTGTGGGAAATATATAGTCAATTATCTGCAGTAGAAGGGAATACATCGGCAAGGCTTCTAGGTGAGGGAGCACCGAGTCCCAGCCTTGTCTTACCTTTCAGTGTGAGACAGACTGTGGCTCAAACACCGCAGAGGCACAAATTTAAAAACAAAATATGAGCATGTGAAATGCAAAAAGCTGGTTATCCACCTGAAAAACATCAGAAAGGGCCAGAAGAACGTCCCTGAAAACAGCATGACTACAGCTGCTGCGTGGGTAAAGCGCTCAGCAACGGAAAGAGGGATGGCTTAGGGTCTGAAAATGTGGTATCCATAAAGCTCAAGTCAGTGGCAACATTACCACTGGCCACAGTGGAGTCCAGGTTTCCTCCAATATGCTCTAAATTTACTCTTGGCTCTGTATTATAGCATCCAAATAAAATCCAGTGGTGTGCAAATGAACATCAGGGTACAGCATAGTCAAAGTGGCTGCAGTGCTGACATAAGTTAAGTCTGTGCTGGGGCTACACTTAATGCTCACTGCAATACCCCAGCTTTTGGGTAGCGTTAAGTATTTTCACATCATGCTTTATCCTTCTGGATTAGCCTTTGATGTCAGTTTTCATTTTTGGCTACAAACTCCGGTGAGATGTGCACTTAGATGTATTTGGATAGAACTACACGTGGGTGCCACCTCAGTACCCGTGACATTTCAAAAGTGTCTGGTGGGATTGCAGGGTCCATTTGTGCTATCTCTACCTCCCCCACCATTCCCTGCCGCAGAACTGGAGCCCACGCGCTTGTCATGAAACCTGGGCATTACCTCTAACGTTTAGAAAGGCCACAAAGGAAAAATTTGGAAATACATCCAGCTCCTGGAGGTTTAATGTTCATTCTGGTGGGGTGGAAGATGTGATATGCAAATCAATTTCAGGACAGCATTTCTATTTTCCCACAGTATTTCTGTTTTCCTGATAGCAGTACAGATCTTCTGATTTACTTGTGTTTCTTAAATACATTTATTTTACAGACTTCAAAATCTAAAATTGAGACAAACATCATGGCTGACATTTAGTAGGATTACTTACTTCAGAGTGGGTAATGAGTCTCTGCTGTAGAAGTACACTTTGAGGTAATAACTAACAGTGTAGCCAGTACTGACCTCTTCCCTTGCAAACCTGTCTGGTGCTTTTGCATGCAGAGAGCCTAGAGGAGGGGAGCAAATGGAACAGCGATGATATTTCAAGAAGTGACAGGCTTTCAGCCAGTCTGCAACATGCTACGTTTGTAGGAAAGACCTAGAAAAATCCTGCACGAAGCTTTAGTTTTAGCCTTTTCAGATGAAGAGGATTCGGATTTAATATAAACAATAGATAAAACTATCACTAAATCACACCCATATCTTCAAGTACATCCAGAAGATTCGGATTCTTGTTTGCTGGAACAGCTCTGTCTGGGCTCTGGGCACCAAACTATCTGAGATAGTTTTATGGCCAATTCAATACTGCTTTGCAAGAGTATGTGGTGACTGCATAGGACTTCTCCTTTTTTGGGTAACAAACACCTTTTCAGAGCATCAACATAACAGCACTGACAAAAAGCATTTAAAGCAAATTGAATTCTCTAGAAATGTTATTTCCTAACGAAGCAAGTCATCACCTCTTAAAAGTGTGTGTCATCTTGGTGTGTCAGTGGTTTGAATTAAATGGGTAACTGAGGATTATGGTGGAAAATAAGGCAGAATATGAATTTCTGTGTAGTTTTGCATATATTAAATTGACATATCAAGAACTTGGTGTGAAATACAAGGCAAAATATTGAATCTGAGGATCACATTAACAAAGAGCTCAACTGACAAGTCAATAAATTTTGTCAGCTGAAATGAAAAGGCAGCCCACAAAGACTAACCACTACCTCATGATAATAAATTGCAGTGATTGATGTTAAAACTTGGACTTCAAAGTAAACTTAAAGGATAATGCCATGAGTTTGACAGCGTATTCAGAAGAATGCAACAAAATAGTAATTTCATTATGTGAAGTTGGTACATAAACCTCTAAAAGTAGCTATTCTTCAGAGTTTTTAAACACACCTCTATACATACTAATTAGATGTATTATCTTTACAGGAGAAATATACTCACAAAACCTATGAGCTACTTCTGCTGGTGACTTAAGTTCCTTCTGTTGAACTGCTCATGGTATAGACTTGCTACCCATTGATGCTGACGCTGTGATTTTAAAGTTTCTCCCGTTGTTCTCTGCTGAAGCAGAAATGAGCCCTCTCAGAGTCTGATTGTGCTATTCCAAAAAGGGCTCTTCTCTTATTAAAAACAGAAGTTTTCATTCTCTCTCGAGACCTGATATTTATGATCAAGCATTTCATGCCTGTTTCTCTTGCCCCAATTCTGGTCATTTGCAACAATGCTGGTGTTAAGTGACTATGAAACCCTAGTCTCTAAAGTAATCTGATTTTCAGGCCCTGTGCCCTATGTCACATGGAATCATTTATTGCAGTACAATGGGAAATAAGGCCACTATGCCTAACAGTACTTCTGGGGGGTGAAATGTTGCTGATTGCTAAATAACAGTATACCCAGATGATTATAGGTTGTAAATTGTGCCTTAGGAATTGATGGATGGATGTTTGCGTTTAGAATAAGCAGAACAGACAGGGAATGACCAAACCAAGAGCACAGGGAGAAAATATGCAGGGTAGTGAGCTCCCGCTCAAGCACCTGGTCACATGGAAGTGCTAACTTCCCAGATCTGGCTGATACGGGGCAGCTGAACTGGTCTTGGCAGCTAGGATGAGCTGGGCTATGAGGACCCAGCAAGGCTCCATCACTGGCTGACGAGCCTGGCAAGCTGCTCGGTCCCTTCTTCTCACATAAAAACCTCACCGCTCTGCTATCAGCCTCAGCATCTCCTTGTACTCAACATCTGTCGTGACCTTTGCACACAAGTATCAGGGAGGTTCACCAGCAGATGGTTAAACTGAAACATTTAAGAATTGTGGACTATTTGGATCATTGCAGCCTGTTGTATTAAGTCTTTGAATTTCAGAGCTTACCTTAGAGTCACATCCTTCAGTTTTGCTGAAGTTGTAGAGGAAAAAAAAGGCCCAAGCCCTTCAATTTTGCAAATGTAGTAAAAAGTGTTTGAATACACACTTTAATATATTTTCTGTGGCATTTTTGTAAAATACAGATATATAATTATAGATATAATGCATATATAGCATTTACTATATTGATAAAAAGCTAGTCTTTTCACAATGACACACCAATAAGTATTTACAATATGACTCAAATTTTAAGGAACAAATGTTTCAAACAATATTGTGTGGTTATATGATAAGAATAATTTGAGGAAAAGTAAGAGACCAGTTCTAAAAAATTCCCAGACGATAAAGTACATACTCTTGCCGGGAGCACCTCCATGAACATCCGTACACAACCCTTTCTTCTCCCCCTGTAGGAACATGCATGATTTAGCTCTCCCACTTTTCTATCTAGTTACAGCCCTTAAATGACATGGATAATTACCTCTACCCTTGTTCAAGTACAGATTAATTTTATCATTCTTCCCATTTAAAGATTTGTCCTGCTGCAACACTTCAAAGTTTTGGCTATAGCAGGAATTACTATACACAAGTTTCTTGTTAATTTAAACCAACAGATCTATGACAATTTACATCATTGAAAATTTGCCCATCTTCTACACATCGTAGAACCATTTCACAAATTGTTAGTGTAGGGTTTTGAACAGTGTTTTTAGCATTGCACGTCTTTGCTACGAGGTCTGCCTCAAAGGACACTGCAATGCCAAAACTAGCAACAGACTTGAAGTATGTGAATGCTCTTTGTTATCCTCATATATAAGCACTACCTAGCCATCTATCTGTAAGGTACTGTCCGGAGTACATTAGATGTAAAGATGATCTTCATCTTTAATGTACTGTCACCATTCACTGTGAGGCAGAGAAGTGCTATTATCACGTTTTACAGAAGAAAAAAAATTAGATACAGAAAGGCTGAGTGAATTGCCCAAGGTCACTTGGGAAGTTTGTGACAGCAAAGAAGCAAACCCACGTCTCTTCAACTGCAGGCTCATCCTCTTGTCTTTCCAGCTTTGAATGAGAACATTCTACATGTGTTCTTTAACGTAAGCAAATATGCAACTAATAGAAATAAAGCCTTCTCCAGGCACGGGCTTAAAGGCTGCTGTGGTTTCTCTTCTATTCCGAAATAATAAGAGAAGATAGTGAGAGGGCTGTTTCTGCATGCATTCTCTCCAACCCACTGAAGAAACACCAGCTGCAATGAGACTTGCTTGAAGTGGGAACAGTTAAGCCCACTGTTTGCCAGAAAAGACACAGGAACTCCTGAGAAACTCAACAATCCACCTTCACCGAAAAATCTAACAGAGGAAAACGTAAAATCTGAAAGGCGTTATTCTCCTTCAATGCTGACCAGGGAAGCATTTTCAACTACCTTTGTACCCACTTTGTAATACAAAGGAGGCTTAGTGTACTGTCGGAGGCGACCCATTCTCTCAAGCATTAAAATCTGTTCCACGACCTCTGTGGTTCAGCTCTGACAGGCGGGCAGCTGAGAGGCAGCTTTTGCTGCAGGACTGATGCACACCGGGGCTGTGCAGGTGCAGATGAGAGCAGAAATTTCACTATGACAAGTGTCTTCCCGTGTCATCACTCTGGAGAAGCCTGGTCAGGAGCAGATTGTGATCTGCGTTCTTATAAGCACCAGTTCAAACCAGAGCTGGGAAGGAAGGGAACCTCAGGGCAAAAACTGACTGAGAAACAGAGCAGCAGTAACCTCATGACAGAGAGAAATAAGAGGAAGACAGATGGCTCCCTGGAGGGAGGGACATAGGCTGTAGGTGTCATGCTGGAGCATTCAAAGTAAACTATTAAAGGAATTTTGCCTATTGTAATCCTGGTCCAAGTTTGGCCGTGTTACAGGGAGGCAGCTACAACAAAGTTCAGCTTCCAGCAACACTCGCGGACAAACTGGGTCATCTGCCTAATTGCTACAGGCCATGTACTTATGAGATACTGAGGGTGGAGGACTTTTGCCCTTATTAAGAAAAAAAAAAAACAACCAACAAACAAACAAACCCAAAACTTAAAACACAACACAAACACAAGGGTAAAACCAATAATGGAATTTCTTATCCTGCTTGTTTTTTTTCTTTTTCCCTAAATCAAACCTGCATTTTCCTTTAAAAAAGTAAAAATACAAAAACAATGATACATCAGAATATCCTACTGTCCAGTAAATGTCTTATAGGCAATATTTATGAAGGAAAAAATGCATCAAGCCCTTCCTTTGACAAAAATGAAGCACCTCAAAGTTCATTCTGTATGAAGGAATGCCATTTCTCCTGCTGTTAGTTTAAAATTACTATCACCACAATTTGAATATGCATTATTTGTCTTCAAATACCTAATCATAAATCTAAACTAATGCTGAAAAAAAAAAAATATCCTAGTGAGAATGCTGTGCCCATGATAAGCTAAAAACAGCATATCATGAGAAGGCAAACTAATCTTTCCGTTTACTTTGTAAATAATCCATTAGCTAAACTTCTATTTTAGGCTGGATGCTTGATGCTTAACACTTAAAAGTCCACATACCCTTCATATTCCTTGTAACAGAGAAGAAACTTGTAAAATGCCTTTGGTGCATCAGCTTATCATTGTATGAATGTTTTAAAGAAACTCACTAGTACTATAGGAAATGTAAGTGGGCTTGTTTGTGTTTTTTAATACTCCAAGTGTCATTTCATTCTTTAAAGGGGTTAGAACAGAGGAGGGGGAAAGGGGAGGAAGTCTTACTTAATTTGTTGCATATGTCCCAATGTGTTATATAACTAAGTGTATTATACCAGAAACTAAAGCAGTCTGCGCCACAACAAACTCTATGTAACTCAAAATAGGAGAATAATCTGGCCACAAGCAAGTCAAAAACTCAGTGAAACTTCCTCATATTATATATACACACACTTTACAAGCTACATCGAGTGTCCTTCCATATTCCAAAAGAAATACATTGTAGACACCAAACATACTGTACTTTTACTTAAAGGCTTCATCAAACCATATGTGCAGACACTTGAGAAGACGAGAGTGTTAAGCTTCCTAGGGTCCTAGAGTCAAAGAAATTCTGCTGCCCCCCACTGCTAAGTAAGTGCACTCCTTCCACGGGGGGCAACATCTGCCGATCCGTCATGGTTCCACTTGGCGAGGACCCCAAGAAACTTCCTTGGGAAGAAACGATTTTCTCAGGACTGGCAGCCAGTTTAGGGGATGTGGAAAAGTTATATCCATAGAGCGCACAGGGGCTGTGCAGTCTAAACGTGTTGTAGGAGCCTTGGTGGGTTTGATTACTGGTAAAGGCATTGCTGGATGGGGATGGCATGATGTACTGGAGCTGTGGAGACATCCCTGAAATCTGCATAGATAAGCCAGTCTGCGGGCAGCTGAATGCATCCCCATCATTGCCACTCATAGACATATTCACAGTTGTGCTACTCGACACACCAACATAGGAGGGAGTCCTCGGGGGTGCAAACGTCTCACTGGTTTGGTTTGTGAGCCTGTTGTAGGTTTCAGCCAAAGAAGTGCTGTATCTGTTCAGGGTCAAGCCTGAGCGGGCACAAGCTGTGTAGTCAGCTGGAGCAAGGCTACAGAGCTGGCTAGTGTTGGGACTGAGGTGGAAGGCTGGAGATGAGCAAGGGGAACCCGGTAAAAGGTGAGGGTGGGTAGATGGCACTCCACTGCCAGATCCCTGGAGTAAAGTAGAAGAACCTGCATTTCCTGGAAGAGAATATTACAGTGTAAGAGGCACATTGGGAAAGGTTGGCTTCCTAGGTGACAGATCAAGACCTTCGTCTTTTATAATAAACCTTGACATGAAACATGAGGCAAATTCATTCAAAAAATATTGTACATATGCACGCGGGGGCGGGTGGAAAGGTATGTCACAGGCGTATTTTTAAAGAAACAACCTGACAAAGAAAAAGAACTTAAGTTATGCTTTTGCAACCATCACTCAGTACTCAGAGCTCCTGCCCAAGAAGTTAACTACTCTTTATTTGACACTGGAAGGAAATTGCATGGCAGCTAAGATGTAGCCAAGTGAGTACCACATCACAGGAAGCTTTCTTCAAAATGACAAATTTCGTGTTGCTATGCTCTTGCTACACCCCAGAGTGTGTTTCAAGCATTCTGTGCCTGACTTTCACTGTCAGAGCACCAGCTAAGGAATCGGCTCCTTAGCTCAAATGATAGATGCTCCCACAGTTCAACAGCTTTGGGAAAAAGTTCACAACTTCAGAACAAAAAAGCCCTGAGAACAAAACTTCAGAACAACTCCAGGAAAAGTGTAGGTTGAGTACTGTGCATGGCTGCTTCATTTCTTGCACGGGTAGGTGGAGGTTTAGGTTTGCAGCAAACTGTTTGCAAACTGTTCATTTACTGGTATCAGAACTTTTTACATGACAAATACTATTGCTGAACACTCCTGAAAGCTCACTGCTTGCTACAGGTGAAGCCTTTTCTCAGGACTGAAAGTTTCCCAGCTGCAAGAAATGCTTCTGTTTCTTAGAAGTTGTATCTCCCTGAAAAAAATTAGCATAGAAAAAATAATTTGGGCCTTTCACACTCTCCCAGGTGGAAGGCACTTAGCAAGACTCTCGTTTGTGAATCACATTAACAAACAGCTTGATGCTGCACAGAGATACGCACTGTCAGTAAGTTAACAGGGTTTTGTGATAGTTAAGCTAGTAAAAGGAAAACTACATTAGTGAACTCTGCCTGCTGCTGCTTGCTCCACAAGCTCAAAGCACGATGAGACACCACCACATTCCAGAAATTCTGATGCAAGGCATACTTATTTTTCTTTCGATCTATGTCAACATCTCCGCTACCTGAAGATGGGCACTTCCAGCACTAACAACCACAACAAATGTCTAATGGCATCTTTCAGCAAGTCTATGAATCACCTCCTGTCCAAGTTATACAAGACTGAAGATTCTTCAGGGATCTCAGTTCCCATCCTCTGAACATCAATTCTAACTTCGACAAGGTCCTTAACCTCAGGCAACAGCAGAAAAGGAAGCGGGAAGTTCATGGCAGCGGTTCCCCTGCACTCAAACAGTGCTGGTACATACAGATGGGGCAATACAGCTGGTCTGTCTCCTAGACAGATTAACTTCATACTGAGTTGCCTTTCAGTCTTACACAGTCTGACAAGGTATTCCAGGTTTGATGTTGACTTCTCATTACAGGCCTTTTGTATGAGGACCGTCCCTCACCCCCATGTTCTGTCCAAAACTCTGCCAACCCTCATCCAACATATCTATGACTTGGCACAAAAACTTTTTAATTGCCTCCATCAAGCACTGATGCTCAAGATGTCTCAAAGGAGTGAGCTAAGGAGAAGTTGACAAAAGTGATTTCTGTGTATTTCCATATTTTCTGGATTTTTGCTCTGAAGATGCTTAATGACTTTGCAATACATTACCAAGAAAGCAGGTAGGATGTTTGTAAATTTGGTAGCAGGAAATGGGAAGAATCAGAAGCAATATGCCTGATTTAGTCGGGAAAAGGCTGAGAGGTTTTCTATGTGCATTGGGGTACTTTGGAAACAAAGGAACTCACAAAAGAGTACAGAGACTCCCCTCTCTGTCTCAACACGCCATTTAATTGTATCTCTCCCTCACAGCACTACCTCTATGACGGGGAAAGTGGAAACTAAAAGGTTAAGGACTGAGGAGCAGGAAAGAGCAAAATGGAGAGGAGGTCCTTTTTTTCACTCTCTAGGATGCAGATAAAGTTTGTTGGGACTTGTATTGAACAATTTTTAGGTCTTTAAGAATCAAGAAGGCTTTCCAAGGAAAAAAACAAATTAAGCCTGCTACTTAATTACTTAAGAGGACATTTCTTCTCTCATTCCTTTTTTTTCTCTCTTAAACACCCAAGTAATTCCTACATAGGAGTTTGGATGTGTACAATGGAACTCATCTATAAATGATGTCTACCTCATCTATCTAGCCAGAGCATAACATTACAGAACAGGTTATTCCATACTTAAGTAACTGGCATTCTCCTTCATGTGTGAGCTGATTTATCTTTACAACCTAACATTTTTACTGCCACAGTGGTTAAGTTAGCATTAATTTTCTAACTTAGAATAAATCTGATGAGGTGATAGTCTGCACTGGGGTTGGTTGGTTGCTTTTTCTCTGCAAGTGACACACTTACTTAGACTCCTGTAAAGCACGATGGGCAAAGCTTTATCTTCATGCATTTTTGTTTTGGAAGAACACAAAGATGACCCTTACCTTGTTTGGGTATCCCAGGTATATCTTCAAATGTAAGCGTCCTCAGTGAAGGTCTCCAGAAGGCATAAGACTCTACCAAAGCTTCCAGTCCCATTCTATTTAGAACAAAACCATCATGGTGTCATGAAAGAAAGCTGTATTTTGTCACATGTCTCTGGACACTTCACATCAGAAACATAAAAATTAGTAACATTTCAGGATTATTTTGAAGTTAATTTTGCTTTTTATTAAAGACCCTTACATCCTTATCCATGAGATCACTGTGATCTGCAGCCACTGGGCTGGCAGCACGCAAAGAGTTTCCCAGTTCCACAAGTCTGGCTCTATTTCAATAGCTTTGGCCTTTTTGGGAGGGTTGTTTAAGGGGAGAGATTTGGCTAAAATGATGTTAAACATTTTCCTAGTATGATACTTCCTTAAGAGCAACCGCTCTAATTGTGGAGGGATGATCTCTTATTTTTGCCTAGAACAAAGGTGATCCACTGACAACTTTGATTAAAACAGGATTCCCAGTCATTACTGATGAGTTGGAAAATGACGCTTGCAACGTGAGCAAGGCATGTGCGCACAGCTCTTTTGCTACTAAAATGTGTAAAGCAAGGTTGTGTCTTGGTTATTATGTGCTGATCAAAATGCCTTTAGAAACTAAAAATCTTTATTTTTCAATAGTGTCATGACAAAATAGAAATAAATGGCTAGACAATCATGGCAGACAGCATTTAGAAGACTCTGTATTTCCTGAAGGTAAAGGCTCATTTGTTTTCTGACAGAATTTTATGAATAACGCACCTCAGAGGTATAATTTTGCTGTTACTTTTGGCTGCTGGGGCCCAAAGGCCTGTTAAGTGTCAGCATCAGGCAGACACCAAATACAAGTACTTGCCTTTGAGCAGCAGCACTCTGTAAATTCAAATTATGCAAATAGCCCAATTTGAAGCTACCAACATGTTCTTCTGATACTGCTTCTTCCCTACTGCATTTCCAGCAGTATCACATACGTATGTCAGGAAACAGTTACAAAGTATTTATTAGCTGAACCTGGTCTAAAAAGATAGCCTTAATTTTCTGCAGTAATGGTGAATTTTCATTTCTAGTTAAAGTGGAGATAAAAGCCACCTCCTGGAGGAGTGTAGCCAAGGCGATAATTTATACAAGATGCCTTCGAACAATTTCCACATTTTATCACCACCCTAATTTACGCTATCAAATGGCCAAGTTTATTTAACAAAACAGTTATGTTTTTCCTGAAGTATTTAAAGGGAGAAATTCTGGTCCTTTCCTGAGTAAAAGTTTTTATAGGGTCAAACTTAAGGCCTAACTGAAGAATGAAACTATTCTCAGCACATAAATTCTGTTGCACTTTGCAAATGCACAGGGAATGCTTTTAAAAGGTGAAGCTACTGATTTCTGTAAAATAGCCTGTGGGACTGAACGGGAATGACCTGAAAGGGATTATTTTTAATTAAACAGAATTATTGCATGCAGCAGTGCAGAGTAAGATAGCTGCAATAATTAAAGCAATATTGAAAATTGGTTATAATGGTACCACAGTATTTTTTTTTTTACACTTTCATTGTAGATTAAAATGCCTCGGTGATACACCAGCCAGAACAATGAAGATAACAGAATTTTAACATTTCATTTCAATCCTTAGCAACAGAGTAAATTAATAATCAACTGAGTAAACCAGTAATTTAAATTGAAAAAGAATTTTTCCTCGACAATTAAAAATCTGAGCTGCATTCCCAAACATCCTTATTCAGTACCACAGAGCCTATCAAAGAAAATAGCAGTACTGACTTCAGTAAACCAATGTCAATTTGCAATGGACAAGAGTTTGCACAGTCACTTCTGTAACGAGTGTGTTTGTTACAGTAAAAGCATTCCAACCTCATCTAAAGTCCCTTCCAAAACATTTTACAGAGGCTGGGCCTTCCCACAAGACCGGTCTCCTAATCCATTTTCATAAACTATAACTTGCAATTATATTTACATAAACTGTGTCTTTCAATTAAAATATCCGGCTTTTTTCTACTGCCCAAACTAAACTCATGCCTAGCAGTCAAACAAAAAAACCCCTCTCTGGGTAGCCTCAGTCTTACAACCGGATTTGCGTGGTTGCAGATGCAGTACTCTTACTCCACCTACATTGTCCTCAGTAATACCAGGCTGTCCCACCACATTAAATCCAGTTCAAGAATGGTTACTGAATGATCCTTTCCTCTCTGTTTTCCTCTCCTTTCATAGAACATTATGGAAGAAATTCTAACTTCCCTTAAACTCAAGTATTTCAGAGGAGTCAGGGTTTCACACTTCTTAAGAGGCTCCTTAGTACTTATGTTACAGCTCTGCAAAAAGCATGCACAGCAGAGACACTGCCTATGGAGAGCTGTCAAATAGGGCACGTATGGCAAATTTTTTCTTTCCCAAGTACACACAACCAGTTTTGCTTCTTCAGTCACTGCATTTATCTGGAAGTTACTGTTCATTTAATATCAAACTAGAAGGCTGCAAAGGAAGACAAAAGTCAATTTGTGCTGGTGCCTGGAGCATCCCTTCCAGGCCCCAGGACAGAGCACGGCCAATTGTTTCTTGCTAACAGACAAAACACTTAGTGACCAGCAAATGGAGACTGCAAGCTGAAAAAGAGACTTACAGTGAATTCCTGTAAATCTTTACAGCTACCCCACCCCTTCTATAACTGTTCATCCTTTAAAAACGACTCTTGTTTGCTGTCCAGTCTCAGCATTTGTGTAACTTAGGTGGAAGCAGAAACCAGGCTTTAACGCTACAGCCTCTGCTAAAAGAGAAGCTCAATAAAGCAGTTACCAAAAGCTACTCTCCGAGCATTCCTACCAGCACAGTCTGCTCCCTTCTCTGCAAGGCTAGGTCATAAATACAGCAGCTGTAGACACCAAACGCAATGTGGTCACTGGAACTGATGTATAATATGCACCACAATCAAATGCTGCTTTTTTTAGCTGAAATGGTTTAACATACAATTCATAACAGGCTTAAATATTTTGCATTAAACAGTCTTTGGATGAAATACCTTGTCAGTACTGGCAGCAGAGACTAGACCCAAGTCTCCACTTTGCACTACTCAGATTCCCCATTGCTATTTTGAAAGATTCATGGATCAAGAGAGAACAAGCAATTAATCAATCCAACCACAACAGAAGAGGTGGAAAACCAGGCTCATTTCAAGGTCATCTACAGCCTAGTAAAAAAGGCATTCACCTAGGAAGTGGATTTACCATTCCTCAGGCTAAAGAGACATTTGAATGCAGGTGTCCCACCTCCTAGGCAAGTACTAAACATAAAGTTACTCCAAGAGGTGACTTAGTTTCTCCCTCTTTAAGAGAAAGCAATGAGCCATTCATCCATACTAAATGCTGCTTACATGCAAGAAAGTCTGGGCTTATAGTTTGACACTGGCATCTGCCATTTGTGTCTCCTGCCAGGAGAATGAGAAGAGATTTCAGGAGCAGCCTGAAATCACAGACCTGAGTATGTATTAATTCTATTTGCAGCCTTCATGGTATGCCACCGCTTCCACCGAAAGGAAACCTGAGTACGTGAGTCAAGCCATGTGCCAACCCATTATTGGCCTGGATGGTTAGAGGAGTAGGAACGGGAGCCCACCACAGAGAACATTACTGGGAAACCTAAGTGCTCCATCAGGCAGTCTGAGTCCTCAGACTGATTTGTCTGTAAAGAGAGGTATTCCCCTCTACCAGCTTTCACAAACCGATTCTGTCAGTAGTTACAAACCCACCTCCTTCCCCAACACCTACCTGTTACGTCCCGAATCTCTAAACCCTTTGGCGAATGGATTCCGATCAATCTTCAGGCGAGTTATCTGTGAATATGATTAAAGAAATTATTACCTGCAAATGCAGCTAAGTAACACACAAAATTACTATCCGGACAGAATTAAGCCGACAACGGAGTAGAAACATCTTCACATTTGTGTGGTTTAAGATGGTTGTCCTGAAACACCGCAAAATAAGCACCAGCCTTCTGATCATTATTTTTGCAAATCCCAAGGGAAGCTAATAGGTATTTAATGCTACCAAATGGCAGGTTGGAATTCTTAAGAAAAATCTTCTGGCAAATGTCATTCTTCACCTAACAGAGTATACTGCCTAACTCCAATAAAATTTAAATTAAATTTTATTTCTGTACAGGTCAAGAAGGAAATGTGAAAAGCAAGATTATCTCTAGGCTATTATCCTCCATAAAAAGCCAGCAACCCCCGTACTCCAAATACTTGTAATTTAGTTAAATAAATGGGATAGGCACCAAATAATTATATTTCAGTACTTATATGGCTCTCCTGGTCTTTTCTTTATAAAGATAGCAAGGCATACATAATTTCCCAAAATATAGCTGCAATAACTTACTTGGAATTAATAAAATGTCCACTAAGTATCAACATACATAATGACACCATAGTTAAACAAGTGGTAATAAGAGCCAAACACTGGAGTCATGCAACCTGCAGTTTACTTTTGACTTTGAATCTTTGTAGACTCAGATAAATTGCAGTTAATAATATATGCAGAATCCAGTTAATGAAAACAACTGCAACTGTCTTCAGACCTCAGCTTCTCTGTTAAGGTCCTGGGAGTTTTGACATCACTAGAGTCAGGAACAAAAGCACTTTGAAAATTCTATCCAGACATGTATCTACACTTAATGGTACAAAAACACCTTTAAAAATTAAGACTGCTCTTTGCCTTGTGCTTCAATGCTGTATTTATAATTAAGACACCATTAACTATGCTAACTAGACTGTGTGATCTCCATAATAAGAATGACTTTTTACATGCAGCATCTAGCCCACACGGCCTGACGGCTCAGCTGTAGCCTCCAGGCGCTGCTGCAATACTCGTAGTGAGAGCTACTTGTAATACAAAAAGGGTTTAGATGATGTTTTTTAATAAGTGGTATAATAAAAGTATCCACTTTTCTCCTATCTCTTACTTCCCTGGTGTACTCTGAAAAGCCTGTAAAGTGCTAAGCAGAAAGCTCAGGTTACCTGTTGATTTTGGTACGCCGTGACAGTAGTGAAAACTGTCTCCGGAAAGGAGAAGGCTTTCACCCCTTCTCCTGAAGGGATAGGCTTGACAGGGGACAGATCATCTCCACAGTCTTTTCGGATGACATGGACACGAGGCTGGTATTTATGCATAGAGTGAAGGATAATCTATGCAGTCATGAAAGGAAAAAGATAACATTTATTAGAAAGGACACCCTGCTGTTTCAGGACTAACAGCTTTTTGGAACAGATTACGGTATGTGTTTACCATGCCACTTACTGGAAATCAAATGTTTTCTTTAACCTCTGAAGGTTCTTATTACAGTAGTCTAATCCCTGTGCATTTATGTTATTGCCAACCCTAAGCATTTAAAAATTACGACTCATGAGCTCCAAATTCAGAGACTAGCTCAATTGAGATTGGCTTAAAAAAAAAAAATAATAAAAAAAAAAATCACAAAAATACTCCTGATCCCACTGGAATTAGGAAAGTTTTGTCACTTTTTTCCACTGGAGCCTGGGTTTGATCTAACAGGATAAACAGCAGAAGCATTTATCCGTTGGTTTTGGAACCTTCAGGATATGCTTGGAACAATTGTTTTCCTGATATTCCAAAGGCTGGACACATATCTTGTTTTGAACGCAAGCTGAGACTCTCACACTCTGAAGGAGGAGAAACTTAGAGACCAAAATCCAAAACTCTAAAGTGTTAATAACCCTATATTTATACTACATACAAATAGTAGCAATATACAAACCCCTCCCAGCATACAAAAGCTCAATTAAGAATAAAGTATAAACAAGAAGTATATGAACTCATAGTGCACAAAATTAAACACAAAAATACCTCTTGGTAATGGCGTGAATTTTTTAGAGATTTATAATACAGATTTTTCCCTCTGGTTTACTCCACTTCAGCTAACCACTACTGAAATAGAAGATTTCAAGAAAAAAATAATTGGAAGCTCAACTATTATTGTTGGAAGGCCTAAGAAATTACTAACTCGATAAATAAATAGTCCTACGGCTATTGGCGTGTGGAACCCCTAATCAACATTCAGGAGAAGTTTTTTAATTTCCTACTCCTTGAGTAGCCTCAGAATGTGCATGTGCTGAGGTACTCGACAGAGCCCCTATGCCAGACACCATGGAAGTTCATTCATCCAAATTACATAGAGGACATTACATTCATTTGGATAAACTAGAGTTTGGCTAGTTTAATACACTTGGTCCTGGCCAGATGACATGACCCCATTTTGGATAAGCCAAGTTTCTGGATAATCAGGGGGTTTATTAGCCTGTAAGTAAGGTTTTGACAATGACATCACAGGCTCCAATTAATTTGCTCAGGGAGCACCCTATGTATGTATGTTCTCATATGAAGCCTTTTCCCAGTTTCTTAAGTCTTGCACAAAGCAAGATTTTTATCATGCAAACGTGTATTCCCTTTTACAACACTCCTTTCAGTTCTCCGCTGGCAAAGATCTACAAAATGAAAATGTAGAGAAGACAGCACATTCCTGATCCTGTTTTCCTGTGAACACCCAGTGATACAGGGGAGGTGCAACAGAAAAAAAAAGAATCAAAGAAAGCTCTGTTCCAGTGTTCAACCCCATCGCTATTCCGTGCCCTTCTATTTGCCTGGGTGCCACTAAGCGTGCCACATTCTGCTCTCACCCCGATTACTTCCCCTCATCAGCTCTGCGGTGCAAACTACCGCTTTGCCTACACGGCGGACTTGACCGTACACAGTGATAGCCCAGCAGCTACGAACAGCTCTGCTCATGTATCAGAACAAGTGAAGTCACAGCAGTGTGGAGACGAACACCTCCCACTCCTTATCTCAGTGGCTATTACAGCTAAACTGATCCCCGTCATCTCTTAAGAGCAACCTGGCTTGGCTCTGTGCTATGCTGCACTACATGCTTCCTGCGCTAACACGCTGTTAGATGATTAGCAAATCCACAGCGTGAATTTTTTTTCTTCATTTTGTACTGTGCCTTGTACATTGGGATCTTTGTTAATGATCAGGACTCTGAATTCTAAGTAATAAATACGTAACTGCTGAGCCCTAAAGAGAACGCTATGAAGACTGGACATAAAAGGAGTGGGAGATGCAAAACTCCAAAAACTGTTTAGCTCTATTATTCTAAGCATCATCTAAAGGTATTGTGAAGAAAAAGCTAAGGAAAAGGAGATAACAGCTTTTCATTTCACAGTGCTTGCACATTTAACAGCACAAATGGGATCTAACAGTTTATCTGTTAGATGATCTGTTATCTGTTAGTTGCTGCAGAAGCAGCAACTTTCTCTTTGTACCTTTAAAAGCCAACAATAAAAAACCCCAACAAGAACAAGTCCCACCAAACACCAAACATGAACTGGCATTATTTTCAATTCGGAGTTGAAGTCCCTGCCCCTCTCTGCAAATCCCTCTCAGGGCAAGACCAAAACACTCTGTGAGGGAATAAACCTCTCCTGCCAAAGGTAAAAATCACACTTTGACCACAGCAGCTGTCAAGACATCATTATCAGATGGAGGACGCAGCAGCAGGGAGCCTGCAGGCAGGCAGCAGAGTAAGGCAACAGCCTGGCAGAGCAAAGGCGGCCAAAGCGCCTGCAGACACACAAAGCTGGATTACCTTCCCAATGCGGCTTTTGAGAGATGCTGCCGTGATGAGGCCTCACAGCTGACCATGAGCTCAGCCACTGCCGTGGCACAACCATCACAGCCAGAACAAGCCTGATAGTCTTTCACCGGGGAGATGCCGGTCCTCCGACAGTTCGGTGGTGCACAGACTACAGTCACCTCCCCACCACCGGCATGGTCCTCACCTGCCACTGTTGTTGCCAAAAAATCCTCCTGTATTGTGACCTGCAAAGCCCATTCATTCAGTCTTCCTGCAGTCAGGGAAGCGTGTGGGGTGGAGGAACATGGACTCACTCTTCACAAAGACAAAAACTGCAAGTGCAAATGCTGATGTTTCCCAGCTTTCCATTGTGACAAGAACATATAACTACCCATTGACTGTAAGCAGAGCTTGCTACTTGGAGCCAAGTCTGGGCAGAGTAACAGTCCGTCTCTGCTTCCAGCCTCACCCCACTTTCAAATGGGGAAAAAAAAAAAAACAACCACCAAGGAACAATTAACACACTAACAGCCTCATTTTCACTAAAAGTTAAAAGA
Source organism: Aramus guarauna (assembly GCA_013400195.1). Classification (NCBI taxonomy): domain Eukaryota; kingdom Metazoa; phylum Chordata; class Aves; order Gruiformes; family Aramidae; genus Aramus; species Aramus guarauna. The sequence goes on from VXBL01003104.1 coordinate 703,912, forward strand.
TGTTTCTCTGTATCAAAAAATAGTCAGTTGAAAAGCATGGAAAATAGCATAAAAAATATTGCCTTTTCCCCTCTACTGAAATTCAGATTAAAAACTGCATCAAAATAGAGAAATCAGCCAGCTCTAAGCAGCCAGAGGGAGAGACTGCTTTTACAATGCAGCACTTACTTCACAGATGAGAGAGGGATGAGAGGCATTAACAAAGAGTGCCCAGACCATGCACTTCTGTCAACTGCAAAACGCAGGTTTACTTTTCCTTACCATCACAACTCAGATGAAAGACACAAATGCCACAGTATGTGTCTTAACACCTCTATAAGCACGCAGTCTTTCCAAAGTAGGGAATTCACCTCGGGACTCCCTTTTGAGATCAAAAACACACAAAGAAAACATACCCTTACAAATTTTGCTCCATCTCCTCGGTCTGCAAGTGGAACCCATGTATCAGAGAGTGTCCTACGTGCAGATGTACTCCAAAATCTCTCCGCAGAACAGCGCTATAAAATTACGTCGTCACAAACTCCCACTCAAAATACTGATGAAAATACCAGCAGGCAGCAAGAAGCCCGGAAAGTGTTCAAGCAGCGAAGAAAGATGTCTTAGAGATGGCCGATCTCCTTTCACAAGAAGCTAATCCCAAGCCAATACAATGCAAGGGGAGCTGACTGTCATGAACTATACCACAGTACAAACATGGCACAGGAATACTACCTTAGCATCTGCAAATACTGTCCCCACTCCCATGGACGTGGGTCACTTCTCTTACTGGTTCTGAGAGTTAAAACTCTGGAATAGGTAACAGGGCTCTGGGTTGATCTCATGAATGCTCCCTACCTCAACGGTGGCAAGATCAAAACCCAGCCCTGGGATTTTAACATAAAAACTCGGCAAACGCTGACACCTCTGAGGAGCACAGTTAGAATAAAGGAACAATTTTGACAAGGATTAAAGCCCTAGAAGCAGACAGCATGGAAAGCACACCCAAAGAACAACAGCTAAAGCCCAACGCTGCTTGAGCTACTGGAGGAATGATGGCAGAGTGTAGACACCCCACTGAGGTTTCTCTGAGCCAGTCTGTCCAAGCAGGAGGGGGGAAGATAAAAAAACAACTTTCTAATAATCTAATATATACCCCATCTCCCATACAGGGGTGAGAGAGTCAGAACACTTGATGTAAAAACAAATATTGGAGGGACAGTACAGCCTTGACCCCTAGCTTTTCTAATCCCCCATCCCTCCCCTGGTACCCTCCTGAGAAAAATGGTTCCTTCCTGCTTATGAGAAACAATTGGTTTTTATATTCATCACAAAATATGATTATTCGTTTTCCATTATTGCTGGAGGCATTCAGAGGCTACATAGCTTTTTCAATACAGCATTCCACACTACCATAGCTTTAAAAGAAAAAATGTACCCATTGGAAGAGACACTTTTCTGCTTTCTGCTTTTGCCTTTTCTGGTAATTATGAATGACATGTTTCCAATTTCCCAGATTTGAGAAATATGAAATTATTTTACAGTCATCCTTCTTTTGTCCTTTTATTTTAATACTTAAATTTCCATTTTGGGGAGGAGGGGCCCTGCCGTAGCCCTCAATCAGTTCAATGTGTCTCAAATCAGTGTACCAGGGCTTTGCTTCACTAGTTTCCAAATCGAAACACTTAACTAAAGACCAGAAAATTTATATCCCCCCACAATATGAATAACGGCGTGCTGTGTACACTACACAGGTTTCAGTTCAGAATAAAAACAAAGCTAAGATCTGGGATGGAAAAATACAGTCATACAATTCTCTACACAGCCAAGATTTATCACAGGGCAGTTTGCGACTGCAAGTGCACGAGTGGACCACGGTACCCGCGTACCACCCTTCGGGAACGAGTAAGTACAAAAACCAGCGGGCCTGCTATCCATTGGAAAAGCGACATTTTACCCATTCACATCCGCCTCACTTTTTAAAGCCCTTACAATAGACTCAGGACTCAGAGAAAGCAACTCCCACTTGAGAAGAGTCACAAATACAGGAATGTTGGGGGGGGAAGCTAAGGGAACTACGTGTGCCAACCTTAACGCAAACACACACTGTCAAATGACACCCCATAACTGCAATTCTGGAAAGAAACAATGTAAAAGGTCTTTTTTACAAGCCTAAAGAAAAGCGCTGATAACTCAAGAGATGTGAATATCCCCATGTTCTTTTTAAGGAAGGGCGCAATAAAATTATGAACAGTATTATACGGAAGAGAGGCTTTTTATCCTTGCTATCACATTCGCTAGCTCAGTCCAGCCAGTCTCCTGTATTCCAGCCTCTGTAACATAAAAGTTGTAGCTCCTGCACAATTTGACCAGAGTCGCACGTTAATCTCCTCTGCAAACACAAACCAGGGAGGAATAAATCTCACACTTAAACTGGGACTATGTATTGACAAAATACCTGGCCTAATGTCAGAGAGGCACAACCATACTGAAAGACGCATGCAGTATCTTTGTACTCTGTGGCCAGTACATTTTCTTTCACTCCCTTCCATGAAGGAGAAAGTATCCTGGTTCATAAATCGGGCTACGCCAAGGACAATGGAATCCACATCCTGTCTCAAAACTTGCCTCCAACATCTTAAAATTCTACCACTTGGAACTCGATGCTCCTTCTGAAAGGAAGCCAACATTTGCCATTTATTACAGGATTTTGCAAAATTAAAGACTTCACCCTGACTAAAAACAATTCTCATTTTTTAATTATTTCCTAAGGTGTCAAGTAAAACTATTTCAAGGATTGCTGGAAAGATACTGGCTTACATCTGTCATGTTTCAACAGTTTTGAAGAGAAAAGGAAATATTAACATAACACATTTTGTCACATTAGATAATGTCATAACTAAACAATTTAGAACTTGCAAACAGAACACTCATACTGCATACGTCTTCGCCAGTTTTTTCAGAAGTAATGAGCCTCAGCTGTGAAAGGGTCTTGCTTCATAAGGTATGTAATAAATCATTATCGGAGCGAACCCAGCTCCCATGTTGTTCGTTTTTGACTGCAATTATTAACACCTCATGGGATTTCACACAAATGTTTAGGTTAAGAAAATAGTTAAGTGTATTTTTATTCACGTGAAGTTATTACACACTATTAATGTTTCTTCTAGCCACTTGTGAATTTAAGCGTCCTTTTTGATCGGAGCAGAAGTTGCGAGTAACACACTCGGTGGGAAAACATGAGAGCAATTCTGCCCCTTCGTATTAGGCAATTTAGCCTTGTAAAGTCTTACTTTGCAGAAGGAGTTCTGTTTTTGAGGGGGGAGTAAAACAGCAGGCTCTAATAAGCAGTTAATTATCGGAGCAGAAAGTAAGCAGATTTTAGATCTGGATGGTAAAGTTCCAAAACAGCTTTGAAAAGTCAAGCCTATTTCTGGCACCCTGAAGCTGTACGTCAGTCTTTCGGCGCTGAGCAACGTGCCTACATATAATACTGCAGAAGAGCAAGTACTCACATGCCCTTGATCGTCCAGCTCATTATTGGTAAGCTTCAGTTTGTCAAAGCTGATCACTTGTCTCATCCATGTCTCCCCGGAGGCGGGTGAATCAGGGTGAATATAAACGCGAGGCGGTACCGGGGAGTCAGCATTACCGGCCACCATCCACTTGGAGCTATGATAAACATACCTATAAAAAGAAAACAAACACCTATAACCACAAAACCCGAAATAATGTGTCAGATCCATATGTACAGCAAGAACCCACCAATTAACAAAATACAAAAGGACAATAAATAAAAGTAGGGTTGTTTTTTTTTTAATTTCAAAACATAGTTCTGGTATCTGCAAAAGTAAGGTTAAAACCCACGCTCTGATCTGACCTTAGTCGTCTTAAAATAAGTAGCAGTCTTAACATCAGGTTCCACACTGAGCTTTAAGCTGCTGTCAGTTCTTTAATTGCTACAGCTCTGCTCTGAATAGGCATCAGCAAATGGGAGAATCTAGTCCATCATTTATCAAACCAAGCAGTAATTCCTTATTTGGAAGATTTAACATGTTGAGTCTAATATAAGAGTCTAGAAATAAAGCTATTGAAGGGAGAGAACTTTATGATTGGGAAAAATAACGAAACTATGTCAAACTATGCTATTGCTATTTCTGCAAGACTATATTAATTTTCTTGGATAGTACTGCAGAAAAGCTTAAAAATGAAAAAACACAGCCCATGTTTCATTTGATAGGCCAATGCTGACAAAGTAATTTTCTAATAAAAATAGTGTCTGTTTTGGTAGAAAACTTTTTTTGAAGGCAGACACTTCACAGGGCAATTTAACAAGTGCTAATTAAAAACTTCAAGGTATATTTTTTTTAAAGTACAGTAAAATTCCAGTAATTCAGCTACATTTTCTAACAAAAACAAGAAGGACTTTATCAAATCATTTGTTTGTACAATTCAGTTCCTTATTAGAAAAAGACAAACAACATAATCGGAAATGAAAACAAAATGATCCAATACATGCATTGCTCCATACAATTCATATCAAGCTGTAAAACTAAAATCTAGAATGGTGGTGAAATTCACTTTTGGAGACAAGTTCTCCAGATTTGTCAGAGAGTCAACTGTTGTAACATTTTTCATTTATTTTATATTTGTCAGGTTAGATTAAATGCATGCTTTCCCTACAAAGGTAAATAAAGTCATAAACACACATAAAATATTTTGAGCAACAGCTCCGCTTCCAAAAATTTACAACAAGGTCCAATTTTGCTAGAAATCTGGACCTAGATGTAATTTTCTTATTTCCACTTAGTTTTGCTATCTGCTAGGACAGCTAAAGACTAGGCTGCATATGTGACTGCTGTTGTATCTTTCACATCTAAAGATCTGCAAGACAGTTTGTAAAGCCACATGAACAGCCAAAGTTAAAATAAGTCAGCAATAAAAAAAAAAAAATTATACCTTGCACAGCAAAGAATGAAAAGTGGAATCAAGTAAAACATGTAAAACATTAATATTTAGGGGATAGGCTAAAGGTATGGTATACTGACACATAACTGCAGAAATTTAAGTTTGTCAGCTAAGAAAATACTGCTCTTCATACAACTTTTGCAAAGTTCCTTCAGTTATGTGGGCACCATGTATCACACTGGGCAGACAGTGCAGCTCAGTATAACTGTATTTATTTTAAATGAAAGGAGGTTTAAACAGCTCATATTCAATGTACCTGGTTTTAATTTTTAATATTAACATTTTTAATCAATTTGGCATAATTACCTCGCCTTTCTATGAATTAAGGAATTGCTCAGACTTTCTAGGAATGATATGCTTAGATTGCTAAGTAAATGCACACATGCAACACAAAGCAAGAAAAGGGCTTTCATTTGAGCTGCACTGCACTGGTCCAAAGAAAAAAGCATTTTTTCTCCATAGTGCAGTCAGAAAAGCCTCCCCTAACTCTATGCTCTGGACATCCTCAGCACTGGTATCTGCATCTTTTTGAAAAATACAAAATCTAAAATGGTCCTAAGAAATGTCTTATACTCCGCACAAGAAAAGGAGAACATTGCAGTCAATGAGGAAGGACATGCAAAAAACACAGGGCAGTGTTTCCTTAGAAAATGAGACAGCATTCCTGAAGAACCAACCTTTTAGTCTTAGTCTGAAATACTCCTAGCTCTACAATTAAATCTGCAGTGGTTTTCCCTACATTATGCTAAGTATAGGGTTGAAACAATCAAATCAGCAATTGGTAAGGACCTGATCCTGCCTCCACTGAACTACTTGGCCAGGCTCCTCCTGGCTATTACGGAGCACGGGATTGCATCTGTAAAGCGAGAGCCACAAAACGTCTACAACTCACAATAATAACTGCTGCGGGCCCAATCCTGCAAACATTTCTACAGGACCAGTGGTTTCAGCAGAGTCCAACTAACTCCCTCGAAACACCACTGCCCTCACCACAGTCAGAGTTTCAGCACATAATTCATACCCTTAAATGTTCAAGAAACAACTAATTTTGTTCTTCACATTATTCTTCAGACAATATCCTCCCTTCTTTAAAAAACAGTAATTAGAAGCATTACCCATTATGAATCTAAGCGACCAAATATCTGAGTGATAAACAGCTTTTAAATTAAATGATACAATCAATTTGAAGTGTGACCAAGAAAGCTTATACGCCATTAAATCAGGCATCAATACCATTAATGTAATTAATTAATGTTAATGTCATTTAGCACTAGAAAAATGCACATTTTGATATTCATTTGTTAATAGGGGATATATCCCACCGACATGATGAGGAATAAAATATGATAACATTTCCTGACTGCACTAAACTGCACTCTGAAAGCCAAAAACCTGAGCATCTGCCCACAGTACACACACAACATAAGGCAAATGTATAAAGAGCTCCAACAGAAAACTTAGCTGGGTTTGCATACTTGGCACATTTTTTTTTTTTAATGCACTAGGATGAAAATAGGAATCTGAAGGAGAGTTAAACACGACCTTCTGCTAATTTATGTAGTGTTAATGTTTTCTTCCAATAGCCAAGCTCCCTATGGCTTGCATCATATGTTTTTTGCCTTAAAGTCACCATACCTGTATCTTTTGTTATCCACTGGCACAATATCCATAGCAATATAATACTGCTGATGTGGGTCTAAACCTGAGATCTTCACTCTCATTGCGGGAAACATCCGCCTGAACATGGAAAGAGAGAGGTCATTTTTAATATGAAACAGACTGGGGAATGGTTGTTTAGGAAAAGTAACCGGTTCGTGGGATTTTTCTCGTTCTTCCTTTTAGCCTACAGAGTCCTTTTGGACGATTATAGTTACATAGCCATGAAATGGCCCATTCGATATGTCAAAACAGATTTCTAAAGTGCATTTACTCGAACAATGCTTCGTATGTTTTGGGATACGCTTTGGGAGTACAGCTATTACCACATCATTTCAACTTTATTGTTAGACAGTAAATCATTGGGATTTGAGACTTTACTCTAGCAGTACACCCATTTAAAGCCATTTGAGAGATTCGCTAGAAATACATTTCTGGAGATGTGCAAACCCCATCTCCACCCAGGAAGACCAATACTTAAAGAAATGCAAAGTGACACTGAAGTTTCAACTGACAGCAGCAAATGGTGTATCAGTTCCGTAGCAGCAAATTAGAAAGCTAAATCCGGGGTGCTACGATTATAACACCGCAAGGATGCAGTTATAAAAGCCAACGTGCCACGCCGTAACCCAACAATATGGTCTTTATTGAGACGGGACTTCCTGTCTGCAACTTACTAAAGGTGAAGTGCAAGAGCCACTCTGTCTTTGAAAGGTATAGTAAAACTTCTTTATTGAAAGCAGAAACGAATCTACGAGGTAATTTCTTAAAAAAAAAAAAAAAAAAGTTGCGATATAGATCCTTCTGCGGAAAAAAAATGGAGTAATTAACTGATGCGATGGTTTTAACATAAATACGTATTTTTTAGCTCACGTTTGGCATGCCTTTTATCAAGAAAATTAATTGAAGAAAAAAAAGCAACCAAAAAACATCCTAGCGATGAGCTGACTGCAAGCTAATGAAAGGTGCTTTTCTGTATTTTAGAAACCTGAAAGTCATTCCAGTATACTCGGTATTTGCTGCTGTTCTTAAATATATCTATAAATCAATTAAAAGTCGTTACTGGAAAGAAAAAGCCTATCTCCGTTATTTCTGACTAAGCAGAGGGTAAACCTGACTGCGGTTAACTAGTTTTTGCTGTTATTTCAGTGCACCTGTAAGATAAAACAGAAATTCCCCGACTGGACTCTCTTAAGACAAATGTTGCTTTGTGCTGTTTAAGACTGCGTTTCAATCATTAATAAAGCCTCTCTGAAAACGTAGAAGGTAGCATATGGATTCAATAAAATATGTTTTTGTAATTTCTAATAAGTTCAGATACTTTTATACTACCCAGGTTTTTACCATGTGTATCCACTGCAAAGGGGAGAGGTTTCCCCTCAGAAGGACACGGCGCTCCCAGACCTCGCCCTAATGAACAGGAAACCCGAAACGCCACATGCTCCCGTGCCCATCTAAAATTATCGCCATCTACCTGCCTCGTAAATCTGGGGGGGAAGGGGGGGTGTCCCCCGCTTTTTGCCCGCTTTGATCTGTCCGCCCGCCTCGGGCGGTCCCCGCCGCCCCCCGGCCCGCCGAGCCTGGGACAGAGCCCGGGAGAAACCCCGCGGGTGCCCGTTACCTTCCCGCCTTCGTGATGATCATCTCGGTGCCGATTTCGTGGAAGCGCTTCCAGAGCTCGGCGCCCTGCAGGTCCACCCGCGGCGCCTGCGGCGTGGGCAGCGGCGAGCCGGGCCTCGAACCCTTGGGGGAGCCGCCGGGGGAGGCGGGCGGGGAGGCCGCCAGGAAGCCCTCCTCACAGCCGCCTGCGGAGAGACCGGAGAGCGGAGGAAGCGAGGGGGGCCGGGGGAGCGCGGACCTCCCGACCGGGGGCCTTCCTCAGCCCCAGCCGGGCCCCGCCGACCCACCACCGCGCCAGCCCGGCGGGGGTGACTGGCTGCGCCGGGCCCGGGCCGAGGCCTTGCGTGCCGGGACAGGGGGGGGGCGACCCGAGTGCCGGTCGGCCGCGCTGGGACCTCCGGGCGGCGAGAGGGGCGCCGAGGCGTCGGGCTCAGTTCCCCGACGCGGAGCCCAGGGGCGAGCTGCCCCCAGATCCGCTCCGCGCCGGCCCGGGCGAGCGGCGGCCCTTGCGAGGGACTGGAGCGGTGCGTTTCAGAGTACCTCAGCCGGCCTCAGGCGTGACATCTGTCCGCAGACCTTGCGCCGGGTTTCCCCATCGCCTCAGAAAGATCCTGTGCTGGAGCTTTTACACTTTAAAAGCATCGTAGAAAGAGTACTTTGGTCTGGTCGCTGTGCCTTGATAACTCTGCTACGTGTGGTGTCATGAGTAGGTTGGACATTACTTAAATGACTCGTTTTAATCGTATAATGTGTGTTGGTATAAGCCTGCAATTGCTTCGAGGGCTGCACAGAAACAGTGTTACTGCTTAGGAGTGCCTGACAGCGATCATGTAATTCCTGAGCATACTTATTTTGCATAATCCTTGAGCACTGATTTACCTACTGAAATGATTTCGTAATGAGTTCAATATCTTTATAAAACTTTTTTCTGCATAACCATATTAACCATATTTTATTTGCAGAAAATATCAATTGCTTGTATGATAAACCTGTCACAGTGCAATTATGTGTTGCAGTGGCCTATCGTTACTTTTTCTTCTTTAAATTCACTTTTGTTTCTAGCTATTGCTTCAGTGTCTTTTTCCTTTTTATCTTCCATCCCACCAAACATGTCACTTTAGAACTCTTTTCTTTCAGAATTTGGATCCAGCTCCATCATAGACCTTTTCCAGGTTTGTTTCTCTCACTTGTCTGGCTTCTTTGTCCAAGGTAGTGGTTGAGCATTGAATTTTTTTGTTCTTTACTGTTGGCTGCCTCTTACGATTTTGAGTACATGCTTAAAACCTGGCTTCTCGGTAGCCTTTTGAATGTCATCTCTGTTCTCCTTATTTTTGTTTGCCTTTTTTCTTTGTGAAACATCTTCAGTGATTCATTTAAAGAGTACTTATCTCTGTTGTTGCTTCAGTATCCTTTCCCTGGAAGACCTTCTCTCTCTTCAGTTTGCTATTGAAATAGATGGTCCAGAAATATAATTCAAATTATCAACTTCACACTACTCACAGATCATAACCTGATAGTTCACACTTGTTTTATCTGAACTAAAAATCTGTCTCTGCAGCAGCTTGTGTGGATTACCTTGAATTCCTGTAGCTTGAACACAAGTACAGTCAAAAGTAACTGGATGATTTAATTTTTTTTAACCATTTCTCTGTAGTTAAGGAAAACTGCTCCACTGTATTTGTTTTGTCTGTGGGTTTGTCTTTGACTAGGTCTCTTTCTTGCAAAACATAATATAGAATTTTTTTTTCTATTAAGTCACACAAATCTCTTGCCAAAAGCCTTTGCATATTGCCTCTTGATTTGTACTATTTCTGTCTCAGAAACTCATAGTCTGTTACATCCTGCCAGTGATCATCATTGCTGTTTACCAATGATGCTGTTTGAGATGGTTCTTAGGAGTTTTTTCAGCATGTATTAGTATTTGTGCTTTTGCCCACTGTTTTAATGCCAGGGAAACTGGGGATTAAGAGAGACAAGAAGTTAAAGCAGCTCTCGTATCACACATTCAATTCCTTCTTGAAGCCCAGTTTTCTGTTTAGGTGCCATTGCATTTGAAAGTGGTAAACAGCTGATGTGTGGATAACACTGCTTATTAAATTACTCACAAATGTCAACACCATTGGGTTTTTTTTTCTGTCACTTAGTTACAAACTGTATGCTTTTGTAGATTGTACACTGGACGTTGGGGCTGTTTTGCCCTGTATGCATACACAGAAATCAAAATCTTGTTATGTGCTAATTTCTTTCAGCACAGCTTTCCTTTAGTGGTGTTGCTTAAACCTTGGCTCAGTGCTGTTGCTTATCAATAAAAGTATGTATCTCTTTAAAATATGAAAAATTATTTGGGATTTTCTTGCTCACTGAGATGTATTGTTACTGCTGGGAACAACCATGGATATAGACCTTGCTTGTTTCTTCAAGAAATCTACTTGATATTGTTTCATACTCTTCATCTTGTCACTGACACTGAGTGTTATGAGGCTCTGTCTGTCTGCTTTCTTTTTTATGGTGGTGGGCCACGGGGGATGGGGCTATTGGTAGTGGCAAGAAGCTTGGTTCTGCTCCTTTTTCCTGCAGTCATAACCGTGACTCTGCTTTTGTGTGGGAGAAGTTGCTCAATCCACTGAGCTTTTTACAGGTAGACCTAGGCTGTTTTTACACGACGAATCCTAATAGAGAGAGGGAGTTGGGAATCATCTGCCTCTTGCTTTTTAGGCTTCCAATTTCAGACTGATACTTTATCGTCATGTTCCTTTTAAGAATTATAAAGTTAAAGCTTGCAAGATAGTCACTGGATTATCTGTTGCTCATGATGCTATAGAAATAGGAATATCATCAGCTTCCCATGACTGCTCGATTTTTAATTATTTTATTTTTTTTACTTCTTACTCATTAAGAGAAGCTTCAGTCCTGACCTATTATGTTAATGTTGAGACTGTATTGCAAAGGATGTTTCTTAGCTATGCTTTAATCAGCATCAGTTTGATAACATTTCAATGATGATAATTTATAAAGCTACTTTATGTGGCTGAATTGTGGCTGATGTCTGCGCTAGTTTGCAAGAAACTCACTTGGCAGGTATGGATTTCCATGATATGTAGTGTTTGCATTATGACCGTGTGTACTTTGAACTGTATTTCTTAATTAGGATGTGATGTGACTGTGCTTGCATTCCCAGTAAATCTTACTTGTCAGATAGTTTTTGTTGTTGCTGTTTTTGTGCTTTGACTGGAGGCAGCAAACAGCAGACTATCACCCCTTACAGCAAGTCTAAATAAATAATCTGAATTGTGGATTTTCTCGTCACAACTAATTCCATGTTTTGTCCTAGCTGGTTACTTGTCTATTGCATCTTTCCCATTATCCTGGTTCACCTTTACAGTGTATATCACTGATGGAGCAGGTTAGAGCAGATGAGCTTCTGAAACCTGTCCAACTTTAGGAAATGCTTGAAGCTGAGCAGCTGCCTGAAGTATTACGTGGTAGTTATCTGAATGTTGTCTTCTGTACTGACAGCTGGAGCAATCAGTTCTTTGTTTCATCGGATGAGGTAGTGTCCAGAAGATGACATCTTATGCCTCTGCCTCAAAACTTCAGGGTATTTAAATGACCTTTTTTTAGTGAGACTCTAGAACTTTGTAGACTTACAAGCATTCTTATTAAATATAGTGTGGCTGTCTGGCTTGAAAGGTATTGATATTGGTTGGGATTAGCTTTAGTTCTTTCCTGAAAGATTTCTAAAGAACACTTTTTTGTTTCCCCACCTGCAGTACCTTGAGGAGTGCAAGTCCTGCATCTCACAAAAGTATGTCCACTTTGTCCAGCATCTAATGTTGTCTAAATCTTGCTTAATCTGGCTGTGCATCTTTTGTGCATTGTATTTTGTCATGGCACAGAACTGAATATGCTTGAGTATTATTTAATACAATCTGCTCTACAGCTATCACGGGTTAGTGTATGATACATCCTTTCATGAGCTCTTCAGGTAGTGGTGTAAACATTAATTACTGTATTTTGCAATGCCTGGGGTGTCTCTACCACATTGACTATTAGCTTCCCAAACCCACTGGGTGTCTGTCTTTACAATTCCTTTGTATTTCAGTAGTCTGCAACTTTCATAAATTAGTGATGATTCTGGCTTCAAGGTGATGTTAGCAAATCTGAAATGTTCTAGCTGTCTGTGTTGAAAGCTTAGAAAATTACAGTCTGCTTTCTGATTTCCTGTTTTACACAATATTCCCTGTGATAATTCTCTGGAGTATTAGCTTTCTGCAGAGGGGTAAGAAATCATTCTTTGCACCTGAAGAATTGCTTATTAGCTAATTAAGAATGGCAATCAGTTTGGCCAATATGACAGTGTTTTGTGATCTATAAAGGATATTTGGATTTTTTTTTTCTTTATTGCATTCGATCCCAGTTCCTTTTTGCCTTTACTAACATTTCAGATGCAGCTCCCTGTTTTCATGGGAGGCATTGAGTCGTATTTGGGGCCATGTATTCTTGTAGGTTTTTTGTTTTATGCCAAAGGCCAGAATCTTCTGCAAAAAATGTTTTCTTTATTGTCCATGGTGTGAATCCATGTAAAAAAAAATAAAAAAAAAATCATTTGAAGGTTAGTTGAAACATTCTTTTCTGTTGTAGAACAAAATGGATTTTATAGGAGCATTGAAAAATTAATCAGGAGGACTAGTTAGTTGCTTTATAAAATTTATGCAGCATTTGTTAATTGAAAAATCTTTATTTTCAATAGAGAATAGCGAAAAAAAATTCCTTATTTATAGTCTTACAGGTTTGTTAAAACCTGAAATAAAATTGATAAATACATCTGTTTATAATCCACACAAAATCACTATCAACAATGGTCAAGAAGAAAAAAAATTTGGCTGCAAATTGTTTCTTAGAGAAGTGTTACTAGTTAAGATCCTGCTGAGTGGAGAATGAAGGGAAGACTCTTCTTGATCACAAGTTCCTAGTGTGACATGCTTGGAACTGCATTAGAAGTTTCACAAAATGTGGCTTTGGACACTTTCAGATTGTTTCTCTTCTTTCCATAACTGTGCTCTATCTCAGAGTTGTGTGCCAGTCCAGTACTTCATCAGTGACGCTGCTGGGGTTCCTCAGATGCTTTAAGCTGGGAAAAGAGAATACTGTTGTTCATGAGGAGCAGTCCCATTTGTTTGGTTTTGTCCTTCTGTGTCACCTACTGTTTGTAATGGCTTAAGCATGTAGCTGCATAGCAAAGCAGATTGAGGAACTGATCCTAGCAGATTGAGGACCAGATCCGACTTAAAACAATCTTTTTTCTTTGAAGTGTATGTGAACCGATCCTCCTGTTGAAGCTGTCACTTCCATTAAACAAAAGATGGGGAGAAGGCAGAAAGTGTCAGACGATTTAAGAAATTGTCCTTTCAGCTACAGTTCTCAAAACCAGCCGTTTTTCCACGTCCTTCCAGTGTGAAAGCCATGTTCAAATACTCATGTCTTACTTCAGTGAAGTAAATATCTAGCTGCTGGATGACAACCTGTTTCTGATAAGGCACCTGCTTTGGTCCATACTGAGAGGATGAGGTGTTTGTAAGTCTTCTAAATGGTTTTAAAGGGAAGAGAGAATTTGTGGAAACAGACAAAAGCTTGAAAAGAAATGCATGGGGCTAGATGAGCCTGTCACTGTGGTGCTTCAGCAAATACGGAGGTCAAAGCAGGACCCTGCGATAGTCAGTAGCTGGGGGTGATTGCAGAATGGGAGCTGTGGTGTTCCGCTGGGAGATTGCCGGCCTTTGCCTTTTGTTCTACACTGCGTTGTTGCCACGAGTAGTAAGACTTGCTGCGTATCCTGCTCCAGTGACTCAATCTAATGAACTCATTTTGTTTCCATTCAGGATTAAAGGTGTCTTTAATTTTGTATTGCTTGTGCATGAAAATGGTATGTCATACTGTGCCTAAGTTGTGAATGACTGCTGCTGAAGTAACTCACATCTGGATTTATAAACCAGCCCTCCTTTTCTTCCTTTCCTTTGCCTCCTTAATAATACTTTTTCTGTTCTGAAATAGGTCGTAGATTTCTCCTTGTTAAGCATCTAAACATACCTGATAAATGTGTGTAAATCCTATAACCTTCTGTTTGTCACACATTGACTGCTTTGATAACCTGAATTTCCAGGTAATACACAATGAAATGCTTATTGGTTTTTTGGTTTGTTTTTTTTAGCATGAGAAAGTTGAGTATTTCTTGTGATTTTTAAATAAAATGTTTTTTTCCTTTTCTAACTCTATATGGATGCACACAGAAGCTTGTTTTCTACCATTCATCTGTAATAAAAATTTTTGGGTCTAAATTTAGCCAAGAGAATCTAAATTTGTCAGAAGAGCTTTTCTATTCTCCATGACTAGAGGGACGTTTTATTAGAGAAGCTACCTTCTTTCAAAGAAGTCTCAATTCCTTTGGGACTCACTTCCAAAAAAGATAAGTTTCATTGAATGTAATGGAAGTATAATAAAAGGGGGGTGGTGGGGTGGAGATAGGATGGTTCAAAAATATTTGGCTTAAAATTTTAGAGAAACATAGTAGGCTTATCTTTCCGTTACTTAGTAGGCTTATCCATCTGTAATTCGATTTTTTTCCAGATGCTGTACAGTCATCAGCTGTTCACTTGTGGCTACTTTTTCATTTTTGTAACCAGTACATTTTGAACTGTACAACTCTCTTAACACAAGTGTCACTTATAGGTATGACTTGAACACCAGTCACTTAAGACTGGATATCTTTATTGACAGTGACAGGTTTGTTTTATCTGAGTGAATTTTAGTAGGAGTTGAACATAATATTGGATTCCAGTCAAGGAAGGGTAGGTTTATAATGTCTATTATTCTATTAAATTTTTGTGACTTTTCTGCAAAAGTCAGTGAAACTGGACTACACTGAGTGTTTCTAAGGATTGCTGCTGATTCTATTGTGGAGTAAGGACTCAGATATAACTGTTAATCATAATTCTGTTTTCCTCTTGGGCAGACATTCAAATTGTAAAGCTGTTGGTCTTTCTTCTACAGTTGGGACCTTTCTTTGAATTAACTTTATACATTTGAAAGAAAGCTATGATGTGTTTGCCTTGTGTTTTATAATCAGTGACTTTTCTGTTTGGACACAGTGAAATAAATTGTGGCAAAATTGAAGTTGTCTGCCAGCATTTATAGAACTATATTTATTATAACAAAATAATATTTTTAGTGCAGGTATCAGCAAAATGTATAGAATATTATTGTCATGCAATTTAGAAGCTGTGCTTCAGTATATCCTATTTTCTGTAATCTTTATTTAAAAAAAACAAAACCTAACAACGCTAAATTCTGCATGTCTATTTTTTTTCCTGTGTGGCATTATTTAAAGGTAAACACTGCTCTCTTAATGTAGGTTGTGAGTGCTGCATGTGTGCTTTTCAGAGCAGTAGTGTGAGAAAGCTGGCAGTGGAATGGCAGGACGGCCTCATCCTTATGACAGTAACTCCAGTGATCCAGAGAATTGGGATCGGAAATTGCATAATAGACCTCGTAAACTTTGTAAACATTCAAGGTAGGTGCTATGTACCATCTATTGCATCTCAAAAACTACAATAAAAGCCCATTCTAAAGGCTACTGTATCTGGTTGTGGCAAGTCCTGTCATAAATTTTGTAGTTCTGAAAAGGAACACTTCTTAATTTAAAGATATTTTCTAACCTAACTGATTTGTCAGCTTCCCTAATTTGTGCTTAGATTTGTTTTGCTGTGGATGGGATTTCAATCTTTTTTTTAAAAAACTAAATGCCTTGTGTGCATATCAAGACACCAGTTGAGTGAATAAATATATGATTTTTTGGGGTGTGCTTACTAGGAGTTACTTCCTGTTCATCGCTTTTTAGTTGTTGGTACTCTGTTATACAGCATACTTAAAATAGATGCAACTTGCTCATGGTGATAACTAATAGTTGAATGCACGCAAGTATCACACTTCATAGCATTCTTTGTAAAGCTTGCTTTTGCCTGCGTCTCTCACTGTAAGAATATTTTTTAAACGCTTCTTGATTTGAAGATATTATGAAGTTAATTAGTGTTTTCCAGCATAGTGTTCAAAAATGCATTAAGCAAAGTAGTTAGTCACCTAGCAAATGTATCTGAAGAAACATGTTGCTGGAAATATATATAAGCGTGTATCTTCCAAGTACTTTGCCCTTTTAGAAGTGCTAAATATAACCGAAACATCTCTGTTGCTAGCTAAAATTGTTATGACTTAAGCTTTCCCTCTTGCAAGATGATGAAAAAGAGCTAAGGAGCACATTCAATAGCAGCAACTTAATTCACATTTTTACTGCATAGATCCAGATAAACTGGACTCAAGTGTTGCCCAAAGTATTCTATGGACAATTAATATTGTGGGTTATTTTCCTGTTATTAAATCTTGGATAATTGAGACATCCAAGAGAGCAGGAAAAAAGAATGCACCAATAATTAAAAGGCTCACAGGGAGACCCACATAATTATAGGCCTGTCTGTGATGTGAATAATGGAACAGTTAACACAGAACCAAAGAGGGTGGCTGCTGCTGGTCAATATAGGCTTGTGGAATAGAGCTTTGTACAGTTGATGGTTTTATTAAGATGATGGTGTCTGGTAAGTTGTTGATCTGTGCTTCATATTTAAGATCAAAATGTGATGCAGTATCAGCAAATGAACAATATAGATATAATAGGGCATTGTATGCGAGTTGAGGACTGTTCACTGTCAGGTCTCGGAGTGTGATTATAAATGGGTGATTCATTGCTGAGTCCAGTCCATGTAGTTCATCTCTGATCCTGTGCTGCCTCCCATGACTGGTGATCTGGAATAAAACCTAAAACTGATATTGATGTAGATGACACATGATAGGGAGTATGAAATAATGAAAGCACTTGTTAATAGCATGTGACCTGAGCGGTTTGATAAACTGGGTGCAAATACCTATGCCTTCTTCATATGACTAAATAAGAAGCTAAAGATTTAGGAACAAAGCATGTAGGCCATTTTTGTAGACTATGTATCAACTTGATCGTTGGTAGTATTGGCATTGTAAAGAACACTGACTCAATGGGTAGTCAATTGAACGTAAGCCTCCATTAACACCATACGGTCAAAAGGGCTAATGCAGCTGTTGGATGTGTAGTGAAGTTGTTAGAAATCTGGTATCAGCAGTTAAGGGAAGATTTTGATTAGAGGAGATTCTGAAGACATAGATGTTACTAAATATCTTTTGAAACAGGGAAAACTCAAAAGTTAAATAATGATGTCTTGATCAGTCTCTGAAGGTCCTTGCAGAAACAGCATTATGATGATAAGCTTTAGTCAGTGGGCAAACTTGTAATAAAGCATAGTAGCTGGAAGCCAAAGCTAGGTAAATCCAGTCCAGAGAAACAGTGCATATGTCTTACTGTATGTGGTCTGTTGTGGATTATCTATTTTGGGGAAATGTTTAAATAAAAAGCTGTGCAACTTTGAAAAGATTACTTGAAGCAGATAGTAGGTAATTTGAGGAAATCTTTCAGAAGGACTGCTGATGATCGCTTCATAAGGTCTGAATTTAAGGTTCACACATCAGAAGGTATGAAATCTATCCCTCTAAAATATTGCAGCTAAGTTGGACATATTTCTGGCTAAACACAATTTGTGTTTCCAATAAAATGCTGAACAGCCAGTGTTTTATGGAAGCTTTTAATGTGTACAGTAGAGATACAGAATTCAAGCTAACTTCTGATTTATTTATTTTTTCCCCAAATAATGTAGATCCATTTTGGAAAGCTTTGCAAATGAGAATCCAACTAATAGATGAGGTCATAACAGAACAAGGAATAAATTAAGGAGAAATATTTTGTTACCTTGTTCCTTTGAGATACTTGATTACTTCAGAGAATCCAATTATTGGAAAACAGTGTACTTTATTCAAAAGCATAAACAAAATAATTGGATTTTGGGTGGCTGAATACAGACATATTACTATAATTTCTGACTTAATTGACAGTGTTTCTCCAGACAAGTGAAAGTCTGTGTGAAAAATGCAGTGTGAGAGGGGGGGGGAAATGCTTTTGGATGCATAAGTTTTAATGGTATAACTTGAACAGAACTGCTTTGTTAAAAGCTTTGAGAACTGCAGTCTTATTTGTCTTGCACTTTCAAAATATGCCTTGTTACCATAAGGGAAAAAAATATTTAAGATTTGAAAAGTGTAATGGTGAAATAAGAATTTTATAATAAATCTCAACAAGGGAGTAATATTTAAGACAGATGCTTAGCTTGTCACTTCTTGGTGCTTTGGAGTGTTTAATCCTCCAGCCTTAACATTCTTAAAATAGCTTAGATAATGTTCTAGACTCAAACAAAAGCTAGGACTGTGAGCCGTCCTTCTGTGTGTAAGCCTTATGTGGCAGCCAGGATAGCCATGGAACTCGGTTCCCTCTGCTGTGCCGTCTATTTGAGGCAAAGGACCTGTGACAAAACTGTCTAAGGGGGTGCATGTATTAAAGTTACATAGGTTAGGATTACATCTCTTTCTTTCTAGTTTGGTGAGTATCTGATTTTTTTGAAACCTCTGGCAAGTTGTACTGTTGTTTTAACTCCTCCTTTTTCTTGTTCTGAGATGGGCAATGTAATGGAAAACTCAGATGGGAGAGATTCAGAAAATAAAGACCAAAAATATAATGCAAATGATCCCTGGAATAAATCTAAAGATTCTAACAGGATGAAATTTTATGTTGTTAAAACTGACTGTAACTAATAATACAGTCTTGTTTGTCCAAGCTATTACAAAAATCTTTGAGATGCTTTTTATTTAAGTACCCTAATAAGATGGGAGAAAATTTTCAGGAACCATATATTGACTAAATGGTGGCTAAGGTTCAAGTAAATGGTCTCGTATTTTCATTATTAGGTATTGCTGTTCTGCATTTTTTGTTTAATTTTTCATTGGTTATTAGCTTCCCACATGCAATTTCTCCATAGTGCTGTATTTTTGTTGTTGTTGGAAGACTTTAATTCTAATTCTGTTGTACTAAGTGCTTTCTCTGGTATTGTGGTGAAAAATCTGTGATTTAAGTTTGCCTCTTCCTTAAGATTTCTCTTGGATTTCATTTACTAAATCTATTTCTGTTTTAGTCCTATTTGATAGTTCGTTTGTTCATTCTGTTTCTATAGTACAAGATTCAAAGTCCTGCCTGCCCCAGTGCACTAATGAACAAGATGTGGCTGTGCTGTGATTCTGTTGTCGTGACTCTTGAACCTCTTGAATCTTTAAAAATCTTCAGCTTTTATATATTGTGCAGATGCTGAATGCTGAGAATTTTTTTTCCTGTATATTAGTTTTGCATGCTGGGAGGATGCATTCATGGGTTGTGAATGGAAGTGCCACTTGCCTCAGCATTTTGTAAGTACATGAAGCATCCCCAGAAGGGTCCTTTTCTTATCTCTGGAATGATATCAGAGTGTATAATCTGTTTTCCACTGCAGGATAGGTTTTATTTCTCTTCTAAATTGAGTTTCTGCAGTTGAACTTGGGGCAGGCCTACGTGAAAAGAATTAGGCCTATTTTCACCATGGGCTCAGGTCATAGTCTATGAATTACCATGCATCATCTGCTTTAAGCTCACTGCAAACCTGCCTGCTCTTAATTGCAACATGGTATTGGCGGATCAAGATCACCTACGTTTTATTGGCACTAGGACATAAATCCCTCAGAAGAAACGAAGATGGGCTGGGAAGAGATGTTTTTGGAATCTAGAAAAATGGGCTGCACTCAGTGATGACTTTCAAAAACATCAGTCTGACAATCTTTTGTAAGGTATTCGAGATACAGTGCGTGGTCTTAAACAGGTTTTGGGGTGTTTTTTCATCCTTTTTGAAATCCTTCATTTCTGAAATGGCAGCTTGTGAAGACTGCTGAGAAGGAAAACCTAGCGACTTCCTGGGCAAAAGCACACACTAAATCCTCTTCAACTTGGCCAGCACACAAATGTTCTTTTCCAAATATCGTCAGATATTTGTGATGGACTTTGGTATCTTGCAAAACTTGATCAGACCCTGACTTCTAATTAAGGCACATTAGAGGTAAAGCTATCATGCTCAGAACTATTATGCCCTAGATTTTTTTTTTTATGGACAACTCTTCTGCATTGCTGTCTGCTTTTTTCTGCTCTGAGAGTAGAAACTATAATGGCTAGATGCAGGTTCAGTAAGTGTTTGGACCCAGTTCTTTTGAATTTGAAATTATGAAGCTGGTTTTTAATAGACGGAGGTACTTTCCAGTTCCAAAGAGGAGAATAAGCTTTTGAGTTTCTTAAACTTTGATTTTTACCTAACATGGAGTAGGAACTGGTATATAAATGCAACCATTGTTCTTTTATGGCGGTCATGTATTTAGTAGCTTGACAGACATCATAAGGTGCGAATGTATACCTACCTAATGGTTAATTCCTTGCTGCTTGAAAAATCCCTTTGGGAACTGAACAGTCATGGGATTTCTTTGTCATTTCCTCTCTGAAATGGAACTGAATTACTAAGAAATATATTACTCATAGTTCAGAGGGCCCACTGAAGACCAAAATTATGTGAATATTTAAGAATTTTTGAGCAGGAAAGTATTTGCAGAGTTGCTGTGTTGAGCTGAGGGAAAATCCTGTAAGCACTCCCCAATTTAAGCAGAGTGAATTCTTTCCGAAGGCTTCTTTACTGGATGTTGAGCCCCAAGTTAAGCATGATGACTGGACCCATGTTTCTACAAGATTTTGATGGATACACGTCCTGGCCTGAGCGGTAGTTTTGTGGGCATCAGGAGCTAATCCATCTATGGCATGTTCTTTCTACCTGAAATAAGATTAAAGGAGAAGAAAGCATGCTAATTCTGCTGTGGAGAAAAGACCTCGTATAGGGAACTAGTGCTGAAGGAGCCTGGGTGCATTTGCACTTTTTCTTGCTGCTGGAGGACTGTTCTATTGGAGGCCAAAAAATGCCATAGAAAAAGGCTTTTCCAGCATGCTTTCTGTACAGCTTATTATAGCCATGTCTTCCATGGCTTATTTTGAAAGGAGGAAAAGGCTTACAAGACTGTGATGATTATTCTACCCCTGGGGCATGGGGAGGGTGGTTG
Organism: Aramus guarauna; assembly: GCA_013400195.1. NCBI lineage: Eukaryota > Metazoa > Chordata > Aves > Gruiformes > Aramidae > Aramus > Aramus guarauna. Next base: position 725,272 of record VXBL01003104.1, read on the forward strand.
TGCAAACCCTCACAAGACCCTAAAACCCGGAGAAAATTCACTGGCTCAGGTAATTGAAATTGTGTGAGCAGAAATTTTCCTTCCGTGTCTAAAGAGCTGACTCTTCAGTCTAGAATGGCGATGCTTTCCTGTCTCTCTATTCTTACTTACAGTTTGACTTACTGTCTTCCTCTTTTGCTGAACAATCCCTCTTACTCCTTCAGCTTTCATCATATTTTAATTTCTACTTTACTGCTTCTGACATCTTGATTTTTATTTATTGTAAGACTTGCTTTTAAACTATTCCTCCAGTGTATTGTGGCTCCTTAAAACAGCCTACAGACATTCTAAAAAGAATCATTTAAAAAAAGCTGTAGCATAATGCTTACTTATCCTCCCCCAAAGAAAAAGCCTTTAGGAAATTTTATCCTGACACGTGTATTAATTTGCTTTGTTGCTTTTGTGCTCGGTGGGCTTGACTTGTCAAGCACTCGATGACCTATTGATGTGAAGATGCACTACATCAGGACTTGGTGAACTGATTTTTGATTAGTGAACGTAGCGATTAGTATAATTATATACTAATATTTAGATTGTCACAAAGCGTAGGACATTTTCTCCTGGCTTAGCCTTACTGGAAAAGGGATGTTTGTAGTTAAAAAATGGAGGCTGCACTGCCTTGTTCTCAAAAGGCTATTGCTGTACCTGCTTATGAACTCAATGAAAAGTGAATTAATTTTAGATATTAATCCAGGCAGACTTTACAGGAACAAATTAACCGTCCCCGAAACTTGCATGGATTTGTCTATCTTGAATGATGACAAACCCAAATGAGAGATGTGACAAGAGAAAGTTAGCAATAACCTTTTCAGATGTGATGTGTGTGTGTGTGCTGAAACCCGACAAGCTGGCAGGACTAGAAATAGCTTCGCAGATGGTACTTGGCACGGTACCGAGCAGCTCTCCTCTCGCACGCTCCCCACCCTGCCTGTCAATTGCGGTACCCAATGGCTGCTTAGGGATGGGGAAACGGGCAAGTATGAATTCAGCTCACAGGAGGCTGTGAGGTCAGACGTCAGTATTGCACTACGCATGGCTGAGTCAGTGACTGTGAGAAATTGAATTGAATTAGTATCTGGAGGGGTTTGCGTCTTTGAGCACTTAATGGACTGTATAGCTACAATCTCTTATCCTTGAGGGGAAGATGATGGAGGAAAAAGTAAGGCTCGCTGATGGTGCAGTGAACTACTGAAGAAATGATGGAAATGTCAAATATGCTGAACTTAACAAGTAATGCCAAAGGATGCTGATCTGGCTTTCAAAGCTGCCTTCTTGGAAGGAACAGAATTCCTTTGTGCTCTGATCTCAAAATTATTTCCATGCTTTTGTGTTTCCTCCCTGATAGATACAAGAGGAAGGTGCGTATCCGTTAACAGGAATAATCTGTGGGCATTATTCAGGAGAAGAATGAGGAAAAGGAAAAGTACTGTCCTTTGTGTGCACTGGTCAATTGAAATGTCTGCTGACAAAGAACAGACTTCAGGGGGAGGAAGAGGGGCATAAGCATTGTCATTGTGTAAGTCCTAGCAATATCAGCAGAACAGATTTGATTTCTTCTAAAGCCTTATAGCATTATTTCTGTAAGTTGGTGTATAGATAAAGCTCTATAGCCCTATTCTACAAGTGTTGATTATGTGAATCATCCTAGGAAAGTGTTGGATCTAAGCTTATATTTTAAGAAGAGTTACTTAATAGAAGACAAAGGGAGAAAAAAGGGTAAAAAAATCTTAATATTCTACTCCTGCATCCTTTTCATTTAGATAAGGTTTTAGGGTGATTTTGGGGGTAATAAGTATATTGGTTTAGCACCATAATTCTGTATAGACATGAGCCTGTTTTATAAAACAAGTGTGTTTATTGGCAGTATTCAGTAGGATGCACATGAAGCTTTTGTATTGGAATACATGCTAATTGTTTTGGCAGTAGAATTAATTCAGTTTAATGACTTCTTTTAATCATTAGTAATATATTCAGAGCAATATGTTGTTTTGTATAAAGACAAACTGAAGCTCTCCTTCCACAGATGACTCCAAAGCGTCATTAAATTGAAGAACATTTAAATTTTTTTTTAAAACAGCTCTTCCCTTACTGCAAAAATTAGAAGAATATCAGTATGACAAGTGTGCCACTTTTCCTCCTCTACATCATATTAAATAGATTTACTTAAAGAAAGCCTTGAGCTTATTTGGGGTTTTTTTGTGAGCCAGCTGCTTTTAAAGAAAATGCCTCTTGCCTTTACAAAGGCAGAGCTTCCTTGATCCCTGACTGAGGGGGGGAAATAAATTCTATTGTTGACCTCAAGTTCTTGAATGGGTGCAGTGCTAGTGTCCCAATGCTCCTTTGGAGCCAGGAAAAACTGTATATTGAATTTGTGAAGATTGTCTAAACAGGCTATTGGGTGTTTGTTTGGTGTGGGGTTTTTTTGTGCGTTTTTGTTTGTTTGTTTGTTTGTTTTCCATGTAAGAAAGTAATTGATAAAGCAAGACCTACCTTCCCTTTATAAACTTTTGGGTACTAGATGGTCTACATATATGGGGCTTTTTCCAGCTTTAGTGAATGAGGAGATGAGGCTGTGGATTTAAAATGTTGGGATTTTTTTCTCTTTTGCAGTTTTAAATTAAATGCAGTATGTTGTTAAGCGTACAGGAGAAAACTTTGCTTGTAGGCTGGTGTTGTGCCCCAGTCAGTGCCTGTGGTTTCCACAGCACGGTGTGCAGCTGGTGGTCACTGGCTGGGAAATTAATAGAAAGTTGCTATTGCAAATACTTCTTTTCAGAGTGAGATAGAGATCTGAAACTATGATGACTTTCTTGGAGGCTTGAAATAATGCACCCTGCAGAGCACCACAGGCTGTAGTAGGCTGAAATTACAGATTAATATAGTATGGCAACCAGGTGCCACCTGAGACCAATGGCTTCCTGGCACTTTTAATTATCAGTGGTTCACTGCTGTTTGAGAAGTGCTGGTGTTTTATCTGGTCTGAATAACACTTCTATGAACCACGATACTTCCTAACAGTTTGCCTGTTCTTGCAAATGGGGCAGCTCTGCTTTTGTCGGTCACTCTTCCGTCGGTGTAGGTAGGTAGCTGCGTGTCCACAACTGTGGAACTCCCTAGTGAATGCCAGTTTGGCTTGCCTGCATTGCTGGGGACAGGCTTGTAGTTAAAGTTCTATTTGCTACAAATGTTAGGACTTCTTGAACAAAATGCACTGCCAAGTCTTAGTTAGCAACTTAAGAAATCAGTATTTTAAACATATGGAGAGAAAGAGTGAATGTTTTGGTCTTAGTAATGCATGAAATAAAGTAACTCCTAACAATTTTGCGTTGCTGGTATAGAGCGAAGGAGTTTTGCATCTCCCTGCAGAAACAACCTTCTGTACCCAATGACTTTGTTAGGAGGTAAAAATGATATTGTTAACAAGTCCTTCTATGGAAAAAAAAAAAAATCAAAATTATTTGATAGTTGTATGTTTTCCTTTTTTTTTTTTTTGAACACTTGCAACTTCTTCTAAAGCCCCTTTATAGGAAAATATGTCAGAGGTTGTCTTTCTGTATGGGCCACAGATGTAGCTCCTGTTTCAGACTGATAGAGTAGTTCAGTGACACAGTTTTCCTAGTCAAATATTGCAGGGTAAAGCCAGTCTCTGACATGCTAGATTCCTCCTCTTTATCTTCTCTTTGTTCAAATTTAAACTCATTTTAGTTGTCTTGTAGAACAAAGTTGTATTTCAGTAGTAGTATTTACCTGCTGTTGAACACACTTACCTGTGTTGTACACATGCTGTTGAACAGATGGAACTTCAGATTTTGTCAGGTGTGTATCCAACAGATCAAAGAAATAAATTTATTTTTGTGTGTACTGTGACTCAACAGTGATGAGATTTAAGATTGACATCTTAGATGGCTGTTATTAAGATGAGTGAAAATTCATGATTCAGATGGTGCTGTCTGAAGCCGAGCTGCTCGAATTGTCAAAAATCTTGTAATTTTGGCTTGCGTCTTGCATCTTCTGGCTAATAGATAACGTGCCACACTCACGCTTAACATTAATCTGTACGTTCAAGGAAGGAAAGTACAACATAGAAGCAGAGCAAATGAATGGTGTGGGCAGCTGCAATTTGAACAGCTCTTTGAAATTATTTACTAGTCTATCTGTTTCAGAAACAATTGATTTAGTATTTAAGGATCCTGCCCTCCTCCAGCTGGCAGCCCTTGCCTCTCGTAGTGCAGCGTGCTGAATTGATGGCTCGTGTGTCCATGCTCCGAAGGGATGGACGTGGCTGGCAGCAGGAGGGAGGTTAACCTGCCTGTGCCACCCCTCTCTCCCAGGCCTGCTGGCTGTACGTACAGAAGTAGCCTCAGTTCCGATACTGGAAGGTATAGCTGAAACAGTCGTGCCCAGCGTGTTTCGTCCTTTATGCAGACGTGACTAAGGAGGAAGCATGATGCTAGCTGAGTCAGTGTTGCTTCCTGTAGCACCTGTTTTTCTCAATGCCTGTAAAGAGATTATTAACTAGGGTTCACCCTCCTTCAGTGTGAACTCTCAATCACTGTTTAGAGGGTAATGTGGCTTTAGATGGTTTTCTGGATTAAGAATCGCATTTTAATTGCTTTCTCTGTTAAAGGGTATTTCGTGTCTGCTCTGCCAAAATGCATGACAAGCCTGCATGACCTTACAGGGTTCAGTTTCTAGTGCATTTCCCTTATTTAAAGCAACTAGAGCGCTTTAGCTATTGAGAAATAGTGAGTCATAGATTTTGATACTATAAAATGTGGCACCTGCAGAACTCCAGTTTCTCACAGCATGGTTAGAAATATTATCAGGGCTAGGATCAAATCACTGCTTTAACACAGGCCTGATCATATGCGGCTTTATTAGGATTTGCTGAGATATTTTGTCACAGGACTGCTATGCATGTGTGTGAGTACTACACCCATGCACACACACACCCCCACATCACCTTTGTGGGATAGTTGGTTATACCATGATGTGCAAATATAAACGTACAGATGAGATACAGAGATTTTTTATTTTTTTTTTTTTTTTTTCAGGTTTGACCATTTCTTGGGAAGTTTTGATGGAGTAGTAGTAGTGAATGTCATCGTGTATAGACAGAGGTCAGATTTTTGTTTCAAGTTAGATTTTAATTATAGCCTGCAATCCACATTTCTGATAATTGGTGGGCATATTTTGTACCTATTAAAATAGTTGTCTTCTATATGTATAGAAGAAAAGGTGCAAAGGTTTTCTTAAATTGTTAATTATCTGGAAAAGGAGATTTGCAGATCTCACTCTTGTAAACTTTTGCACATCTCACTTTCATAATACAGAATTTACCTCTCAATAACAGAGAAGTAAAACAAGCAAATGAGACAGGCTTGCCATGCTGAAATGCTATATATCTTAATACGTTCAGAATTGCATTGGAAGTCTAGAGGAAAATTCTACTTCCTTTTAATGAAAGTGGTTGGATTATCTTTATTCTTGCACTGTAAATCTAAGCATTTCCAGCCATAAGCAAGGCTTGCAGTTCTTTTACCTTAGTCAATAGACCTTTGGCTGACTTCACATCCTAAGGATGCATGTCTTATTGCAGCATATTTTAAGCTTGGCAGGAAAACAGTATTGCAGTAGGTTCTCTCTGCACCAAACTTCTGCTTTATCGAATACAAGATCCTTCCCTCATTCAGATGGGGTAGGGAGAAGCTTGTGTTCCTTAGCTGAGAGGTATATTTCTTATTCTTTGCATTGTGCTAATACTCATTTTGTGCCAAGGTAAACTGCAGAACATCTATCATAGCCTTTTTGTTCTGATTTAAGCTTCTCTTCTGATCGGTCACTGAAACCAGAAGCTGAACCCTGTCAGGCTAGATGTTCACTTTGAGTAGTCTTGATTGTTTTGGGTTTTTTTGTCATTACTTCTAAGCAACCTAAAATGAGGACATTCTGCTCAACTTGCTTGTACAGTTCATGCTTTTTAAAACTTGTTGTGCTTTTCTTAGCTAGGTCATTATTCTCACCTCTTTGTGTTCTTGAATCCTACAGCATTCCTAGCAGTCATATTTAAGGTCTCTTGGTAAAGTTGTGGGATTTGCAGACCATGAGTAAGTGGGGCATTGAGGCTCCTGTGGGAAATTATGACCCTTCTTTGTCGGACCTTGTAGCTGTGCAGATGCCTGTCTCAGTTACTGAGTACCTGAGGCTTTTGGAAAGTTCTTCAGTTAAACCCATAAATAATGAGTGTTGTCATGCCCACGCTTGAAAGGCAAATAGCAAAGGAACTGCTTTAGGAATTCCAGTGGGGTGCAAGGACACAAGATATGTCTGTGTTGTCCTGATACAACAATTTCTGGTTTAAAGAATACAAAATAAAGGGTATAAGTATTTTTGGTAAAATTTAACAATAGTTGTTGCAAGTTGATATTTTATTTTGGGATAGCTTTTGAGAATACTGGATCTTGAAACTGACTGATTTTGTTGGTAGGTTTAATAATTAATTGCGAAATGTAATCAGTATCTTAATTTAAGGAATGTAACATAACTTGATCACAGTCTAAAAAAATCTTACACTGTTACATTAAAATTTACTTGTTTAGAACAAATGTCCTACTTGTTACTGACAGTGCTGTAGGTCTTGGCTTTAATAATCTAGTTCATATGTTTGCTGTCTGGGTTGAGGTGGCTTGCCGTTATTCCTTCTAAGAGTAACTGAAAATTTCAAACAGAATGTGCAGAAGTAAACCCTTGGCTGGTGTGTCTTGATTTATCAACTAGTTTAAGGATGACCACCTTTGTAAAGGTCAAGTTGCAAGAAAAGCAAAGTCAGTACTAAAAGCCTGTGCTCTGAGAAGGGTTTTCTAAACCAGGTTTCATTGGAAAAAATGGCCCCTAACTTTTTAATTTCATGGTTTGATTAGAATACTTAATTTAACAGTAAGAATTAAAATAAAATGCTCAGTTGTATTTGACTTACCTGTTCTGGAAGGGATTTCTGTGAATACACGTTCACAGGTGGGTTCAACTGATCAGACATTGTCTCTGTAGATCACACAGCAATAAACAGGTAATTCTTGCTGTCTACTTAATGTTCCAAATAATTGTTCATGTCTGTAAATATAAACATGAGTATAACAAAAAATGGAGGTGGATAGTATTAATCTTCAAAACATGTAATGGAGTGTGAATGCCTTTAAAATTGAAATATATAATGTTTCTGAAATTTTGAAATGCTGAACATTTCTCTTATTTCTGTTTTCAGCACCTCATCTCGTATTGCTAACTACACAAAAATGAGCCTCCATGGTGCAAGTGGTGGACATGAGAGATCAAGAGACAGACGCAGATCAAGTGACAGATCTCGTGACTCATCCCATGAAAGGGCAGAATCTCAGCTCACTCCATGCATCAGGAATGTTACTTCACCAACAAGACAGTATCATTCTGGTGTGTTCCGATCTATAGCATTTCAGGATTAAAATTCTTAAATTTAATTACTATTTTGTTAAAAGAATACAATAAAAAGTTGTATTTGTTGATGACACAACATACAGATTTCTTGTATGTCCCCTGGGCTGTGAAAGGCTGGGACTACCCTTTTTTGATAGGTCATTACTTCAGTCTGCAGGGTGTATTCCTACATGATGATCTTATTTAGTTCATATCACAAGAACAATCTAATTTTTCTAAGAAGACAATTGACTGAATGTTTCCTCTTTACTTGTTAGGGTTTAGATATTTAGAACTGTAGGAAACGCTTTTCTCTAAGTGACATAACTTGGTTTGTTTCTTTGAACTATAACACTAAACACCAACTGTGATGCATAGCTTCTATGTTATGTTAGGTTGCTTTTTCAGCACTAGAATACTAAATTTTTCTTGTAAAAGCTTTGAGGAGGTGACTTTGATGTCTAAGTGGTAGAAACTTCAGGTTCTCATATATGGGCAGTTATTTTTGAAGGCTTCTTTAACTAGAATAGATTTAATTGGAAGAATTTGTACTTAACTTATCGAGTTGCCATGTTTTGTGTCTGGAAAGACATAAACTGCATAGAGCTCATGTAAATCTGTAATTTAATTTCCTGTTTTTTCTCCTTCCACCTTGTCCACACTTAAGATCGAGAAAAGGATCACAGTTCATCTCGACCAAGCAGCCCTCGTCCTCAGAAAACTTCCCCTAACGGTTCCATTGTTAGCATGGGGAACAGCAGCAGAAACAGTAGCCAGTCAAGTTCAGATGGGAGCTGCAAGGCTGGTGGGGAAATGGTATTTGTATATGAAAATGGCAAAGAGGGAGCTCGGAATGTAAGAACTTCTGAACGAGTAACGCTCATAGTGGATAACACCAGATTTGTTGTAGATCCTTCTATCTTTACTGCACAACCTAATACAATGTTGGGCAGGTTTGTATCTTTTTTTTGTTTTTTCCTTAATCTCTTAACTGTAGAAGAGGGCCATAAATGCTTTGTAGATACTAAAACTGTTTAAATAGGTGTTGAACTCATGTTATCAGTTTGTAAAGGTCTTTAAGTAAAAATCAGATGTAAGTTCTCATCTGTATTTGGTAGAGATGCCAATAGATGTCTATTACGTAGAGACGAAAGAGTTCATAAGTAAATTAACATTTCATGATGTACGTATTTCCTTCTGTCTTGCTGGGCATTGCTTCTGTATTCAGTCTGCCTCATTCCATCTCTTGGTTTTTAAAGCTAGTTGCTTCACAAAACAAAGTAGTGAGTGTAGGTAGTCCCTTTGAAAACAGCAAGGATGAAAACCTTGAAGGAATTTTACTTAGCTTAATGGATCTACCCTGACAACACTCAAGCTCAGCACATTTATCTTCTGAAATGCTTTTTGGACAGGGAAATGTCAAATAGTCAGTATAACAGGTCAGAGCTTCTCAGCAAAGAGACGTAACGCTCATGATCAATAGTTCAATGAAAGTCCACAATATGTCTGTAATATTTTCAGTAGGAACTATAATCAGTAACATATTTAAGAGGGTTACTTCTGTGGGCAAAGATTCTATACTTTACATGCTCAAATACTGGCTGGTTTTGCATTGTCCAAATGTATAGAGCACCGCTTACAAATTTGTGGTAAGAAAGAAGTGAAGTTTTATGTCTGTGCCACTTTGGGTTTTTCATTAAAATGTGGCTGTTTCTCAGCCTATAAGGATATAATAAGATTTAAAATACATATATAAAGCTATTTGCTGAGGTACAGGTAATAAGTATGATTAAACTATTTCTGCTTCATTTAAATCACCGCTGTGTGGGATAAATAGTACCTTGGTTCCCTATTGTGTGAATAACTTCTGTGAAAAGTCAGCAAAGAGGTACAGAGAAAGCAAAAAGTGCTGCTCTGTGTAAACTGTGAAGAGAAATAAATAGAAGTAATAATTAATACAAATGCTTTACATCAGTGACTTAATTGTACATATATAATACATGCATATGTGTAAATATCCAGAATAACAAACTGGGAGTGTATCAGTGTGAAGTTGTGTGGTGAAATAGTTACCTTTTCCATGCCCAGCCTCAGAGTAAGTGGTGCTGGCTAATGCACTAGATTGATGTGTGTGTTTCTGAGTTATTTTCCCTTTGGGATTGGTTCAAGGAACAATCTTATTTTATCTTCTGCTAATTCAAAAGTAGGTTAATAAAGATACGGACATACTGATCTAAAAGGCAAGTTATTTATAAAACCATTTTCCCCCAATGTCAGTTCACAGGACACTAAACAGGATCAGCTTAGCAAGTATGTTCTGGGAGGTAAAAGTAACTACAATAAGAACGTATTTGCCTTAAGTCTATGTCCTGTTAGACTGCCTTTTTCCTAAATTGTATATCTTGTCTTGAAGAGTGGTCAGAAAACACATGTCAAATCATTAAGTGAAAAAAGTTGCTTCGTTCTCCAATATAAATGCACAGAGTACACCAACTCTTGTTTCTTTGGGTTATATGTAGGAAGTCAAAGCTTTGCCATCAGGATGTATTTGTAAATAACACAGTAGATTGCAATACTTTTTGCAAGCATAGGGTGTAATTCAGCATCAGAAGTGTGTTTTAAAAAGTCAGATGCTGTTTGGGACTTGTAGTTTTCTCCTTAGTCTAACTTCCCTTGCATCCTAGTGGGGAGAACTATGCTGTACATGCTACCCTTAAGTGCGGGTGTCTTCCATCAGAATGTTATTTCAACTTTTGAATTAACTAAATCTTTTAAATGAAGTTGAGGTGAGTTGCATGTACTTGAGTGCTAAGTTCTGTTTCTTAAACTACCACAAATGTCTTTAAATAATGACAATTCCATAGCAAAACCTGTTCTTCTGCTATGTTACCTCACAAATGCCAAAGACAACTTGTTTTGGGTTCCCCTACCTTTGTCACTGGCAGGAAATGGCCTGGTCTAACTTTTCTTTTGATCAGAGGATATTGGCAAGTTAAGGTTGAAGAATAAAACTAGACTTTCCTGAGTTACACTACCCTGCTTTGTATTTCCTAGTAGTCTTGCTAACCATAAACCCAGTGAACATTGTACATACATATGAGATAAAATAGACTGTTTTTTTCCCCTGCCATGTCCGTATAATTTTTGACATTTTACTTGTCAGATTTAAAAAAAAAAAAAAAAATCATAGTAAGGAATTCTAACCAAATTACTTTTATTCTTGAGCAGGATGTTTGGATCAGGCAGAGAACATAACTTTACACGTCCTAATGAAAAAGGAGAGTATGAAGTTGCTGAAGGAATTGGTTCCACTGTGTTTCGTGCTATTCTGGTGAGTTTTCAGGGACAAGCACTATGAGTATTAAGAGGCATAACTTCTGGATTTAGCCTTATTTGCATATGCAGACTTTGTGGATGGAATAAATACTGTTCTTCTGTATTATTCTCTAGAGAGGAAAGAAATGCTTGATACAAAAACACCTCTAGGTTTTCTAGACAGCCTAGGAGAGAGAAAGCACCAAAAAACTACTGCCTGCCAAAAATTGGTTGACCTTCTCCTATGCATCTGGTTCACCTAGTTCAGATATATTCAGCCCTTCTTGTGCTGAAATTAGATGAAACAGAGCACTGGAAGTTAACTTACTGCAGGTAACAGGAGAAAAGTAAACTTCAGTCTGACAAGAAAATGGCCCCTTATGTATTTCATATCTACACAAAGAAGTAGAGCTGCCATACTGCTTTTGCTATTCCAGTTCTGCTGACAAAGCTGAGTGAAGTATAGATAAAAGACCATATACATGTAAAACATTGATCAGCATTAATATTTGTCATTTAAATAACAAGTTTAACCAGAGCTCACTGCTCTGAAAGCAGGTCAAGAAATTGATACATTTGAGGACAATAAAATTCATGAAGTTTAACATATGTTTTACATCTTCAGGGGTTTGCTTGTGGAGAAAGTATCATAAATGAAATGATGAAATGTTTCTGTCAGTAAATGTTTAAGTGCATTGTGTTTTTTGTTTGCTGCATTACTGTAGGATTATTACAAAACTGGAGTGATACGCTGTCCTGATGGGATATCTATTCCTGAACTGAGAGAAGCGTGTGACTATCTTTGTATCTCTTTTGAGTATAGTACTATTAAATGCAGAGATCTCAGTAAGTACAGAATTTATTAAAATAATTTGAATCATACAGACTAACTTAAGAAAATACCTGATATTCAGGTGTTTTTCTGCTGTGGTCAGCTCTGTGAAGTACTTAAACTATTGATACATTTGCAGTACAGATACAGTAACATTAAGTGGAATCTATTTTTCAGAGGATGGGAAGGGATGGTTTATTCAACACCTTACTCAAGAGAATGAAGCTGTGTTGCTAGCAAAAGTAGCACGGCTCTGCTGGTGGTGTAGGGTGCACCGTGGTTCCCAACGTGTAGAGGAATTAACGAGCAGCAGAGGCGCTGAGCACAGCTGAAGTTCTGGCCAATGTTTAAATGACCTGACCTGCGTCTTTGGTTCCTATGATCTCATGGTGTTTGTGCAGTGCAGCGCCAAGCTGTGGCGTTCCAGCTGTGAGATCTGCGTGGGGCACCTCTGCCTTCACTGGCAGTGCTGTGACCTCAGAACATGTCGCCTGCTGAGTCACACTCTCAGTGCATGTTGTCCTTAGTAGAAGGATTTAGCAGGTCATGCTGTGTGGGCTTTGAGAGGCTTTGTTTTTAAGCTACTGCTTACAAAAACTGGGTTACATGCTCTACTCTTTCAGCAACTGGCTTAAATAATGTTTCTTTTAGGAAGCCTGAGAGGAGTCTTACACACAATTACCAAATGTTTATCACTAGTAAAACATGAAGGTGGTCTCCTCAAAGTCACTCCCCTGTCTGCCCAACATTGTGCTAAGATCCACAGGACAGTCCTATTAGTTTGAACTTCTGGTGTGGCTTCTAGAAAACATTTGTAAAAGTTCTGATCTTATACAAACTAATAAACTAAGTGTCTTTACAGCTGTCTGCAGTAAATGCTACAAAATAAACAGAACTGCTGTGTTTTACTCCTGCCTTCATTTTTTTTTTTACCAAACTTTCAAATGTGCTCATGCTTAAAATTTTGTTCCAGGTGCTCTCATGCATGAATTGTCAAACGATGGTGCTCGCAAACAATTTGAGTTTTATCTAGAAGAAATGATTCTCCCATTAATGGTGGCCAGTGCCCAGAGTGGTGAGAGGGAGTGCCACATTGTTGTACTGACAGATGATGATGTTGTTGACTGGGATGAAGAGTACCCCCCACAAATGGGAGAGGAGTATTCACAAAGTAAGTTTATTTTCATTGTTTCCACCAAGCCACGCTGTGGTAGAGGTAGCAGTAAATGTGCTGATTTAATTTTTTTGTACATAAGCACTGTTAGAAAGTCTTTACACCATCCCTAGTGCCTCAGAAAAAAACAAATTAGTTTTGGTAGTTCTGCTTAATACTTTGCTTCACAGAAGCATAGGTTGCATGTTACGTTCAAATCTAATTAAAAAGAGAAGCTAATTTTTATTATTAAAGTATTGTCAGTCAATGAGGGAGAAGGAAATACTTTTTCAGAAAGAACTTAATGAGAAAAATGGATACAGACACTCTTTGTACTCCAGTAGTATAAAATCCTCTTAGAAGTCTCTTCAAAGTATTACAGTTTTGCTTTGTTTTTCGGTTGTGTTTTTGGTTTGGTTTTTTGTTTTGTTTTGTTTTTTTTATAAATTCCAAGGCACCACCAAAAAAAAAAGAGCCTTACGCTTTTGGAGGATGCAAACCTGCAGCTCTTCCTAAAAAAGAGAGGGTCGATGTGAATATAGATCACATGTGGCTGTTCTAATATAGTAACACAGTGGGCTTGGGTTTCTAAGACCTTTATGTCTCAAAGATGTCAATTAATACCTCCTACCCTAAGTAATTAGTTAGGCACACATTTGCCTTCTTTATACTTTTCATAAACAGTTGATCTGGGTCTCTGCAGCTGTTGATGGCCCCAGTCCCTTCTTTAAGGTGCTATAATCAAAATTTCAAAGGTGTCCGTCCTTCTTGTTCTGCTTCCACAAGTCTGGGTTTTCTGAAATGGATTGGCAGATATCTCTTACATAATGGCAAGAAGAATGGAAAGATTTATTTTTTTTTTAATGTTTACAGGAATTCTATCAAAAAGGAGAAAAAAAAATTGCATTGTCGTCTTTGTGGAGGTGGGATTGGGAGTATATACTGTGGTTTGTTCTGTGAATTGTCCTATTGCAGTCCTAAATCCAACAAAAAATCCCTACATGTATAAAACAGACTGAATTGATAGGGANGGAGTCATGTTTACTATGGGAGAACAACTAGAGGGTTTGGGGGGGGGTTTGGGAGGGAGGGTAAGTGTTAGTATTTTGGAAGTGTAAGAGTTTGGTGTACAGATGAGCTACAGCACCTGTGAATGGAGTGCCCTTCCCTGCATCAGTGCTGTCCTTCTAGTAGAAAGCGTTGCTTCAGTGTGAAAACTTGAAATTTGGGCTTTTGGGGGAGATGTAGGAGCTTGAGACACTCTTTGTACTCCAGTAGTATAAAATCCTCTTAGAAGTCTCTTCAAAGTATTATGGTTTTGCTTCGTTTTTTGGTTGTGTTTTGGTTTTTGGTTTTTTGTTTGTTTTTTTCATTTGTTTTGGTTTTTTTTAATAAATTCCAAGGCACCACCAAAAAAAAGAGCCTTATGCTTTTGGAGGATGCAAACCTGCAGCTCTTCCTAAAGAAGAGAGGGTCGATGTGAATATAGATCACATGTGGCTGTTCTAATATAGTAACACAATGGGCTTGGGTTTCTAAGACCTTTATGTCTCAAAGATGTCAATTAATACCTCCTACCCTAAGTAATTAGTTAGGCACACATTTGCCTTCTTTATACTTTTCATAAACAGTTGATCTGGGTCTCTGCAGCTGTTGATGGCCCCAGTCCCTTCTTTAAGGTGCTATAATCAAAATTTCAAAGGTGTCCGTCCTTCTTGTTCTGCTTCCACAAGTCTGGGTTTTCTGAAATGGATTGGCAGATATCTCTTACATAATGGCAAGAAGAATGGAAAGATTTATTTTTTTTTTAATGTTTACAGGAATTCTATCAAAAAGGAGAAAAAAAATTGCATTGTCCTCTTTGTGGAGGTGGGATTGGGACTATATACTGTGGTTTGTTCTGTGAATTGTCCTATTGCAGTCCTAAATCCAACAAAAAATCCCTACATGTATAAAACAGACTGAATTGATAGGGAAAAAGAGATGTGCAACTGACCCATTTCACAGTCCCTTCAGCTTTTTTTTCTCTGACTTCTGTTTTGGGTATTTTGAGGAGTTCTTGAGTCTCTCCTGCTATTTGGAAATAGAAATACTAGAATAAAGCAAAACAGTGAAAAAGATTAAACCTCTAGTCTTAAAGCACAAAGATCTATCTTTCCATACAATTTTTCCTCATTAAAATGTCTTTTTTAGTTATTTACAGCACAAAATTGTATAGATTCTTCAAATACATTGAAAATCGAGATGTGGCCAAATCAGTTCTGAAGGAAAGGGGGCTCAAGAAAATCCGACTGGGCATTGAAGGTAAGAGAAGCACAGCTAACTCTGAGGCGGAAAAGGTCTGCTGACTGCTCTGCTTCCTGATCGTCTCTGCAGTTGAAGAAATAAGTGTCGGTGTTGTCTTTCCTGTTGAGGTTAGATGGTAGAACGTCCAGAGGGGAAGTGGTACCCAATAAAACAGCCGGTCCAGAGTAACTCAGGTGATTTCTACTGGCTTAGGACTTGCATCTCCTGCCATTTGCTCTTCAGTTTTCATGCAAATTCTGTTCTGTACTTTATTTCCAGTGATGATGCATTTCTACAGCTTTCTCTATGCTGTTCTTAGTCTGGTGGTAATTTTGTGTTAAGTGGCAAGTAAGCATTTTCTTTCGGGAAATGCAAAACTATGAAATGGATCATTGCAGTGCAAAGAAATATTAATCTGAAATAAACATCTTGTAAGTTAGGAGGCTGATCTGTAAAATCTCAGATCTGGCTTTGCAAAAGACAACTACATTAAGTAGTCTTAGATTTTTATAATGAATGTAACAACTGGGTTTCTTTGCATTTCAGTTTCTTTCAGACTGTTGAGCCAAATATTTAAAAATCCAGCCTTTATAACTTGTACTATTTCTATCATTTGCTCACCAAGCTGTCATGGTTATATTTGTAATTTGCCAACCAAAACCAAATGTTTTTAACTGCTTATTGATTTTAGAGATCGCAAATGTTTTTGTCTGAACAAGGTGTGAGCCATCAGCCTGACATGCCATTCAACTAACCAAGACCTGGCTTTTATAGTGTTAATGCTGGCTAATACCAGATCCCTTCTGCTGGTGTTTCTTGTTTTAGATAAAAGGACAACTGTTTGACTAAACTTTAATGCTAGTGCCCCATAATAATCTGTAACTGTCTGGTAATGAAAATTATTGCTTAGGCAGAGGGAAGACTTGAACACAGCATAACCAGACTTGATAAACAGTCTAAACTGATGTATTTTCAATCAGTTGGGGTGGCTGGGAGGAACACACGTGGATTCCACTTGAGAACTTAAACCACAGCTCAGAATGAGATCTCTAAAGTAGAGATCAGCGTCATTTCCTGCTTTCCAGCTTATAGTGTTGTAGAGCAGCCAGCTGCTTTTGGCTCAGGGAAGGAGCAACTGGCTCTGCCTGCAAAGTCTGGCAGAGTTGTCCGGTGATATCTTCCTTATAGCAGGGCTGGTAGCTACGCTGCTGACTGTGCGCCCTCCTGGCATCAGTAGGACACCACGGTGGCTTCTGTTTCCATCCAGGATGTTGATGGTGACAAGTGCTTTTTGTAAAAGGAATCCCTGACCTCACCAGCATGAGGACCGTTAACGCCTGCTCTGCTCTGTTTCTTAGGTTACCCTACGTACAAAGAGAAAGTGAAAAAGCGACCGGGCGGGAGGCCGGAGGTGATTTACAACTACGTCCAAAGACCCTTCATTCGGATGTCCTGGGAGAAGGAGGAAGGAAAGAGTCGGCACGTTGACTTTCAGTGTGTGAAAAGCAAATCCATTACAAATCTAGCAGCAGCAGCAGCAGATATACCCCAGGACCAGCTTGTGGTAATGCATCCTACCCCCCAAGTAGATGAGCTGGATATCCTGCCCATTCATCCTCCACCTAATAACAGTGAAATGGATACTGAGGGACAGAACCCACCACTCTGATCTAGACTCTTACTAAAACAAAAGCATGCTACTTTACAGTGACTCTGTACTCAACTCATACTACACTGCAAGTCCAGTTTTCTCCATTGTGTAACAGTGTTTAGGATATTGCAGTACGGACCTTTGCAAAGACCAGGGGGAGCACCTGCTTGTTTTGGAAAGAGTACAGATCAAACACCCTGGGGTCATGGTTACATACGTCTATGTGTTTACCAGTAGGCTTGTGACATTGTATGCTGGACTGTCCTCACTCTTAAGCCCATCAAAACCAATGGGAGGCTGGTGGCTAGGGTATGTCAGTATTGTTACGTGGGGGTTAGAACGCAGAGTTGGAATTGATAGTAGCACTTTATAAATGGTTGATAAATGGAATTTGAAGCCATTTTTTATAAATGTATTGCACAATACTAACAAAGTGCTTCTATCAAAAGTATTAACTGTAAATAGTTTTGCTCTGAATAGGTTGACCATTTTAAAGTTATTGTATATGGTTGAGCACAAAACTACTTACTCTTGGGTTTTTGGATTGAGGACGTGATTCAATTACCCATGTAACATCTTGTTAAACTCAAAGTTCTTTAGTGAATTTTTTCACTTGTTTGCAGCGTGAGCCATGTTCAAAAGTTGTGAACAAGGGATAGGGGCTTTATCTTAAATTCTGCCTTACCTTAATCTGTTCACAAATATTTATTTAATACATTTTTTCGTAAGTGTCATGAAATAGGAAAATGCAAATGGTTCATTCTTCATTAATGATTGTAAACAAGTTTTTCATGCAAATAAAGTTTCCATTATTTTAATGAGTTTGAATTATCTGTGAATGAGATTAAGTATACAGATGAATGTTGAAAGGAGTTGCTTTTCCTTCCTCAGGGAAGGATGGTTAATAAGTGAAAACCAAGTATTTCTGAAAGAGAAATGTGCTAATGTCAGACTATCTTAACCTACCTTACTGTTGTGTTTTTTCTTAGTATAAACTTGAATCTGGGAATAAGCAATAATAGCTTCTCTAGAAATTTACTGTAGTGCCAAAATGGTGTTTTTCTTCCCTTTTCCCTCAGGGCTAAAGAAATGATAAATAGGCAACTGCTTCTAGCATGCACCTTCAGCAGGGTTTTATCAAATTTATTTATCAAAGTAAATGCTCCATCTTAGAACAAGGGAAACATTTATTTTAAAAATATTTAACTGTCTAATACATTACACTTTAACAATATTTATAGTAAAGGATTCTTACAAGAAAGAATAAACAGCTTTATGGTACAATTAGTATAAGAAATATCCACATGGGGACTGTTTTGCAGTGTAAAAACACACCATACATCTGAAATGGTCATTTGCATATAAAAGCTACCACTGATGCCAGTGAGTTGCACAGTGATTTAAAAAAAATTTCAAACAACAGAATCCAAAATATACAAGTATTGCAAGCTATACACAGCTAACCAAATCAACACAGAACACTGTAGCAGGTTATTCCACTTTGTCTGAAGTTACACATGGTAGGATGAGTTGCGTTCTGATACAGCTTTTATGAAAGTTGTACATAAAAGCTTCTCAGTCCAACAAGTTTCACAGACTGTAGAACTCCACCAGTAAATGCACTTTGATATTTGGATGTTTGAGCCAGGGGCATCATTTACAAGGGCCACGGCAAATCACTGAAGTCTACAGGGCCACCAAGACCTGCAT
The DNA here is from genome assembly GCA_013400195.1 of Aramus guarauna. Taxonomy (NCBI): domain Eukaryota; kingdom Metazoa; phylum Chordata; class Aves; order Gruiformes; family Aramidae; genus Aramus; species Aramus guarauna. Next base: position 743,707 of record VXBL01003104.1, read on the forward strand.
CTGCTTCAAGAAGGCTCATTATTACTGCCATGGCTGCTTCATCATTGCTGGGGCTGCTTGATCCTTGGTCGTTGTCAATCATATCAATGCCGATATGAGAGTTCTCCCCTGTAAGCATGAACATAGGAAGCTGTCAGAAGTTCAGTTTTACTTTGTTCGCTTTACTTGCTACAGGTACTTGCCCCATGACTGGACATAGAGTATCTGAACAGGCTGAACTAATTTGGGAGTGTTAGTCTGAAAACACACCCTGATACCTGGGTGTCAGAGCACAAGAAATGACCAGTATGTGTAATAAGGATGGCATTGTGTGCTGTACTTCAAAAACAAGTCTAGATCAACATCTAGGATCAGCTTAGCCTTTCTTCTCATCTTCAGTTATTTAAAAAGCATTCACAAAAAGCAGGAGGAGGTCAGGTAACTCACACTGATTCAGCAAGGAGAGGCTTTCCAAACACTATCTAAAAAAACAAACTTACAATATAAAGTTAGCAAAATAGACCACCAGGCTACTCTTGGAGGCCCTGCTTTAGGCAAACAGTGGTAGGTTATGGGCTTTATGCCTCAGCTCTGTACTGTGGATGGTGAAAGCAAGTTATTGCTAAAACTAACCATCTTGTTAGAGTTGTCTGTATGCATTTAGTTGGTATTGAGGCACATCAGTGTGTGAGTTCACTCACCAAGAATAGAGGAGTTGTCAGAATACGGGTAACCAGAGTTATCTTGGATTTGCCCGGACAGTAACCCAGCTGAAGAAATGTCTGGAGTGCCACCATTCAGGATCTTGAAAGAAAAAAAAAACAGAAGCCATAAGCCAGCATGAAATGTTGCATTAAGTCTTAAATTGTCCTGTAATGGGATTTTTATTACAGGGAAGATTGACTTCCTGAAAAACCCCACTACCTAAAGGCTAGCCAGTCAGACTAGTTGTAAACTAGGAACTACTACCTCTGTATTATGCCCATCAAGCAGTGGACAGTATATCACCACCAGAAAGGAAGAGATCAAGTCAGTACTACACGTGAAACTTCTGAAAAACCACTAGAAAAAGACCTCAGGGGATTTCTGTGGGTCAGCTTTGTAAGTATTCCATCTGCAAGTGATAGTAATTACAGCGAACTACAGAATGCTTCTGCATTTACAAATACAATATGAGGTAAGTACTTGTGAGCTTGTGAGGGCAGCATCAGCTGGAACTTGCATTGTTTCTAGCAAATGTAGTCTAACCAAGGAGGAACACTGAGGGGTGCCCGATTAGAAGCACCCAGCTCTCCATGTGTGTTTTCCTTTATTCTGTTGCAGTAGCCCTTGCTATGTGTCGGTGTTGAATTATTGTAGGGCAGAAGGAGCCAGAATAAGTATTCCTAGAATTATAACTCTGTTCCAACGTCAAGTTTTATTTCAAGAACAAAGCAAGCCAAGAACAGACAAAAATAGTTCCTGTCAGCTATATGCTCCAGTACAAGCAATTGTTATGTATAGCCATCATAATTTCTGGGAGGACAAAAGTTAAATAAGTCTGAGACAGCGTTCGAGTGCGCAGAATAAGGATTTGGATAAGTGCTGCTCTTGCCTTGAATATACCAACTATAAGCAGCAATTTACTAGATGACTTAAATGCAGCCAGTACAAGCGTTCAGGTGGTTAAGTGCTGGTAATGGTATGTGAGTGCAACTCAAGCAATCTTAGCACAAGGTATGGTACATGGTATTGATTTAAAAATAAACTGTCAGCGCACAGTAAAGCATCTAATTGTCCTGTTCAGTGCTACAGCAGTACGGTAAAAGTGTGAATCATTTGAGCAAAGTCAGTGCTCAAACACTAGCACTTCCAGTCTTCACCAGTGTGTGGTAGTAAAGAGTTTTTGGAGGGCTGTTTCTTGCAGCTCTGTTAAAAGTGAAAATCTAAAGAGCAAGTGGATTTCAAAAGCTGCCAGTGTTTAAGAACTGCTGGTCTTTGCACTTCAGGGACTACTGTAAAGGGACTTTGGCCACCAGAATACTTTGACTCGCTGTCAGACTTTTTCAGCCAAGCAGCCAGAAGGAATTCAACACCAGGTGTAATTTTCTAAGCATGATCTCATGTTGCTTGCCACTACTACTGCAAGACTGTTTGTAAAGCTTGTTTTTACCTTCTTGCCTCCTGGGGAGGATGTGTCAGGTGGTGGTGTGCTGGTAATGTTCAGTGGACTTGAGCCACAGCTAGAAGGTGATGATCCTCTTATCCTAAAACGTGGATAAAACAGGGAATGAATTTACCAGCAACTTTGAGACTCAGGTGCCAGCGACTTGGAGTTTCAAATGCCAACTTTAGTATCAGGTGGCAGCATTAGATGTTAAAAGCATGAACTTCATTTTTGTAACTTCCTCACTTTTTCAGTGTTAAATCAGCAATAGCAGCATTTTTCTTTGCAGCTAGATGAACAGTTGTGTGTAAATTGTCCAGCTTGCTCAGTCTGCAGGCTTTACCTCCTCCCCCTCATTACTTGTTCCTGTTCAGCCTTTACAGGGTCAGAAGGAAAAAGTCCTGGGTACTGAAGAAAGCCTCATTTTTTGTATTTTACTTCAATTTAGACCAGCTAAGCATTTGAGCTGCCTCAGTCACAGTAACCTAGGCTCCTTAAGTGAGCTACTGCTGCAGAAGTACACTAGATATTTGATATAGTTAATAATAGTTTTAAGTAGTCTGAAGCAGCACTTTTCAATTTTCCATAGCTTGATCAAATATCTTTTTTTTAATTAATGAATAATGTATTGACTGTAGAACCAACAAATCTCTAGACTAAAGGGAGGAAGGGTAGTTACAGAGAAAAGCAATGGAATTGGGAATCTTATCCTTGGCAGAATTCCACTGGGAAAGCTGAACAGAAGGCAGCTTTGGAAAATAGTAACAGCTGCTGAAAAAGGACTGGAACTAACCCAGGGTCTTGAAATGAAACGAAAGCACGGGTGGTAAGCTACACTACTACACGCACTGAGGCTAATTAAGTGTTTTACAGCTACTAGAAGGGATGGTTAAGTTTCAAAGTATTGGTTCAGCCTTGGTGTCGCTTTTTGGCCCGTGTCCCCCCCACCCCTATCCTTACAGACAGGAAAGAAGCCATATGTGAGAGGTCTGCTGTTCCTTTTAGCAATGATGTAAGCAGTCTGTGGCCTGCAGCAGAAACAAGACTATGGGAAACAGACGGACTGTTTTGCTGAACTGCAGCTCAGTACGGTTAAATTACTGCCGCTAAATATCAGCTGGATGAAACCACTTCTACAGGAAAGGGGACAATTCCCAAGAGAAAATTCATGACTAACAGGGATTGTGAGCCAGTAGAAATTAAGTGATACCCACTGAAAGTAGCTGCTCACTCAAGTGAGAAATAGGAGATGGCTGTTCTGAGAAATGGCTACATATTACTACAGAGACCTACAACCTGACTTTTAAAGAGACTGCCCTGGGAAGGCAGAAGCCAGCTTAATCATTGTGTCCCTGCTCAGAGAGCTGTGGGAGAACTGCACAAGCTGAACTTACCTATCTAACAACTCTACAAGCATCTGAGCAAAGTGGATCACGTGAAAACAAACATTTTTTTTTGGCACGTAGTCAATAGCTTTGGCATTTGGAGGTTGTGCCACTTACACCCTTAAGTCATTGGAAAAAGAATAGTCTGGAAAGGAATTTGTTTCTAGTTAGCTGTTCTTTTTAACTACTGTTTCTGGTAAACAAGTAATTATCACTGTTACAGTAAGTTCCAATATCAGTCTTTTACAGTAGAAAGCTGGAAGGCTGTAACTTTTTCATTCTACTTATAAAATGCAATTGTATCATTCTGTATTCAGCTTGAAGAAAGAGAAAGACTTCCTTAATTTCCCCTTAAAGAAACCACTGTTTTTCCTCTAACTTCCTACCATTTTCTCTCACCTGTGAATCTCCATGATTTCTTCAGCAATCATCCTCCCTATTTTACCTGCCCCAGCTCTTGTTCCACCTGGAATTCCAGGCACAGTAGGATGGGTCCTTTTTGGGCCACCTGAAATAAGTAGATATCTTAAGGTCAGAAAAAAGCTTGCAAACCTTTTCCAACAAGCCTTTGTATTTAGGCATTTTGACAAGCTGCAGGACCTTCTGAACTGTATTTATTTACAATTCCACCAACCAGTGAGTACCTTCAAATGTATGGAAAGCTCTGACTCGCACTGAGATACGCTATATCTCTTAATCATCCCTCTGTGCCAGCAGGTACACAACATATCCTGGCTCTTTTCAGAATCTGGCTGTTTCAAGCATTTCATAGTACCTCTCATCCAGACTTGGTGAAGAATAGCTTGTCAGACCTGCTTTATTCTGTGCCTGAATAGGCTCGTCTCCAAACATGTTTGTTCTTTGCTTTGTGAGTAGAACTTCCCAGCGCATATTCCACTTAATATGGGATAAGCTCAAGCTACCTGATGAACATAACTAAACCCCTGTAGGTCACTGCAAGTATCTAAAAATGGAAGAAAAAGTGAGGTCTGAACAGTTAGCAGCTCATTGTTATTTTAATGTGATTTGACACTTGCAGAACACTTGAGAGGTAGTCAGGAAGGAGCCTGATATAGTCCAAGGCATTGTGAAGAAAAGATCACATGCTGAAAGGGCAAGAAAGCCCTTAGCATTGCTTACACATAATGGATAATGGCCTCCTTTCAGAAATTCTTATTTAACAATAGCAGCCCTCGGTATCTGTGGCTCAGACCCATCAGGGGGTTAGAAGGCTCACCTAAAAAGGTCATCAAATCCTTAGCAGAGCCAGAACAACTTGGAATTAAACTTCACTCAATTAACTTTCTTTTCTGGGGACAAGAACTGTCAGTATGACATTATCATACATGTGGTTTCTTTTCAAAGGCTGCGTTGTGGCAAGAATAAGCTTACCCTATTACAGAACACTTTGTTCTGTATTTTTCCCCATTCTCAGAAGGCCCGGACACCATGTTACTGCCATTACTCCACCTTCAATCATTAACCATCATGCCTACATGGCAGCCTCTCTTCCTACCACTGTCAGCTGTCTCATGCTTTGCCAACCTTTCTTCTCCATAGTTCCACTTACTGAACTTCATTTTTCAGAACAGGGATAATTGAAGAGTCCAGCTTTGCTAAAGTCTTGCACTGTTCTGCTAAGTGTATTGTGTACAACTTACCAACTGATTCCAGGTGTGCAATATCCTCACTCTACAGCTATAAAAGTGTAGCTGATAAAAGTAGTATCTAGTAAATAGGGTCTCTAAAAGCAATGTTTCCCAACTTTTTGGAAAGGATCTCTCCTCCCCCATCCTTCATCCATGGGCTATCACTGCATCCTTCTATTCTACCTCTCTTCCACCCTCCTCCAGTAACACTTCATTATTAGATCAGGTTCCGCTCCGCTTTATGCTGCGTGCAACCCATTATAAAAGACGTTTCAGTGACCTGCAGCATTCATAACAAGCCCATGACAATTACCAGAGGCCAGTCCTCCTGTCTTGACAAAGTCAGTCAAATGAAGGGCAGGTGAGGGGCAATAAGCCGAACAGCCAAACTGTATTTATGATCTCTTCACCCCCTGACCACAGAACATGAATTCGCTTTGGGATGATGCACAAATACCTTTATGCATGAAGGCAAACATTTCTCCTCTGTCACTCCTCCAACCCTGTTTATACTTGTTTCTTTCAGCTGGCTCATGCACTTCTCTCTGACCAGCTTATATCCAAAGTTGATATATTTAAGTTCAACAGGGCAAGAACTGCATTAGCACTTTTTTGTGCCCTAAAACTTTTTTTTTATCTTAACAAATTCTCACTGCAAGAGTGCAGAAAATTTGTGCACGCAGGATGAGCTGCTAGCAAGGCACAACTGCCAATAACCTCCTCACAGTCCAGTAGTTACCTTCTCCAGCCTGAAGCACACTGTCCATGCTGTGGGGAGAAGCCGCAAGCTGTGGGAAGGCTGCGTCTCCACTATCAAGTACGTTGGTGCTGTGGATTTCAAGAGTTAGAAGAATCAGTGATAGAAAACCCTACGAAACAGTCAATCTGCCAGTGGGTCAGAGTGGAATGCTTCAGGATTTAAGCGGTCCCTATGACCTCTGTGAAAGAAGCACTTTAACTGACACCAGGGTAAACAACAGAAATAAAACACCATGTTACAACTCAAAGTGTGCAATGCACACAGCTTCTCTCATAACAGAATTCCTCTACAGCAATTATTCTGCTGTGAAGTCGCTGCATCTGTACAGAAGCCTCAAGGAAAAAGAAAAGGGGAGGGGAAGTTCCTACAAAAGCAAAGAAACACATCTCCTGCAGGTTGGAACTCCAGGTTTTCTCAAAGCAAATATTTGTATTTCTGCAGGGTTTAGTAAACACTTACTAAACTACCACAATTCTTAAACTAATTCCCTTCTCCCCAGGTATGCAGTTGTGGGTGTTATCAGGAGAAGACACCTCTATGTCATACAGGAGATGTGCACATATTTAGGTCAAATCTCACTGGAAAACAGGGCAAAGCAATCAGCATTTACACGTATCAGCTAAGGGAAAAATACTTACGAAACAACTGTATTTGTTGAGACGATGTATTCTACTTCTTTGGTCCAAGGGTTCATGAAACTGAACCAGCGACTCCGCAATGTAATAAAAGAGCCATCTTTTATTTTAAATTTGTAGCAGTTAGTTGTAATTTTTTCTCTTGTCTGCAAAACTAAAGACAGAAAGCAAGTAGCCATGTGTTAAGCTATGAGTATCAGGAGCCCTTATCAGGGAAAACTCACATTAATTCTTCCCTTCACCCCTGGGAAAAAAAAGAAGAAAAGAAAAAAAAAAAAACTATTTCTGCAGTCATCCCCCCTCACCCAACCTGAACCTCAAATATTCACTAAAAATCCGTGGAAGTCTAAGATAATCATATTGCTTGGCATATACAGTACAATGTTCTTCAACTAAAGCATTCGCAAACAGAGAGAAATCCAAATCTTTTCAAGTTTATTTAGTTTTCTTAATATACAATTGCTCCCAATATTTTTACAAAGTTTCTTTATTGAATTATCAATAATCGTACCTTGTCTATGACATTCTGCAAGATGTCCTATATCATCTTGATGAAAATATTCATAACATGAAGTACCTAGAAGTTCCTGGGGTAAGTATGCCAGAATGGCTGTTGCCCTTGGGGAAGGGAGGTAGAGGTAGGGGAAGAAGAAGAAGAAAAAAAAAAAAAAAATCAGAGAAAACACCTTGGTTTCGCATTGAAGTAGTAGTGATAGATTATTAAAATCACACTGAAGTTGGGTAAGGCTCAAGTAATACAGAAAGGTATTTTCAGCTTAGAAGGTAAAAAAAATTAATTAAGAATACTCTTTTTAATTCTCAGGTAATTAAAAAAAGTAAACATCACCAACGGCCCTCAGGTATTATATTTGACCTATCACCACCAGCAGGGATGTAAGACTTTCTAACTAGCTTTGGAGGCATATTATGTTTTTGAGTATTTAAACTTGAATAAAGCTGACTTGCAGCAGCCACAAGATAATGCACATCTTTCTGCATAAGATGCCACTGAAAAATATCAAAGGTTCGGAGAACTGCCATGTTCCTTTGTGTACCCACAGTGCGGCTGTTGCACAGAGGCCAAATTGTATTGTAAGAAGTATTTCAGCCTTAAGAGTGGGACAAAAAAAACCTGCAACACCTGCACCCACAAAAAAGAAAGGTTAACAAATAGAAGTTTCCTGAATAAGCACTGAGACCTACTATGTGTATCTGGATCGAGTGCACCCTCAGTAAGTTTGCAGATAACACCAAGCTGGGTGGGAGACTTGATCTGCTTGAGGGTAGGAAGGCTCTACAGAGGGATCTGGACAGGCTGGATTGATGGACTGAGGCCAATTGTATGAAGTTCAACAAGGCTCCATGCTTGGTCCTGCACTTGGCAACACTACAGACTTGGGGAAGAGTGTCTGGAAAGCTGCGCAGCAGAAAAGGACCTGGGGGTGTTGGTTGACAGCAGCTGAATATGAGCCAGCAGTGTGCCCAGGTGGCAAAGAAGGCCAACAGCATCCTGGCTTGTATCAGAAATAGTGTGGCCAGCAGGACTAGGGAAGTGACTGTTCCCCTGTACTCAGCATGGTTGAGGCTGTACCTCAAGTACAGTGTTAAGTTTTGGGCCCCTCACTACAAGACAGACATTGAGGAGCTGGAGTGCGTCCAAAGAAGAGCAATGAAGCTGGTGAAGGGACTAGAGAACAAGTCTGATGAGGAGTGGCTGAGGGAACTGGGGTTCTTTAGCCTGGAGAAAAGGAGGCTGAGGGGAGACCTTATCACTCTCTACAACTACCTGACAGGAGGTTGTAGCCAGGTGGGGGTTGGTCTCTTCTCCCAAGTAACAAGCAATAGGACAAGAGGAAATGGCCTCAATTTGCGCCAGGGGAGGTTTAGATTGGATACTGGGAAAAATGTCTTCACTGAAAGGGTTGTCAAGCACTGGAACAGGCTGCCCAGGGAAGTGGTTGAGTCACCATCCTTGGAGGTATTTAAAAGACGTGTAGATGTGGTGCTTACGGACATAGTTGGACTTGGCAGTGTTAAGTTAAGGGTTTAGACTTGATCATCCTAAAGGTCTTTTCCAACCAAAATGATTCTATGACTCTAAGGAAACATTACAAGTATTCACATGAGAGAAATTTTCAAACTGGCTTTTGTCTGGTGAACCTTACTGCAGGACACAAACTGCTGACAGCTCCAAGACAGCTTTGATGAATTATCTCTGAGAGCCTATGGAAAACCACAAAGCAGCAAAACATAGAGTCTATCTTTAAAAAGGAAGAGCTAGGAACCAAGTCAACCTTATTCCAGTAGTTTTCTAAGAACTTCAGTAAGCAAACCTTTTACCAGCACTGCAGTGGTGTGAAGCCTGACACAGATGGGCAACAACCAATATGGGCATCAGTAAGCAACTTATCAAACTTTTTACATTTACTTTCATAGCAGGATAAACAGACTTTTTGGAAAGGAGAAGATCCATCAAATTACAGCAGATATCAAAAGACTTAGTGAATTCAGTATCTGACCATATTCTATTAAGCAAGGAAGGAAATTGTTCTTGTCCTTCTTGAACTTCATCCTTTATTTACTTTTTTCCTTAGCTCCTTCTCTGACTTGACAAGGCAGCTTTGAATTCTGAAGCTGTATGTGATGTGATCTGCATATATAATAAACTTAATTTTACTCTCAAACTCACCATCAAGAGGCATTAAAAGTACTGAATTAGTAAGAAGTGGGATGGTTCTCTTTAAAACTCCGTTCTGTGTAGCTTGCCGTTTTGACAGTGAACTGTTAAGCAGTTCTCTGACTGGTAGCTCAGCTAATTAGTACCTAGTCTATAGCAGTTCTTCTCCAGGGACCATGCAATCCGTAAAGACAAGTTAGGGTTATAGAGAGTTTAAGTGTTTCCTTCCTGAATTCCCCTGGGCAAGTGACAAAGGAACAGTGCAAGTCTATATGAACAAAAAGTCCAACATAGAAATAAAAATTCATAATTTTCAACAGTTACAGGTGCCGAAATATTCTCCAGTGGAAGCTGGGATCATAGGATGCCAAATTTAAGCCTAATGAGAGGCTTTCTTCTAAGAAAATTCCCTTTCAAAGAGCCCTTTGAAGTAGTATACACATTCCAAGGTCTGTAAACAACAGCTGAAAACAATTAAATGACAGTATACGTGTTTCAGTCCAACAGGTCAACATCTTCTGAGTCTTACTATTTTAGAAATACTTCAAAATTATCCATCAGAGGAATATGTCTGATCTTTTGAAAATAAAACTTGTTCAAAAACTACCATACTTTAGCAGAACCGCACACTTTTTCCAGCAACAGAAAGGCTACAGATGCTCTCATAGCTCCCAGAGTGATCACCAGCTCTAAGCACTGCTGCTGAAGAGTTGGGATTTCAAAAAGCTTTTTATCAAATTAAACCCAAAAAACCCTCAACCATCCCAACCAGATAACTCACACACACACAAAAAAAAACCAACCCCAACAGATTCTCCTTACTGTACTTCCTCTCCAGACTATCAGCTCTATTTCCTCTCAAAGTCCACTAAAAATCAGCTGACACACCAGACACACCCCTGAAAAAAATTCCAGCAGGCAGATTCTGGCAGAATTTGGAGCCTGGGCTTTTGTACATTGTAAGCAATCGAGCCTGAGCCACAGGTAACCTGAAATGGCTTCATCTAGGCAGTCTCAATCCATCTTGACAAGGAAGAGAACCAAAAGCAGCCCTCTCAGCCACCTCAATGGAACCGCTCCATTAACATCCTTCAACCACCTTTTTTCCTCTTTGATAATGCCAGTTATTTTGGAAGGCAACTCAGGTCATGTGTCTCTGCTACTTAAGCAAATTCAAACAATTTCTTTCAAAAGAGACAAGAATTAGCCTTTTAGATAATAAATAAAATTGATGTTTGAAAGAAGATACCACACTAGTACAAGTTCTCAAACCTTTTCCAAGAAGCAAAGCTTACGAAAAGCTTGCTTTCTTATAAATACAAAAGATCACATACAGAAGTATTCATTCAGCAAAATGTGTCCAAGTATATAGTTAAATAAATATATATGCTATCAGAGCCTAGCACAGCCTGTGCAATAACTTAACTATGTAGTGTTTGCACAAGTTTTCAAACAACAAAGAGGTAGCAATTACAAAGGCCAGTTTAAAAATAGGGCAGCATATTCTTCTGACAATTACATATATACATTCCCTTAAAAAACAGGCAGAAACAATCCCTGGATTATTCTGTCTATTAAGCCATATTTCTGGAGGTTTGTTTGGTTTGGTTTTTAAACTTAATCAGTAATACTGAATAAATACACAGTAATAGCTTTGAGTTGGGTCTCAAAAAACAGAATTAACTTGCAGTCAGGACTCAGTAAAAAGCTGAAAAGAGCACTCCTTTCTTTTTTTCAGTAGTATTTACACTGCTTTAAGTAAAGCAGCATTGAATAGTGACTTATTGTGGAAGTTATTACAAGTATTCTTACCTCTGATCTACAAAAACAAATTTCCCATCTATTGCATGTCGAGAAACATATTCTGTAGGTTTCACCCTGATCTCACCGTTGACCGGCTGTGGTACTACGTGAGGATGCAGCCGTCCAATTGCAACAAGACAGCTTAAATTACAACCCTCATTATCTGGTTCATTATCTTCATCTAGTCCCATTTTTGTTGGCGGCCAGCTTTTTAAATATCCTGTACTATGAATAGTGCAAAAGCTTTTGCGGTCTGCTGTAAAAAGAAAAAAACAAACAACAAAAACCAAAAAAAGCAGTTAGGTCACGGATATTGCTTTGAAGAACTTCATCTCAGTTCTGCTAATAATGCATCTCCTCCTGGATAAGAATCCAGGAAATTTGAGATACTGTTCACTAAGGAATTTTTCAGCACTCCTCCTTCAATGCAGCTAATCTGAGATAATAAACAAGTCATCCCTGCAAAATCATTGTTTATACTGAAGCACTACATAGTTCAGACCAAGGCTGCTTTTGATAATCTTTAAGTAGAAATTGCATCACATTTTATTATTTCAGCAAAAGATGCAAATAATATAAAGGCTTCATTGAAGAAACTAGTGTATTAATAAATAAGATGCCTTTTTCAACTCAACATGAAGCTCCTACAAAACAGCGGAACAATTTGTTTGGCAGAACAGACACTGTTTGGAGTATATATGGGATAGCTGTACATAGAGGTGAGGATGAAGATTCACAGTGACAAGTAATACAGTCAGTATCTGAAAGGAGAACTCTTATTTCTCAGCACTGAGCAGGCCTTAAAGCTGCAAGGAAGAAGATTTTCATAGAGAGGTAGAGTAAGAGGCGTATGCCTCACAACACAGACTAGTTTCCTCAGGGATGAGCACTAAAGCTTGATCCGAGGTCCAAGCTGTGTCTGAGCCTAGTGGGGGTACTTGGGGCAGCTGTCACATCTAGTGACAAAACATTGAAGTTGCTTTCTGTTCTCTAGTTCACACTTTCCACTAACTAACACTAAATGTATTATCCAAAGTACTCAAAGAAGCAGCTTTTAAATTTGGACTCAATATATATTCCAACATGTCTAGAATAATACCCTGCAGAAGAAAAAAAATATTACCAACTTTGATAATGTTATGACCAAATACTTCTGGTGTAGGAATTCTACATTTCCAGTACTCAGAATGTACCAAAACCACAGATCAGCTCAGAGTAAACTCATTTTTTAAGTTGGATATCCATGCAGATATCACTTGTCAAATATGGAGCAGAGAAATAGAATGAGTAACAGCTCCCCTTTGTTGGGGACATTGGCTAGAAGGTCAAGACTGAATGTGATATGATCGATGCCTGAAGAAGATGCAATAACCACACCAGAACTGTCAGCACAAACTACCTGAAAAAACTGCAAGAAAGAAGAGAGGAGAATTTGGCTTTATATTCTAATACAGTGTGTAAGAGCTACTGGGTGGGGTGTGTGTGAAGTAATAGACCTAGTTCAATATCTAGACATAGTTCAAGCTTTCAAATCTCTTCATTGACATTGTTCAATAAATGTAAAAAATTTAACTACTGCAAATGAGCAATTGCATAAAAAAAGCCTGACAGCCATTACATTTGATAATAAAATACATAATTGTTACCTTTCTTCTTTGAACAGGTTGAAGGAAAATCCTTGTCTTCTACTTTCACTGAAGGCCTATTGCACTTCATCCTACAAAAGAAGGACCGTCTTGCTCCAGAACACAGTCGTGATGGCCCAGGTGTTATATCAGTTTTAACTGGGAGTCCAGCTGTAGCAAACAGAGGAAGTCAGGAAGCCTTCTTTGTCAGGTAAAAAGTTAACCATACAAATGATTACATCATGCGACCCAACCGTACAATGTTTCAGTTTTGCTGGGACTCAGACAGAAGTCCTTTTATATCCTTCTTCAGAAGCAGAAGTCCTATTTTGGAGATTTTCATGTAAGTGAATATGTGCAGGCCTCAACTGACCATATCAACATTAGAACTTCTGATTACACTTTCTAGTGTGAAAACATTGACACCAGCTTGAGAACAGAGAGTTCTAAATGCAAAAGATCAGCAAAAGACTGTACAAATCCACACAAGTCTTGCAATAAACACTGTGATTTTTTTGACCACTAATCAGCTGATTAAAACTAGACATTATTTACCCATACCCAGAGTAGTACTTCATACATAGTCACTCAATAGGACCACAACCCTTCAGACCAGAAGAGTTTTCTATCACAACACCCACCCAGAGAGCACATATGCACATATAGGGTAGAAGAGACCCAATGCCATTCCAGATCCGTCTCAACTAATGTGTTTCTAGACATCAGATTTTTTCATTGTTCTCATGGAAGGAGGAAAAAAAGGTAGCAGTGAACTACACAGGGACTGCAAATCCCCAAGACCTCCAGTTATGTGTAAGAAGTCTCTCTTGCTTCACAGAAATAAGTGCATATGAACATGCCCTAACAATAAGTCCTGACCTTTTTCATAGGATAACAGGAGATTCTTAGATTCTTTTCTGTGGAAAGTAACCAGAGAAAGACAGTACCAAAACACACATCAACTCTGGGAGCCAACAGCAGAGTGCTGGTACAAGCAGAGCTCCTGGCATGCATCAGGAGCATGGGTATCAGCAATGCCAGTGATGCAGCTGGAGCTCCAGGGCACAGTGCTCCAAGAGGTGATGGAAGATATAAACCACATAGCAACTTTTCCCACAGCTTGCTATCCACTTCAACTATTTCTGTGTGGGGATACGTATACATGAACAGCTATAAACACTTACAAAAACTTCTAGGGCCCTGTAGGCTTTTAACATAAGGAGGAAAACAACGATGCCAATGTTGTAAAGTGTGCCTCCCTTCAAATTAGAATTGAGTGAGGTCACCTCAAGGAGGTCAGACTGTCCTCCACCACATGCACTCTAAACTGCTGTTCAGCAGCGAGGGTACAAGCTGTGCTTGAGTCCCTCATGCCAACATAAGAATAAATACATACATACTAGTAATCTTAAGAATATGAGTTCTTGAAATTCTACCAATCAGTCTATCATGGCAGATGGGAAGACTGTAATTCATAGTATTTATTTTTGCCTTAACTTTGTCAGAGGCATACAAAAAAGGAGCTAGCACTGGATATACATGCTTGACAACCAGACAGAACCAGGAGCCAGGAAAACTTCAGTTGATCCAGCTGGAGCCTCTAGGCTCACTGCCCTGGAATGACATCTCTCAGTTTCAGTTTCTGAAGTTGAGCTGGTGGATTCTTTGAGATGAGATCCTAGAGATTTCTGCTCCTGACAAGCATGAGACTTAACAACCTGGAAATTTGCAGTTGTAAGATACTATCTTCTACTTAAACAATGCAGATTCCTGTTACAAGAGTGAATTAAACACCCACTCAAATGCAGCAGAGATACAGAACTACTTTGAAATACCAGAATGGAATAGAGCTAAGAGACATAATAGGAAATGATTCCAAGGACCAGGTTAAAAACTTTATAAGAGAAAGGTTAGGTCATTGATGGAAGTGGCAATAAGCAAGTAATTACAAAAAAAAAAAATCCTCTATCTTGACTGACAGCTAAGGATTACCAAAATAATACTGAGTGTATTCTGACCATCGAGAATGGCGGATTGGAACACAAGCTTCATATGTTTTATTAGGAAAAAAAATTAAACTTTTGATGCCTGAAGAAGAGAGGATACCTCAGAGGTGAAGCCAGGGAGACTAATGCATCTATATTGCAGTGCACGCCCAATCTACTCGCTTCTACAGTCAAGTATCTGTTTCATACCTTTCCCCTCAGCCATCTTTATGCTGAAACTTCCTTGGCATGACACACAATCCAAACAGCACCACAGCACATACACTTTTGACTTTAGGCAACTACTCAGAAGCACTGGATCTGGTTACATGACTGTTTTTCAAAAGGCGGTAATGCTTACTTTTTGCATCTATAAGCCTTTCTCGCGGTGCAGTGTCAGAAGAAGAGAGCTGCTCCTTCACTTTGGCAATGTCTTTAGGATGAAGGTAATCAAATAAACTTTGACCAATCAAATCATTCTGTAGAGATTGAATATTCAATCAAAAATTAAAATAATTGTTCAGTATATTTTCCCAATTTTAGCATCTATTATAAGCAATCCTTTTACATATTGGTCTCACCAAGGAAAATCAAAAATCTGAGATCTAGGATTTAATGGAAAGTATGTTTTCTCTGTATATTTAAGTTGTAACTACATTACATAGTAATTTATTTCATTATTTTTAGTAAGAGTTTTACAGAAATACCATGGTTAATCCACCCACCACCACAAAATATTCTGGTTTCTCTTCAGTCTCACTTCATATGGTACACATTTGAAGGGGAAAAAAAAATCAAAAAAAAAATCACAGTTGCAAATGTTGTCTTTCAATATTTATATAACGAGTAGGTATTTAGTATATACCTAACTAAAGGCTGGCTGAGGAACACTTTTGAAGCTCGTACAGTTTTTAAATTTGATAAGGAGGGCAGATGACAATAAGGATGAAAAATATTATTTACACAATATATGGTACAAGTTAAGCCTCACATTAAGGAGATATTAAAAACCCGGCTTTGGTATAATTGCTTCCCTGTTTCCATCAGTAAGTATGCTAGCAAAACCAGAACAGACAGAAAGAAAACTAAATCCAAAAATTCACGTGAAGCTATCAGAAGAACCTCAGACGGATTTGCTTACACTCCCAATTAGATAATGCTTTTACAAGCCTGAGAGTAAATCCCTGATCAGAATGCATCAATCCGTGAAGTAAGTTTAGTTCCTTTTCACCTCCTGAGTTTGAATGGAAACCAGAAACAATCTTCTCTAATGACATGGCAGAGAAAAGCGCTTTCTTTGCAACAAATCTCAGCTTTCAAGACAGACTATTCACATAAATACCCCTCCATGTAAATGCATAATCATAAAAAAAGCTTTCAAATCTCTTAAGACCTAACATTACTTAAAATGGAAAAGAGTACCTGACTGTAATTGAGGATCTTGAAGACAGATTCTGAAACAAACAGTATCTTCCCTCTGTCACAGCCCACAACAAAAAGAAATCCATCTGCTGCCTAATTAAGGAAAAAAAAATTACTAAGTTATACATCCTCATTGCATCATTATAATTTTTAAAAACACTTTGTATACAGTAGAATTTCTACACTAGGAGAGCTGCCTTAACATTTAGAGATAACTGAGTCAACAGGCAAGATATGAAATTACAATAAAAGTTTGGGGTTTTTTGCATCTGCAAACTTTTTTGGCATCATTCTGGGCATCATGCCCAGAATGTAAAAGTCACTTTTATGGGAAGAAAGAATCCCTGTCTTGTCCAATAATATTATGATTATGTTTAATAAGGCCTTCAAATTAAAATATTATTTTAACTGTATTTATTCCATAGCTCCTCTTATAGAAACCGAACATAACCTGGGTATTTATTTATGTGGCTGCAGGCAAGCAATTCCCATTTCAATAGCACTCTTCTTCAGTCACATACAAGCATGCAGGATTAGGCCCTAATTTTATAGCTTTAGAGTCACAATGCTGCAGAAATCAAATTCTGCATATTCTGTGTATGCTGCATCTGGACATTGCAGTGCTTCACAAATCACACAAACTACTAGAAGAGCTTAACTACTGACGAATGATATATACTCTCCACACTATAGAAGAAGAGTACAGCAAGCAGTTGAACATACTTAGCCATGTTGCATCAGCAACCTCAAAAAAAGGTGTTTGTTACATTATTGCATGCTGAAAATCACGTCAAGCTAGCCCACAGCAGAAAGTCTGCAAGAAAACTTGGTTCATTCCATTAAATAACTGAAGATTCTGATGGTTGCCATCAGAATATCAGTTTCCTCAGATCTCCCTCTTAAATGTTTCTGCTTAAATTAAGAGACACTAGTCATCGTTAAAACCCATTGACTTTACGGAGTAGTCTTTCAGATTTCTTCATTATCCTTCATAATCAGAACACCCTTAGTCTGAGATACAAGGCAGAAAAATACTGGTGTTTTGCTTTGGGTGAGTTATATTCACAGCCATTGGTCTCTATTAAAAGCTGAAACATACCCTGAGAATAAGATGTTTTAATTCATCATCTGATAGAAAAGCAGGCTTATAGTTTGCTTCTGTATACGGGTTTGTAGCACCTGAAGAAAACAAAACATTCCCCATATCACAAATGTAACAATACACACTTAAATGAGCAGTTTTCCTTTGGCTCTTTCTTATACTGTTATTCATTGCAAATATTCTTTAAAATGAAAGCTGCTTTTTTTATTTTGTTTTATTATCGACATGAGCTCTGTTAGTATTAATTCTCAAAAAGAGGAAGCTTTTTTGCTAAAACACAAATACTGTATTACATAGTAATACAAATTAAATGCCTTCTGAGATATAAGCGTTCCTCTGCACATTTTTTAACCCAAATCCAGTGCTTAATTTATGGTCTATCCTCAGAATTAGAAATGAAAAGTAAGATATTAAAGAATAAAAACCTTCAAACTATTTTTTCTCTTTATAATTTAGTAAAACGTGGTAAGATCATGTAAGCAGATTGTTACTTAGGAACTTACAAATCAGTTCTCATTCCATGCCAAAGATAAAAAACAACATTACAATGCCATCTCACAATGCCAAACGCCCAAAACTAGCAACAAATGAGGCAGCTATTTATTAAAGAGTAATTCTTATCATTCTGTTCCCTTCATAAAGGCAAAAGAGAGTCAAATTAGTAACCACTGAAGTGCTATGAAGTACTAACCTAATCAAGTGACAGTGGCAGAAAAAGTTAAACCTTTCAAAAATGCTAGGATAAATATGATTGGAAGACACCAGGCCTCCTAGAAACTAGAACAGTGAGCCCGTCTTTAAATTAACTGCACCACTAGGGGTGTATTTCTTGAAGGCTTAAGCTTTCACCATCATCACTGATAGTACCCAAGCACTGATTCACTCTCATATGAAGCTTTAAGGACAGAAATAGAGAAATCGCAACAATCCCAACTTTTCCAAACTTCCCTTCAGGTGCTTGTAACAGAAACTAGTTAAAGAGACTAAAATTGAATTTTCAAAGTACTCTCCATTCTTTCACACAGAGCTAAAGGTATGAACACAAAACCTCAGAAGTCCTGCAGAAATATTACTTACACCTAAAATCTAACCTCTCTATCCAACCAGTTTTGCACGCTGCCTGCTTAAGAGCACTGCATAGTGCTACACAAGACTGAACTGTGCACTGCCACTTAAGCCCTTTGTTCCCTCCCCAAACCTGCCTCAGCTGCTTTGCTTTTGTTGCAACTAGTGATGGTTATCAGTCAGGTCAGACGATAGAAAATTATTCTTTTCTCACCCACAAATTTCCCAGCTGGATCAGGATATTGGACCACGAACCAGTAAGGTATAAATGAACACGCAGCATCAAATGCTAAGAAAAGGAGAGAAGTCCTCCCAAAGTGTCTTAACTTACTCCTTTTTGGCAAAAGAGCAAGAAAGGGAGAGAAAAATCATGGCTTTGGGGAAACTCCACTCCCAGTGAACTTACCACGTAGTGTTTTCATATGCTGGACAGCCATTCTCAGTACAGTGAGTTTATCTAGCTTTCGAGACATAGCGTTGCACGTTGGTACCAGAGATGCCAGTTCATCTATAAAACTGTTCATTTTATCTCTACGCCTTTTTTCTATTTGACTGTGAGCCTCCCTAAACAAGTAAGGTGGTAAGGAAAAACAGAAAAGCATGTGAAAATCATACAAAAAAATCCCCAAATCCAGTATAACAAAACCACAAAAATAACCTCCTCCTGATAATTAAGTTACCCTCTTATTCTTGTGAAAAGGACATCCACATACAGAATTCTTGAGATATTTTATGTTCATTATGTGGGTGAGTAACAGTTAAAAGCAATAGGCAAGGCTGCAGCACATGGCTCTCATTTACCAGAAAACACATATAAAGTTGGCCACAGTACACTGAATTCTTATTCTGAAACAACCCACTAAACAGTACAAAATTACCTGAGATTTCTACTGCTGTATAACACTTTGTTCTGAGCACATACACCAAAATATAACTGGAATCATAAAGGTCACAGGTAAGCAAATTCCAGTGTATATAAATATTGAATAAAGCATTCAATTAAGAAATTGTAATCGGTATAGTGTATGAATGTACTAAGTATTTAAAACTACCTTCTGCTGTGCCAGTATAAGTCTTCTACACATCCTACAGCTTTCCATTTGAAGTATTTGAGATACCTCTGAACTAAACTCTTTCTAGCCAGGAAAAATTAGTGGTAAACACTAAGTTATTATATTTTTGGTTTATATTTTCCCATATTAAACCATGGCCGTTAACGCTTTTACAACCCACTATTGAATCTGAAAGAAACAAGATTAATAATGTAACATTATCAGAAACACATACAGACTTCAGTTTCAACAGTAATATTAACAGAAGTGACTAAAACCAAGTTACCTACCAAGTTAGCATTTTCACAAAACTATACGCAGTTTATACATAAAAAATGTTAACAGTTCAAAGATATGGAAAAGTAAGAGAATGTCAAAGCTAGGAAAAAAGATCTTTAAGATATGAAACACATGCAAATATTTCATATATGGCAAAAGGCAAGAGATCAATTGTTTTCAATATATTTGTTTAGACTATTACCTTGCATTTTTTATTCTCCCTTGTTGGTCTGTATACTCCAATCTGTTGAGAAACGATATCATAAAATTACACTGTTGAAAACACTGAAAACAATTCTTTTAATGCATCTTACCTACTGATCCTCATTAAAATCCTTTTAAAAAAAATTTTTTTTTTGAATATTTATTTAACCTTTCTTCAAAAAATAATATTATTTATAATACTGTGGCTCAAAGTGTTGGGGTTTTTTGTTTGCCTGATTTAATGTGTTCAACAATCTTAAGCCGTTGTCCCAGCAAAGAAACAATTTGGGACACCTGACCATAGTGACACTGAAAACAGGTATCTACACACAAGATTCTACGTCAGTACTGTGGAACTAACATTTTACTGACTGTATCAATAGTACCTTCCATGCTGGTCATCTTTATCTGTATCCATGCCTTCCCTGCAGAAACAGAGTAAAGCAATATATCACAAATGAAGCACGATTAGCGACACTTATCAAACTATCACAAAATTAGAAAAAAGTACTCCTGTCATCTTTAAATCCGAAATACGAAATAGAATAGAATATGAAAGCAAGAACCTGGAAGGACTAAAGAAGTTGTATGATTTCTGTTATATTAAAACATTTTCTTAAATTAGTTGTCTCCCCTTTGGAGCTAACAAAATGGCACAGTTTGAGTGTTTGACAGTAAAACATGCTGCAGTTCAAAGATATCTGTTATAAAAATGTTTTTCAGCTAACTAGAGGGGAAAAAGGACATATCAAAGCAGATTTTTTTCATGCCTTCATCAGAAACAGGGCTACTAACTTGCTTTTACTGTAGTTAAAAGTTCAATTTACTATAGTTAAAAGCTGATTTTTGACTGTATGAAACTAACCAGGCACATTTTAATTTAGTAGAACTTTCAGTGGAGAGACATGGCTTACTTTTGTCTCGACATGAAAAAAAAAATGTCAGGAAGGAGGCATGAAGAACAAAAGGGATCCTCCTTATTACATTTTAATATTGTAACCATATGTACAGAAACAAGGAGAGGAAAGTGTAAGTTTTCACAGCCATATCTGGTAAAGAAAGTTGAATGTCTAAGACTACAGAACTGTTAGGCAAAAGAATTAGGAAGAGAGTGCTTTGATATATATAAATCTGTACAACTGTGCTTAAATGCACACACTTAAGCCTGGCTTATTCTGGTTTAGTTTTTATCTGCAAATTTTAGGTAAAGGGGAGGGAAAGGCAAGGAAAAACACTAAGCATCTTTTTCAAGTGAAATTGATTATTAAAATATTTATACTTACTCAAAAGGAAAGCCATCAAGCCTGAAAAGAAAGAAAAATAAAGTACACCACATATAGGAAATAAGAATAACATCTTAGATTTTTTTTGTTTAAATTCTTAAGCTAATTTATATTCTATTTGAAATGAAAAGCACAATGAAAACAAGACAATAGCAGTGAACATATTCTAAGGAGACAAGCTTGTTCAAATTAATCTACTTTCTGAAAGAATAATTCTGCTTTTTAGAGAAAAAGCGCACTTCATGTGAAAACGTAGTAAAACAACTAACCTAAAATATGTTATGCAAATCATTGAGATATTGTTTCATCTTCAGAAATGAAAGTTCTGTGCTTTATGTGTGTTGCCCTTCTGGTTAGATAAATGGGATTTCAGAGGACTCTAAGGCCAGAAATAAAATTAAAAAGATACAATAATAAAAAAGTATCCCACATTTCTCAGTTTTTGATTGTGCCCAGCAGGACAGATGAACATTTTCTTTTAGTCAGTACTAAAGTCCTAATTCTGAACTTTATACAGACATTAACATATCATAAGGAAATTAAACAGAATTTCCACATGCGAGCTAACTGCTGGCATCACTTCAAGACTGTAAAGTGATCTGAAATACCACCGAGCTTTTAACATGTTAAAAGGCTATGTTTTATAAGACCCTTATGAAAAATCTTCTCATATTTTCCATTAACATGCTAGTTATTCCTGTTCAACATTTTTCCACTTGTGATGCCACCTTTAGCTACAGGATGCCTGTTGTGATAAGACTCGTTTTAGCCTTAGAAAAACCCAGAAAGCAAAATCTAGAAGAGGTACAAGGTAAGTTACAAATGCTTCAGGATAGCTTGTTTTCTTATCACATATTATTTCAACTGAAAACAATACTCCCAAGAAAAGAAATTATCTGTTTATAGACGTGTGAATGAAGTCTTGGATTCCAGCATTTGACTAAAAGAGACCATAGTGGAGAACGGACAACCTTTGCTTAAGTGACAGCAATAGGTTGGACAGGAATTTGCCTGGAGGAGTGGCAGGAGAAAGAATTGAAGAGAAGCTGGTGCGGAGAGCTGAAAGCGCAGCTGATCAATATGCTTGCTGGTACTTGAGTGATGAACGAAGAGCCACACTAAAACAGTCATGTTCTTCCTTCCTTATTCCCTGACTTCACTGGTAAATGAAGCATAAAACTGGACACTCAGACAATGTATGTAAAAAATACATTGTTAAAAGGCAGCAAAAGCTGAACAGTAGCGTTTCAGAACAACATATACTGATATATACATACAGAAGGAGGAATCAAGGAAGTCTACCTTAAGTTCTATTTTAAAATGGGAATAGTTACTAGCCACCATTTCCTTTGCAACACAACATGAACTGTGGTACAATGACAGCTGTTGTAAATTTATTTTACTTAGGATTCAAGGAAACAGTGTTTTCACATATTTAATAAAATGCACACACAACCTAAAGGGCAGAATTATAACTTACAAGAGCAAGCTGTCTTTTGGAAAAGAGGACTTGAGCAATGCTTCCTACCCAGAAGAATAAAGATGGAGAAATCCTTTCTAGAGAAGAGGAAGTTGGTAAGATTGAGGCTGTTCACTGAATTTTGTAGTAGTCAATTCAACTAGAGGGAGTCATGTACTTTTCAGGAAGACTAAATGCGTATTAGAGAACGTACGTATGCTGTATGTTTGTGGCCTTTAAGCAGTACTTCACGTTTTGCACATAAGTTCTCCCGAAAAGAAATCCTATGCACAGGGAACCTAATTTGCAATTGTCATGCTCAGCGTGGATTAAAAATTCTACCCCTCCCTATAAAAAGAACTGCCAACAATCCAAAGGCCCACAGTGATGAAATTTATGCTAAGTTACATCAAAATGGACTACGTAGCTATGTTAATAATGGGTGTGACCCATTCACAAGTTACCCTGCAACTAGACTTCGTAAAGTGACAATTCCTGTGAGGTTTGCACAGTGAGTTAAAAGTAGGTTGGTCTTGGTGTACCTAGTGCAGAAGACATTACACATTTGGAAATTTGACAAACTTTACCATGACCTTCACTATTCTAAAGCAGAGTTGGTGTGACTGCTTTCTACTTCAAACACCTGCCCAAGAGAGAAATGATGGCTTGGACAGTGCTCCTAAGCAAGCTTCCCTTAAAGAGAAGCAGCTTTCTTGAAACAAAACCACATTCTACCACTGATTCAGAAGAAACCAAGTTTTTATTTTACCAGGAATAATAGTCTATAGTCAAGGACCAACATAAGATTAAATCAGCTGATTAAAAAAGCAGATCTACTGCCGCAAACCAGAGACTACTCAGATTCATATTCAACTGGGAGACCAAAATAGCTTCATCAGGTAAAGGTTGGCAACACACTGATAGGAAGTGACTAAAAAGGCAAAAAATAGGTGAACAAAAGGAACTGTTCCCAGTTTTGCTTCTGCTTTTTAATAAATTTATTATCTACCCTCCCGCTAGTCATTCTATTTCCTATGCAAACAGTCAATATAATCAACTTTCACACTGTACATTTATTTCATCAATATTAATTCCCCTCCCCCCCCACATCAGCCAAAGGTTTATTTCCTCAGCTTTACCACATTTGATAGCCCTCAATTCTAGCTGCGTTGAGATGAAGGTTGTATTTGTATTATTAAATAATGAACTTTCCTCTTAGTGCATAGTGGCTTTTTTCTTTATTAAAACCTTTTTGACAGGTTGTCAAGAAAAGGTTATTTAAAAATTGCTATAAATACTTCTATTGTTTCCCCCACTGTATTGTTGTGTTACAACCTCTTTTAGCAGTGTTAAATCAAGAGAAATCCAACTTACTGATAATCAGTAGAGCTTCCCTTTCTTTTCCTGTTACAATCCATTCCTGAAGTGCTAAGGGAACTGGAGATCAAGTCAGCAGGGTCTGGTGACATAAAGTCACTAATTGTAGAAGATATGTCCATCCTTTGGTCTGCCATTGGATTGTCTAACATTGGAGGAAAAAGAAAAAAAGCCAAAAACAAAAACACCACGAAAAAAATCACTGCATTAATAGAAGCAGAAACTTACGTATTTTTAACCAAAAAGCAAATCTCAAACTTAGCATTCTTAAAACCTGAAAAAATCGTAATTCTATTATTTCTTTTTGCTGTAAAA
This sequence comes from Aramus guarauna, assembly GCA_013400195.1. Taxonomy (NCBI): domain Eukaryota; kingdom Metazoa; phylum Chordata; class Aves; order Gruiformes; family Aramidae; genus Aramus; species Aramus guarauna. Next base: position 767,909 of record VXBL01003104.1, read on the forward strand.
CAGTTAATAGGCAATTTCTCCTTTTCCAACTCCTGGTGTATTGAATATTGCATTCAAACCACAACCATTCTCAAAATGCATTACTTAACACAATTGTTTTTAAGGAATTGTCAGCACAATCTTTACCTAAACCAGGTTTACTCTTATGTTAACTGGCCAGCTAACTGCATCTACCTAACATAAATAAAGGGTAGGTTCTGTCTGTATGTCACTGACTGGGAACTCTAGTTTTAGTGTGTCGCCATTTGAAGATCATATTATCAAAGTTCATAAGCTTTGAGAGTTCTAATTCCACTGAATTTCATGGAAATTCAGAAGACTTCCATAGAAAATCAGGTTAAATAAACACCTCCACTACAGCAGACCCCACAAATAAAAAACTAATAACCCAATGATGGTCTAAGAATACTAGTTAAAGGTACAAACAAACCTAATTAGCTTTTTAATCCAAAACATACATACACATTTTAATTCTCTAGATGGCAAATAATTATACTGTTGGAAGAAACTCTGTGAAAACCTTATTTATTACTAAATGGCATCAACTGTGAAACAGAACAGTTTTTACCTGAAAGCCTGCCTTGGAAGCCTAGATCAACGCGAGGAAAGATGATGATGCTCAGCCTGAAGCAGTTGATCACCTTAAAACTCTTCCATGCCTCATATTCTGCTAGTCAAGTACTTTCAAAAACCTGAATGGGAAGAAAACCAGCAAGCTTACAAAACATTTTCAAAACAAGTTTGTCAAGAGCAATTGCTTTAGACACAGTTTATGACAGCAAATAGATGTTTTCTACTCCAGGATCGAATTTTAATTTCCTTATAAAGCATAGAAGCTTTATCCATCATCAAAAAGGTTACATGTTGGGATGTGTATTTCCAATGGCCCAAGCTTTGGAACAAAGGGAATCTCTTCAGCTTCACTTCCTTTTAGGCCCTGCTTATCATTCTTTGGTCTTTGCATAAAACCCCTTCACTCACAAACAATGATCAGATCTGAACACATTTGTTGTCAGATGCTACCAGAATGAATCAAACTACTGTTACAGTGCAAGACAGGCTTATCCCTTCACTCCTGGCTGCCTCACTTTTAAGGTGGCCATAGCAGTAAGACAGCTTGGGCTTGGCTTACTATTTTATTCTCCCTTGTAACAGCAGTTGGCACTCTTGAAAGGGTGTTAAACATTGTTCTATTCTGCAGGCTTCAAGTTTTAAGTTATAGTATGGGATGTGGATTTCATTTAAGTCCTCAACTGTGTCTCTCAACTACACTATAAACTTAGTGGCTGGTCTGCAGGTGGATGTCCTTCCCATCCAGATTTCTGTCACAGAAGTTTTTCAGCAAAACTTACTATGCAAGACTTAAAAAAACTGTTCTAAGTCTGCCTCTTGCAAAAGCTTTGAAAGTCTTTTGGGTACACTGTTTTCTGGTTAATGCATCCGTGAACATCGTGACTGCCTTTCCAACCTGCAATGACAGCAGAACTTCCCAATTACACAGATCAGAAAGCTCCCATGACACACTCAGAAGTTCGCAAGTCAAACAACCAGTATTCTGTCAACATGACCACTTTATAACCAATTCTACTGAATCCCATATATAGACATGTTAAGAGTTATAAGCCAACAGAAACCTCACAAAATCCAAAGCTGTCGGTATAATTTTCTTCAGCTCTGCCAGAATAGCAAATTCAGAATTTATTTCAAAAGTTTAAATTATCTAAATTGCTGGTCCTGTTATGGTAATAACAGTCAGGATCACAGCTCTTAAATCTAAGATCAGGCAAGTCATTGCTTTAATACTACCAACTTGTGAGCAGAGGATCATTGTTGTTCTAGAAGGACAGCTTCCAAACTGCTGCTGAGGACTCATCATCCATCTCATCCAACTACTTCTCTGTGGTCCTCTCTCAAAAACGAAAAAGCAGTCATGTAGTTGCAAACATATGGGCATACTGGTACAAGCAAGTTAAGAGGCCAGCTGTCACCAGAAGGTCACTAACAAAAGCCAAGTCAGTACAAATTTAAGTCAAATTATAAATTGCCATTGAATCCATAACCACAGTTTATTTAACAAGGCTTTCATTCACACTAACACAGTTACCTGTAGATCAGGCCTTACTTTCTTCCTGTATTCAGCCTTTGCCTAGTTGTCGGCTTTGTCTCTCTTACTCAAAGTAGTCCAACAACTATAAACTCAATTATGTTACTGTGGTTTATGAGATTACTACTGTATTAATTTACAAGCCACCAGCTAAACCACAGCCACTGACCATTTCTCTGTGCTTGATTCAGATGCAAAAACATTACCTTAAGCCTCAGTTGATGTCCAGAAGTTACAGCTAAACTCAGCATGGCCCGTGGCTAAGCCCTATGAATCCAAATGATGAAAGTACCATCAGACTACCTAGGATGCCATTTTTTATGCTGTCCAATTACATCCATGTGCATCCAGAATACTTAATATAAAACAAATAGTTTCTAAAATTTCTAGCCCAACCACCCACAATTAACTTTCAAAACTTCCTGAACACCTCTATATGTGAGTGCACTTCTTGACCACACATGGAGCACCTCCAACGACCTCAAACAGAAGGCTGAGATGAGCTGGCATTGAAAAAGAAAAGGGAAAAAAGGGTGTGCAAGTTTAACACAGTCTTTTCCCATTAAGAATGCCTGCAACAGTCAGTATTTTAGTTTAATAATCAGAACACCGCACAAATCACTGGTGTGCTTTAATGCAACAACAACAAAAAAAACCCGCTTTGTTGTTCATCTCAAAAATTTCAAAGCAGTTCTACAGAAAATTTTTTGAAATCAAAATTCAACTGTGCTATTTTCAATTATAACCAAGTGTCTATATTTAATAGTTTCAAAGCAGCTATTTTAAGTGTCTTGACCATTTAAGCAGAACAAAATTACATAAAAAACAGAATTCTCAATTTCTTTTCAAGTCAGCCCTTTCTCTACCATGTCCCAAATGCTCATCCCAGTTCTAACAACCACAGTGCTACATTTTAGCATTACAGGAGTTAAGAATCACACATGTCTCTTGAAATGAGGTTTAAAGTTAAGAAAATGTCAACCCAATGATCAGACCAAAAATCAGCATGCCCCACTATAATAAATAGTGAGCAGTTCAGAGAACTGTTTTGTTGCAAGGCTTTCTTAAAATTCTGAAAAAATTAATATCTTTTGAGCCTCCAGCTGCTAGTTCTTCAATGTTACCCATATAAGCAAAGTTCAAATCTTCCATTTATGATGCCCAGCCTGTTTCCAAAGTACTCCAAGGACCTACTTGAAAAAATGCCATGTAGTCTACTTCCTGATTAAATTCTGTAGATGAGAATCAAATGGTATTTTGTCATTGTATCGTATGACACTGTCTTTCCACAGCCTGTTTGGGACTACTTCCTTCAGGATTCCCCTCCCTTGCATTCAATCCTTCTCCAACCCCCTGTAACAAGGCTAATGAGACAGTAAAAACAAATCTTACTGTTCATCCCTTAAAAAAAAAGTTAGATGACACGTGACTAGCTTAATCATGCAGCAAAGCTGATCACGCGTACATAAACACCTCTGAGCAAATCAAGGTCAGAGCTAAAGTAGGTCAACTACGTCTGCCAAGCACCCATCCAGGAGTCAAGACCTCTTTACACAAGCACCACCAGTTTCAGTTACCCCAAGGCAAGAGTCAACTATCTCCAACATACATACACATTTATTCTAAAAGAAACACAATTCATAACTTTATGAATCAGAAGTGTCTCATATCTTAAAAGCACTATTTCGCAATGACAGAGGAAAACCGTGGTGTGGTTTCCTTAAGAAGCAATTGAAGAGATACTCATTGTAATGACTGAGCCAAAAACAGCAACAAAAAGGAAATCATCTACTTTCCTTCACAGCAATATTCCACCTCAGAAGTTAACTGTCACAATATGAACTAGTAAGAAACAGAACAACAGGATTATTTATCTTTACTCTCTCTATTTCTTCAAGAGGTGTTGTAGATGTATGTATACTCCAGATGCGCACGCACTCAGTAACGTGGGAGATTTCCGCTCAGCAGCACAAGGACTGTAAGCGTCCCTGTGATGATTTCAAGATGCATACTGGCACACACACAGGCATAGCTGCTGCAAGTAACAAGCAGTTCATACATCAGAATCTTTATTATTAAATACTCCGTATGAATCAAAGGAAGATCTTTGAACTAAAGCAGTAGTATTTTCCTTTCCTTCAGTACTTAAGAAGCAGCTGTCAGAATACTTCATATTTGCCCGATATATTGACACTGTTTTAACGGCACATTTGTGTTCCTTGAACTCCCTAATATTATTTGCAAGAACGCTCTGTACTCCCAGAAGATAAAAAGCCCTGTGGCTTCCTCTCACACACAGATGCATTTCACCGCACCCTCTGGAACGAAGAAGTGATTTTACCCTGGTTTGCTTGTTGAGGTCATCCTTTTACCACTCGCTCATCAGCATGTTCACCAAGCCTGGCTGCCTACAATCCGCATCTGGTATTTGGAACTCTTCCCATCCCAACCTCTTAGCAGCGTTGGTCTTTCAACCCCGTCCTTAACCACACACACAGAGCAGCAGTGACCCAACAGCCTCCTGCCCCTCTCCTGTTAGCTGCTGCTGCTTCCCAGCCCCTCACAACATGGGCCATGCAAGTATCCCCTGCTCTGCTGAAAGCAGAGGCACAGACTTCAGCTGCTTCAGTGACTTACTAGTCAAACAGCTGCTTCCCATCTTTCCTAAGGAAAAAGTAGCAAGCTGGAGGGAAGCATCCCATGAATTTTAACCAGCCACAAAGCTACAAGATGAATCATTTTGACTTGGGGGGGGGAGTCTCCAATAAACAGAAGAAAAATTCCACAGGCACAAAGAACATCTTTCAGCTCTAGAAGTTAATGTAAAGACAGTTTCTCAATAGATCGATACCCTGCAACATACCCTACCAAAACCAGGTCTGTTCATCACTAGAGTGTCTGAGAAAAGACAAAATGAGACGTATCACAGCAATGTCCCGCAGGAGTTTTCTAGACTGTCATAGTGGTAATGAAGCCACAGGACAATATACCAAATTTTATCTTGTTCACAGAGCACTTAAATTTCCAGTTCAAGAGGTGCATCACATCCCATCTCTCCTTGCTTAAAAGTGAAGCACTTAAAATTTTTCTTTCCAGCTATTTTAACAAAGGACTTCTTTGTTGCTCTAAAACTGAGAATAAGTGGTAACTAAAATAACTTTCTCTTGCACTGTGGTGCTCAGAACTAGACCCAGGACCCCAGAAGTGTCTCACCAGTGCTCAGTAAAGGGGAAGCATCACTTCCCTCAGCCTGCTGGCAACACTACTCCTAACACAATCCAGGAGGCTGTTGGCCGCTTTTGCTGCAAGGGCACCATTGCTGGCTCATGGACCCCCAAGACCTTTTCTGCCAAGCTGTTTTCCAGGTGGGCAGTCCCTAGTCTGTACTGGGTCATGGAGTTTTTCCTCTCCAGGTACAGGACTTTGCACTTCCCTTTGCTGAACTTCATAAGGTTCTTTATATGGTTCTTGTTGACCCTTTTCCCTGGCCTGTCAAGATCCCTTTGATTGGTAGCGCACCTGTGTAGTGTATCAGTCACTCCTCCCTGTTTTGTATTGTCTGCATCTCCAGGTATGAAGCTTCAAACAACATGGAAAGAGAGGAAAAGAGGCTGGTTCTTGAAAGAGAACTGAACAGATTTAACAACCCCCAAAAATTGTATCTCACGTTCTTCTCTCAGTGAAGCAGATAAATGCTTCAAGGCTGGTGCAGTCCCACAGGAAGGCCTTACAGATGGAGCTACGGACCATCTTCACAGCAAAAAATGAACAATGGAACAAACCCAAAGTCAATCCATGCCACTTCCAGGAATCAAACCTGCTTAGACCAAAAAGGGTCTATCTGCGCTATGGATGAAGTATTTCCCTTCCTAGTAGGGGACTGGTAGGTACCTCTAGTGATAGAGCTAAAAGTCTAGCACACAATTCTGCAGAAAAGCCACTGAGTCTGGACAGTGTATCATCATCAAAAACAGCACCCTGACTAATCAGTTTGACACTCAGGAGATTTCATTTCCTCTCATGTCTCAAGACCGTTTGCCTCTACCTATTCAGTGAATCCCAGCTAAAAGAGTGTTTCAACAAGGCTTCCTAGTTTGCAATCGTTACTGAAAGCTTGATCTAGTATAAGCTTCTCGTCAGCCAAGATTAGAATCTTTGAGCTCTTACTCTTTGAAGTAAGCTTATGTTGGCCTGTTCAGATATTTCACTTTGGGCAGACATCAAAAGGCAACATCACAAGGGAACTAATCAAGCCCTTGTGAAAAGGTGGTGATGCACACTCTTGGAAATCAACACTAACGTGCTGCTGTTACCAAAGGAACTTGGCCTGCTTCAATAATCAATTCTCCAGTACATGTACTCCTTAGGTTTCCAGAAACTGCTACCACAAGGAAAACAAAATGGACCTGCCTTGCTCAGAAGACTGAGTTTCAAGGGATTTCTGCAGCACACCTACCAAACACAGCCATTACCTACACATGAAGTAAACTATAGCCTCTCTACAGGCTTCTGGAAGCACCAAGTGCTGGTCCTCACTTCACCAGATACTGAGTGTAACTGTATCAGTGCTAAAGTAATTCCTCAGCTCAGACATAGTGGCTAGAATGAGAGTAGCCAGTTCAGATGTCCCTACTTAGAGCAGGAACCAGTGAATTCTGCCTCAGAGCTATGCAAACATTTTACTGGGTGCCTTGTGACATTTTACAGACACACCAAGATCCCCACATGTATACTAGGAACATATTTTCAGATTTCATCTCAAATGTCAAGATGATGGATATTTTAATGATGCTTTTACAAAAAATGTATAGGCGTCATACAGAAGTCTGTAGGATAACAGCCAGTCTACAAAGAGTAAGAAAAATTACACTAAGAATTACACCCAGGTGTAACTATCAATGCAAGATTCACTCTCAATTAGCACACTCCTTCCTGCCTTTGAATGCCTTATCTCAACAGGTCCTGCTGATCAAAAACATCCAGTTTGATTTCATTGGAAATGGAATAAAAATCAGAAGGTAATGCAATCCTTGTTCATCAACCCTAAGCCATCCAAGGGATTTGAGGCAGGGGAAAGGTGTGCAAAAGATAGAGGGAAATTCATCCTACCATGTGAGTAAATCAATTATCCAGCATTAATATGCTTTAAATAAAAATCTAATCAAAGTTTTTGTTGACTTCTTTAGAAGCTTATGTACTTCCAGCATGCTTTGATCAGAAACCTTAATTAAAAACAACACTAAAACCAAAAACTCAATTGAGGCGGCAGTGGTTCTGTGAAGTCTCCCAAGTTGTACACATTGCTTCTGAACTGTCAACAAAATAAGATGTCTTATCTTGTGCTGCACTGTAGAATCAGCTTCAAAGCAAAAATTTTTAGAAAATTAGAAATTTTTCCTTAAGAGGATTGTACACAACCTGGACTGACATTTCCAGAGCAGGAGAGGCATCAAGATAACAAGTAGGTAAGCTACTTAACTCACTCCTCATGTTCACACAAACAGTGGGAATTTACAAATCAGTGCATCTTTAACTCACAACTCGGGATGCCTAGCTTTTGCACTTGCAGTTCAAAAGATGCAGCTTTCTGTTCCAAGATTTATCTGACTCCTGAATATGAGCACTAGTTTATAGCAGACAGATGCTTTAGATGCAAGTTTTAAGGATAACTTTACCCTCCAGTTACCCAAACTTAACAAGCTAAGTTTCATGCAGTTAAATATACATCTTCTGATTTAGAGCTTATGAATAAATGTCCCAAACCCTAACTGTTTATTGTAAGTATTACTATGACCACTATATGCTCTGGACAAGTTTAATTTCCTTACTGTAGCTAAGTGAAGCTCCTGTATCCTCAACAATTTGGCAAATATTCTTCCTGTAGTTCATAATCTCCAAAGTTGTCTTTCAATGGCAAGAAGGCAAAATCCTTTCACAAGAAGTTCTAAGAAATGTGTCTTCTAAAAGGTATCCATATGAAATACCAGTCTAACAAAACATTTTCTCATTTATTTCAAAGGTAGAAGCTGCATGTCAGAATCCCATTCTAATACTTATCCGGTCTGATTTGTGATTTGGCGTACCAAGGAACTCATTCTAGGATTTCTTCCTCAAGCTTCTAACTACTGCTTGCGCTTTAATATAACTTGCAATAGGATGTCTTGATTTGAAGATTTCAAGTGAGAACAAGCTTTAACTCAATCCACTCCTCTCACTGGCAACACACTATTTTAGTACTCCACCAGTTACTCCAGCTTCCAGGTACCAAATGCTTCTGTGCTTCTGTCAGGTTTTCATTTTCTTCTCCCCTCCTCATACCAGAGTATTGTAGGCATCAAAACTAGACCATACATTCAAGCTCTGGCATGACTAATACTACCCAAGTAATATTTCTTTACTAGACTTCTACAAAGTTTATACATACAGGGATGTTAGATATTTTTCAGTTTAATAGATCAAACCACTACATACTTCTTTTAGTCTCTGAAGTGCATTTATTAAGGTGACAAATCTAGTTTCCTGCATTTTCCTTTGGGTTAAATCACCTGGTCCAAATATTGTTAGACATACTGCATACAGTTTATTCTGTTTTCCAGTCACATTATTACAACAAACCCAAACACATTTTGCACGTGTGAGACCTTTCATTCAGACACCTATTGCCAAACAAACTACAACTAAAGAGTTTATATCTTCAGGGAACAAAGCATAGAAACAAAAGGGCATCACCATCATGAAAAGGAGTGGAGACACAGGTGGTTGTATTTATACCTTACACTTTCATTTCCAGTTTTTGCACACTCCCTCTGGTCCTGCTAAATTCCATTTCTAGCTGTAAGAAGCGTCCCTGCTCTCAGCACTCAGCCAGCCTGATGAAGAAAAGTTGACAGGCTGTCAAGTTCCTCTTCGATCCTAAAGTAAGCCTTGGGAAAAGGAAGATATTCTCAGCGTGCCTGGAACCAAGCTGGGGTATTCCCAACTCAGCTGCCTCTCTACTGTATCCTCTAGCATGTGTATTCCTGACAGGTTCATTTTTCCCCATTGGTTTCTTAAAAGCTCTTTTTGACTTTACACAAAATCAGCTGCCAAACACATATACATCACATCCATATGAACAACAATACTTCTTCCTTCAGACTATCTCAGTACTGTATTAGAGATTCAACTTCATTTTTGTTCTCCCACTATACCACTGGGTTTTAGATAGGAAAGCAGCTTTTCATTAAGTATATGAGTAGGCAGTCTGTTAAAAAAAAAAAAAAAAAAGCTGCAGATGAACATACGGTGATGGCATAGCTATTGTATGTGTTAAGTTAACAAAGTTTGTGTGGAAATGGAGAAGTTTACAACTTAGAATTAGTTACAAACTTCCAGTTTTAAGGAAATAACCCCTCCACACACACTCATGCAAGTGGCCTCAGCTACTTCTCTCTGCACCTAGAGTCCCTTGGATATTTGTGGAGCAACAATATACACTAACATAAATAAGGTCAGCAGTTTGGTTTCCTGAAGTCACACTATTTGCCAGCTAAATCCAAATCAAGCTAGTGAAAACTGAGACACTGCAACAATTCAGTACTTGCATGTTTTACGGAAAACACGCAAAGACATAAGCATCAAAAAAAGACACACATGCCATTTTCAGTCTTGCTCAATGTTTCAGAAATAATAGCCTCCCTCATTCCTGAAATCCTGGTTTTTAAACAAGCGATCAGCTGCTAAGGCTGAGAAAGGCAGCATTTCAGAGTTATGACAGCTCATACTGTGGCATTATCCAATACTCTGCTCTTCGGAAAGATTCACATAAAACAGTTTGGAACTGCAGCAATAGTGAACATTGAGAAGTAGGGCAAGTTCCCAAGACCCCCCCAGGGGCAGCACCAATATTGATACAGTGCATTATAAGCAGAATTGCTACAGCTGAAAACTACCCATTCAGCTGCCCAACCAAGTCATGCTTAGTACTGCCACAGGACAAAGCAAGCATGACTGCAGGACACCTTCTTCCAGTCGTGTCATACTTTCACCAGTTTCAAGTGACTGTGAAACCAAAATGACAATTAAAAGAAGTCCTTTAACAGGGCATTACAAATAAAGTTAGATGTGTCATCCTACCATATGCACAAATTACATACTCCTGGCTTCTTCTGTGACAGGACTAGCTACTTATATGTTTCCTTTTCTCTTACTTGGATAAACCAGAATTGTTGTGCAATGTGACATCTCCAATACCCTACAACGTGCACTTTACTAAAGCCAGCATCTAGGAAATTTTTGCTTCTGAGGTTTTGTAAATCAAAGCATTGAAAGAAAGACTTGGTGGAGCAAATCAAGTGATGATTTAGGGAGAAATCATGTATAGTATTTCCTGACTTTTACATTCTTGTACAGAGTGATAAAATACCTCAGTAACAGCTATATGACTTGGAAAAAGTCTAGCTCAAGATAAGCACGAGATACTGTTGAAAACAAAGTTCCACAGAACAGCTAATACAATATCTTAGTGCCATCAACGAGGTGGCTTCATTCCCTTTTTTCTTCTCTTCCTTGTCACCCTTCCTCCAGATTTCCCTTCCACTACTCCAGCAGAGACTTTATACAGTCCCCAGAGCCTGTCTGTACAGTGTGTTGAATCAATCTGCTCATCAAGCTGAATAATGAGAACTTGATAGATAGCACAGTCTTCTGGGGGCTTAGCAAGCTCAACCGTATTGCTGAAAGGTCAGATGATACCCAGAATCAGTGGAAAGCAAGGGGGCAAGACATGCCAGAAGAGGGGAAGGGGCAGAACTGCCCCTCTCAATGGCAGCGAGTGGTTAAAATATTCCTGTAACATCCCTTAACTGCACTTTCAGCTTATTCACAGCAGTCCAGCAAGATTTGTTTTCAACATGCAAATCCCTGCATGATTTGAGCAAGGCAAGGCGTGCTGAAACCTTTCTACTTACCCATACCTGCACTGTGACATTTCTCTACTCAGGATTTTGTTCTTTTGTGAATAACAAGTTATGATTACATAGACACGGTAGAGGAGCATTCCTATGAACTCTGTATTCATTGCTTCAGTGGGAGTTCAAGTTTTATTTTTTTAAGAAAGGCCAACAGCAATAGGAAAGCCCGTTACAGAAATGGCTGATGAAACAGATTTCTTTTTTTGTGCATCTAGACATTAATGCTGAAGTTGAACCACCAAATTTCCAAACCTGTGACATTCAGCTGCCAGAGGTATATCTGGATACAAGCCTCAGACTTGAATTTTTTCCAGGCAGGTTTTAAACCTATGATTTCTAATTTAAACCCACAGTCAAGTTTGAATGCATACTTTTACATTACAACTTAAACTGAAAAATTGTTTTAAAATTGCTGTTGTATTTAAAGCAAACACTTGCATTACCAAATAAAGACAGCCCTTAATAAAGGCAGAGTAATGATCAGAGAGCACCAGCAATTCACTTAATAGGGTCCTTATAATATGCAGACATCTTGACTGGGTTTTTTTTGTTGGTTTTTTTGTTCGTGGTTTGTTTTTTGTTTTGTTTTGTTTTTGTTTTTTTTAAGCAAGCAGCAAGTGGGGAAGAACACCTTGTCATCCACAGAAAAAAACAGATAAAAAACCCTGCCAACACCAAACATGCGCAAAAGAGAATGAAAACTTACTTAGGAAAAAACAAAACACAGCCACACATACCACACAAGTATTCTTGGTAAAACTGAAGGCCGCATTATTTTTATTTTTTTCTTAATTATCACTTTTGCTTGGATCAAAGATCCACCCATGCAACGACCCCCTCCTCTTCCAAATAAAGGAAGGATACAATACAGAACAAAGGGCCATCTGACTAACAGTTGCAAGCAGAAGTTTCTCCAACCCATTCTTTTATTCCAAAAGAGAACATTCCACGACCTACGCAGTTTGATCCCAAAGGACCTAGGAAGGATCACTAGACAGTTCACATTCCTCCACAAAAAGTTTAAGTAGGTTTAGATGATCTTATTTCCGCAAGTAGCGGGCTTCTGCCAAATATTAATAATACAGTCCCTTAGTTACCACTTACAAATGCTCATAATTATTTACAGCTCCTGAACAGTACGGAGGACGACTTGGATATCATCCAACAAATCCACAGCAATTAAATTTATTAGAAAATGGAAAGCTTTCCAGTTTCACTCAGTGGAACAAGACAGGCAGTAAGTTCTGTATAAGGAACAATGAAGTAAGCTAGAAAATTGACAGGACCAAGGTCTACAAAATCACCAAGTGTCACAGGGACATCAAACAAAGATTGGTTGAAAGGTTGAAAACAGCACAGCTCTTCACACATGAAGTGGTAGGCTGTGGAAACTCTGCTACGTAACAGGCAGACTAGAAGATCATGTGGTTTCCAGAGAGAGGTAGGACCAACTAATGGCAAGGAATTCTACTGAGAATTACCATCACATCTGGCTCACAATGTCCTTGAGCTGAAAATAACAGTGGGCTAGTGTGCGAGGACACGTGCTTGCCCTAATCTTACTCTTTGCTGGGCAGCCGCTCACAGCCACTGCTCAGGACAGGACTCTCCAGGAACAGGGTCTTCATTACAGTGTGCAGTGGTCACTATTACCTTCTTTTCAGTAATAGCAAAAGAACATTATCTCAATTCCTAAGTATTCAGAAAAAACCTTCTACTTACAAGAACAACATACATGGAATACCCATAGTGAAAGTGTAAAGTATACAACATCCTCAAAAAACCTTTGTAGGTTACCTCTGGTTTAAGTCAGCTAACCTGCAGTTATCACCATAACATCACGTAATACCAGGTGGAAGATTTAAATTCAGTCAGTACACATTACACAGAGTTTAGCAAGGCAAGTGTAAAAGCTTCTCTTACCAGAAAAAAACAGTCTAATATAGGAAACAACATTTATATGTTAGGTATCTGCTTTCATAAGTGGAATTTCAAACCCAGTTTAAACAACTACATTCCTATGCAGCACCTAGAAACAATAGCACTGAGCAGGGATCCTTGGAAAAGTCTTAGGCACAAAGCACCCAAAACACACACTCAGGATGCCCCACACTTCACCTTACTAAGCACTTCAGTTGATGTATGCAGTTCTCCACTCCCCTGAACTCTTGCCTACAGTTTTAGAAAGATACCCTGGATGACCTGATGTTGCAAGAATCTATTGCCCTCCGCTCACCTTTTCTGTTCCAAGGCTTAGTTCCTCTTGTTCAAAACTTTCAACTTTTCTAGTCTGAATTTGAGTAGGTCACCTATCAGCTAGTAAACCTCATTTCATTTTCTCCTACCAGGTAGCCTCATCAGGTCATTAACTGAAAGATTAATTCAGTAAATTGCTTTTTCCTCCTTTAACTAAGTTTAGCTGTATTTGTTTGGTCTCCCACTGTAGTAAGGTTGTGTTTGCAAACACAGTTCATTCCTTGAATTCTTTTCAGTTTTCTGTAAGCACTTTATGAAATACAAGAAAGTATTAAAGTTATGTGATAATTAACATAGTACATATATCAAACTACTTTTGTATCCAGCTTGATATCCTTGTTTACCAAGCAAAAAAAATAATTTGTCCACCTCTCTACTACTGCACTGAGAACTGCCACCCTCAGCCCCTTCAGATCTTCATCTTGTAAGTGTGATATACATATATGTGACTGGCAGCTAGTTAGAAACGGCACATAATTTCTTAAGCAAGATCTTATCAAGCCACATAGGCTGTTGGAGCGATAACTAAACACACCAACCTGCACCATTTGGCTTGCTCACCACTAAGAGTCTCTTCTGTTATCATATAACTGATACAGATCCTGACTAGAGTAACATCAAGGACAAAGCCAAGTGGAAATTGCCAGAAACAATGCTACTGACTAATCCTTGCTTAGATCACAAACAGTAACTGTATGAATCAGTTAGCTAATTCATTTAATATGGGGCTACATGGATTTTTACAGTACAGCATAGACCTTTCTTTGGGAGATTCATGTGACAATTTTATTTTTTTTATTAGATGAGAAGTTGCAAATCTAAACATTTAACCCTTTGTAACTGAAGTGTGACTGCAAGAGTTGTTAACCTCCTAGCTTCATCTTTCAACTCCATAGCACTGGCACTTATCTAAACCCACAGTGAACTGTTCAGCGATCCAAAATAGATTAAAAATTATCCTGCCAAAATAATTTAGAAAAGCTACAACTCTGAGTAGATCACAGTAATGTGCTTCAGAGAATCAAACAAGTACCAGCATTGTACAAAGGAGGGGTACGGATGATGAGCTCAACAGTAAGTGTACATATAACTTACGTAGCCAACACACACCTGAACACGAGAACACACACGTTAATTGGCTATAACATCCCTATAGAAGAATAAGCTGACAAAGCCTCCAGCGTAATAGAAGTATACAGAAACAGTCTTAAAAGTGTGTGTGTGTGGGGGGTGAGCTGTTGCTTTGAATGAATTTATTCCTTTTATAGGAGGCTCCTTTATCAACACCCGAGGTAAAACAAATCAATCTGCAATACATAGGAGCACAGTCAAGAACCTGTATTAATACCATGCAACATCCAGGCAAGTTAGGTTTAAGAAACATTGTTCTGCATTAGAACGGTACATAAAATCATCGAAATATAATTTCGATGACTGATGTTTACAGACTGAGAAGTAGGAATCTGAAAACTATGAAGATAAGCAGAACACAACAATACAGGAAGCCAGCAGGAACTAACTGACCACCCCTCTTAAGAGCAGAAGACAATGATTAGCTCACATGTGGAAATGATTCTGATGAGGACACTTTTGGAAGGATGCGTGGAAAATACAGAACTCCACCATAAAGAATGACTGAAGAGAAACTTAGAGGCTGTTGCCAAAACAGACTCAGCCAAGTTACATCACAGGGAGGAGTTAAAAGGGATATGTTATGTTGTAGTTGAAGGTGGAAAACTACAGTACTTCACTACAACATGCAATTAGGTTTGCTAGAAAGGGAAATCAAAGTTAACTGTGTTTATCCCTAATATTTCTTCTTTAAGTAGAAACATGCTAGTCCATCAAGGCTCTTCCAGGTGTTGGAAAGTTCCTTCTTCTGCTTCCTGAAATTCTCTAAAATCCACTCGCCAGCCCCTTCTACAGATAAACCTGAGAACTTGTACCAATATTATTCCCTGACCTGGTTGCCAACACAGTATCATTCCAAAACACCACCATCACCACAAAACACACACACAAAAGCAAACAAAGCACTCTCAGAACGGAGACAAAAGGATAACAAAAAGCCACACACATGGAACTTTAAGGGGGATTTTTATTTTTTTTTTGTAAATAAAATCAGAGACGAGTTACCAGGTGTTCCAAAGTCACCAAACAAAATTCAACAGAAAAATGGAAAAATAGATTTCATGGACAAATAACGGAAACCAGTACTTTCCCAGGCTTGCCAGTGGACACCATCATTCCAGTATGTTTAGGGCTACAGGAAACTAGCAAGCTACAGAAACATCCTAAAACTACAAGTCAGATGACTAACAAAATATTTGTTTTAAAAAATAAGAAGTATGCATCTGAAAACTGTGCCAAAGGAAGTAGATTACACAAGTTCTACAGCACACCATGAATGAATCCATAGAGGTTTAATTACTTGCCTGAGCAAATCCAGTTCTAAAAGGCACATTAATTTTGCCTAAAAAGTGCTCAGAACTCTGCTAGACTAACTTCAGCATTTAAAGAAATCTCAAAAAGTCTTGTAGACCTGGACAATGATCAGTTCAGCTACAGACAGAAGATCATCGATATGCTACAATGCTAACTAGGTCTCAAATGAGATACCAGTAAGCACATTTTCTTTTTTTTTTTTCTTTTTTTTTTTTTTTTTTTTTTTTTGGTGTGTGTCCTGCTTCTGAGAAGTGCAACTATTTGATCCTCAGTAGTAGTGCTCATATGCTCTAGGGAGGAAAAAAAACAGTCATTAATTCATTTTAAGTAGAAGGCATGGATTCTCCTGTCATCTGCTGACTTAAACCTTTCCTTATTTTCTATTTATATTCCAAAAAGTGTACATTACAGCCATACAGAAAACAGATGTTCATGTCCTGAGCACGTGGACAGTTCACCAGAATGGCTATTTGATAAGAACACCAAGAATAAATTAAGGTGCCAATATTTCTCTAAAGGGAAGCCTGAGTAGGTTTTAGAGAGTTCTCCTTCCAGAAAACAGAATACGTAGACAAAGTGACAGCAAGACGAGATCTATGCCAAATTAGAGAATCATTCTTAAACAGCAATTCAAGATTTATTTATTCATTAAATAGAAAGGGAGCAGAGTTGGGCACAGAGGTGCATGCAATTAGTGGACTGAAGTCCAAACCATGTATTGCCTTGGTGGAAAAAGAAATGTTTTTTTTCCTTTTAGTCTCCTTCTTATATTCCATTTCCTCCAGATTTCCTGGCAAGCCTAACTGGACACATTGCTGGGTCTCTGCCATTTTTAGATAAATTATCAGTTTGACAACAACTTGGACGTCAAGGAGTGTTCAGCTCCAGTAAAGTCAAGTGATCATGGTGAATGAACTCCTGAGAAATTTGCATATCTGAAACACTTCTATATTTGTTCATCTGGAAACCCAGAAGCACATGGTCCAGTAAAAGAATCAGAGGTCTAGCTGAGTTACTCTTTCTTGTTATGAAAAAGAATTTTAAAAATGGCACAAAAAATAGCAAAAAGTTCCACTGTGTAGCTCCAGCGATGAAAGTAACAAGTTGCTTATTTTTCTGGGTATCAAAACCACATTTATTGGGTTTTTTTTCAAATTTTTATGTAGATTTATGAAACAAGTGACTCAACCAGCTTAATTCAAAAATATTCTTACATTAATCATCTTCTTCCACATCAAGGTTGCACTGCAACATACTTAAAACAGCACTCTTTACACTTACTGCCTCTCCCACCTCTCCTTCAGGACTACTCATTTCATTAGCTGTGCTGTTTCCTAACCGACAAAAGCACAGATGTGTATGAAGCCACAAGGTGTATGGTATCAATGAACTGAGTCATCTCAAATCAGTCTCCAGGGGAAAAAAAGTTATGCTTGAGCCGCAGCAGATTCCTCAGCCCGCTACCTTTGCCCAAACACATATGCCATCACACAGCAGAGGAACAGGATACATGGATGGAAATGGTTAGCCAGGAAGGAGTTGGACTGTTGATGGGAGCTACTTTGTCCATAGCAACCCAGTTCAAATGATCATCAGAACTACTGTCCCAGTACATCCAGTTGTCAATGGACGCTGCAAAGGATTCATGTGTCATCACAGGACAAACTGCTGGGCATCAAAACCAGATAGTTCTTTTTGGCCATAGGTTTTTGGGTTTTGTCCTGCCCAAGTACCTGAGCACAGTCCTGGTGATACTGCCCTGGACAGCGGCATTTCCCACACAGGTACTTGAAAGCCTCCAAAAATTCATCAGTCAGACTAAAATTCTTGGGAGGAACATATATATAAAGGTCAGAGTCAGAAAACTCACACAGTGGCATCAGCTGAATACAACTGTTAAAATTTGCTCTGAGCTGGTAAATTGATAATCTCTAACAGGAACAGGAATGTAAAAACAAAACATCAGTTTCTAAAACAGCTGACTGCTGTAATGTTCTCTACTTTTTTTTCCCCTCATCATTTTATTCTTGATGATAACAGCATTAGAGTAAGATGAATAAAGAGCTACTCCAGCTAAGAAAATAAAGCAGGCATTTGCTATGGAAGAGTCTCATGATCAAGTCAGACAAATTAGGACAGGAATTACTTCATTCAACAAATAATGCCAAATACAGTAATTGAGTACTCTTTATTGCCAGCTAGGATCTTTTAAACAGACTGAACTAGATTTTTAAATGCTATAACAGGGAAATACCCATCTTTCTTCTGACTATTCCCAGGCCAGAGAGGCTGACCAAATTGCTTAAGTCTCAGATATGAGGGGAAAAAAAAGTGTGTGCCTATATATACACACACACGAGCCCTAAATGTCTAACAGAGGTAAAACGGAAAATTCCAGCATAAACCCAAACTAGCATAAACTCATTGCTCTTATTTCTCTCTTCCTATTAAAAATACGAATAGCTAATTGCTGGCCTTATATTTCTAAAATACAAATAACCTCTCAAACTTCTAGAATTTAGACCCAAACTGCATGGCAAGCATTTGGCAACATTTTGAATAGATTACTCTTTAATGATGGGAGAGCACTTCCAGCAACTCTAATGTTTTTATGTGACAAGTCCCGCTAAGAAATTACTGAACTGACTTGACAGGTTTCTAAATTAAACTGTAATATTCAGGGGCTAGTTTGGTCATTGCAGCAAAATAGTACATTCAAAACAGACAAATAGGATTAATTCTAAAACAATAGGGACAAACTACAGTATTTGTAAGAAAAAATTTCCAAGCTAATGCATAACTTCTCTTCACATATGCTTTTTCACTAAAAATGGCACTGTGAGAATGAAGGGCTGTAACAGACATCATTTAAAATGTCCTAATTTCACATAAGAAATAACGTAAATTAAATACTACGCAAAAACTGTTAATTGAAATAAAAGTTCTGTAAATGTAAATTTTTTACAGCATCTAATATCATAAAACTTCACTTAGATTTTAAAAATTAAAGCAGTGAAGACTTTTCAAAACTCAAAGCCATAGTAAACAGGGTATAGATTAAAACTACAGTATAATGTCAACTCTAGGACAGCAAGTTTGCCTAATCTTCAGCGGCTTTATCAGATCATTAAGGAAAAAAAAAAAATCTAGATACCAGAGCTTTCTAAGATGAAGCTTAAGTAAGTTCCTGGAGTTATGAATTTGCGCCATATCCTGAGAATAACACAAAAACATTCTTAAGTATGTTGACAGCACAGTGTTAACACTGACTTTTTTCCTTGACTCAGTGAATTCGTAACAAACCAATTCGTAAACGCAAATTCAAAGATTACATGAAATGACTTGGCAACAAAACATATTGGGAAAGGGAACAGCGGCATCCTGTTTCTCAGTCAACAATTCTAGAACTGCAAACTGGAAAACCCAACACGGTCAAGACAAGGTCAGAAAACGCGTTCTAACATAAACCTCAAGGACTAATCTCTGATTTTTTTGCAATGCACTCTGAACCCCACAATTTATCCCTGAAAAATCCCCGGGCCATTTAAGACTACAGGCAAAATTAATACTATTTTAAAAGGTTATACTAAAACTAATATGCTAGTAGCAAACTGCAGCATAAACCCCAAATCTCAGGGGGGTTTAAAATACAATTATCAGAGATCCTTGAGTGAAGGGCAGAAATAAAAAGTAGAACTTGAACCAAAGCCATTTTGCTGTCACTCTCAACACAACTACAATGCATAGACACAACATAAAAGTTTTATTAGTTTTTACTACATGCTTCAATTTGAAGTAAAACTATGAGTCCTAAATTTCTTAATGCTCCACAAAAACTCCATAGATAACAAAGAAAAATCAATTCATAACAATTCAAGAAATAAGTTTCCTTGAACTGGTTTGGTTGTTTAAGTTTTAAAGACAGAAAAAATATTCTTCAAAAAGAAGTTAAAATATATTAGTTTCATTTTCTCCTGTTTTTTCTAGGAAGTAACTTTTCCTTCTCACTTCATTCCATTAATATTCTGCAGTACAGCATTATTTAGCAATTTCTACCAAAATCTTTCTGATCTTTTCCTTTTTTTGTTAAGCAAGCTAGAAAAGGCAAAGCCACTTTAAGGAAGTTTCCAAGAGAAAAAGAACTTCTGATCAAGACTAATGCTCATTTCTGAGTTCTCTGATGGTCTTATTTCATTCTCCCTCCAAAACCTACATCAATGTCAAAAGGGTAATACTAACTTTAGAGTTTTCCGAGTAGTCCTGTATCAAGACTTTAAAACACATGGATTCCATTAACTTATTTTAGCTGACACAGAAAGGAATTAAGGCACACAGCTACAATTGAATAAGCATATATGACTATTATAAAATGCCTCCCAGTAAAGCGATTTGAGACACATAATGCCAATACACACTGCTTAGGAATTGCCAAAGACCTCCTTCTCGGCGTTACAGCAACTGCATGTTGGAAGATGTATTTCCATCACAGCCACACCAAGTAAGGACCATTAAGGATTTAGCAATATATTTGCTGCTTCCTTTACACAAGGTGCCACTAAATTGCCTTGTACCTGTGGAAAATAGAGCCCACTAACATTTGCAAGGAAAATACTGTCAAAACAAACATGAAAACTATAACCATCTTCCTTAACTGCTTACATTCATATGAATGGGGTTTTTTTAAAGTTAGTAGAGAACGTCAACATCTTAAACGACAAGAAACCTGGCTTGCTACTTCACCATTCTAAAATCCAGCAAACAATATTTCTTGCTCTATAAGTAGCCTACTGGCACCATTCCTACAGAAGACCAACCTACTAAACTACAGCACGGCTTCAGCTCAGGGTCACAAGTTCTTCTGACACCAGCAGCTGACCTAGAAGCGTGTCTGACATCAGAGACGTTGAATAACAGCTTCTCAAATGGCAGGAGACTGAAAAGGTTACAAATTCTGTATGCCTTGGCTAAGAAATATCTTTTTGCAGCTGCAAGGGAGAAAAGATGACCTGAACACAGAGAAGAAAGATGAATCCTTGCAGGCAAGGAAGGGGCAGGGCACACAGATAGTCCTGCACTATACACATGAAGAAGACATTATCAGCCAGTTCTTGAACTGAATTAAACTATACAACCACTACAGGAATTTTAGCAACAGCTAAAATAAATTTGAAATATTATCAATCTTCTCTGGGACAAAGACTGAAATGTCAGACTATTTTTTTTGTTGTTGTTGTTAATGAATATTCCAGACTACTAAAGCCTGAAGATGCTGTTTTGATCTGCGTTGTTCTGCAGAATGGATTAAAAAAGAAATTACATTTCTCAACATCTGGTGAAAGATCAGGTTTCCAAGGAGATGAAGTCTGGGCCTTGGATAAGTAGCCTTACTGCGTTTTTTCCAACAAATTGAGGTTAAAAAAAAAAAAGGCAGGTGCAATATGCAGTTCATGCCAGCAAGTTATTCACCTTGATATCTACCTCATTCAATGTAAAGTTCAATTAAACATATACCACAGGTTATTTAACAATATCCAAAGTGATTAAATACAGATACAAACAATTTGATAATTACAACTAGCAACAAAAGATCAAAATAAAACTTAAATAAGCTTTCCAAATAACTCAATACATTGCTTTTCTTTTTAAGAGTTATTCTCATTTTGTAAGCGCATCATTCTGTGTTGTTTCAGTGTCTTGAGTTTCACCTACGTACCACCACAGGAGTATGCAAAAGTCACCAGTTTGCATCTGATCTGACTAAACCTGGAATATATTTACTACCACAATGCAAGACTAGCATAAACATATATACACACACACACACCAGGCAGAGTTGCTGCTTTACTTTTTGAGCCCATTACCTAAAACCTACAGCAACTCTTAAAAAGACTGAAAGGCCTAGATTGAAAGATCTTTCATGACTTTTGAAAATGCCACAAAACGCCTTATTTGCATCTTCAAGCACCTCTAAAATACAGTTCCTAATTTCTATGGGCTGATCAAGCAGAGCTTTCAACAACTAAGTACAAAAGTTGATGCTGAGTTCCAGTCAGTATCATCTCAGCTACTACATTTATCAAAACCAATTATTTTTAGCCTGAAGTTTTCCAAGTACGACAGCCCAAACTGAAATTTTCAAACCATGTTTAATATATTAAAAGTTACAAGAGAAACCTTAAGTATTCTTTGCATTCTGTAAACTTACTGAGAACAAGCTACGCAAGCTTCAAAATATGTATTTATTTTGGGCTTCTCTTTGCAATCATTTGCATATCATGTGCCTTTACACATTTTTCTTGAAGACAACTAAAGTTTGAGAAATTTAAACTTTACAGTACTTTGAGATATAGGTAGCTGCAATGATAAAGGTTAAAAAATGAAAAGCATACAAGTTACAGAACTAAAAAAAAAAAGCCATTAAGGGATGCATGAAATTCACTTTGTTTTATTTAACAACAATGTATTCCTTCAGGTTTTCTTGTACCTCCTGTCAAAGTGTAACCACACAGACAACTGGCTCTGTGCCAAAACCAGCTTAAAATATTGAATTTGAGCATGAAAACAGCACTTCTGTATTCATCTAAACCAATTAACCTGCAGGTCTCTTGGTATTTCCAGCGTGCTTGGTATCAATTCACTTTGAAAAATGGTCTTACTCATCTGCAGCACGCAGGCTGCAGCTATCACATTAGGTCTCAGCTTTGTCATCATAGTCTTGTGTAGTGTTAAAGAACTGTGTACAGCTTTAAGCTCTGCCAAGTAAATCAAATGAATGTTCACTTGTTCCTAATCTTGGTTTCCCAAAAAGAATCTTTGAGACCAGGTATTTGAAGAAAAAAACTAAAAATATCCACTAAACTCCCCCACTACAAACATCACCTTCCTGATACATCCTTAGCAATGGTCCCCAAATACAGCAGGAGTCTTGGTAGCAGGCCCTAACTTCTGCTCTGGCTTTGTGGAATCCCAACTACAGCTAAGTTAGTTTGCTGACACCCCCACGTCTCCCCAAAGGGCCTTGTAGGGAAGAACAAAGCAAAACAGCTATCCTTAGGTTCTCTAGGGCAGGCACTGCTTGGCTAGGCTGTCTCTAGCCGTCCTTCTTTCACATACCTTGAGGCTACATGGCACCATCCACCACAACTGTCATGCGGACAGACAACGGAAACACACAGTGTGGAAGAGAATACGGGATAAACCAGCATATTAATCTATAACCACAATATTTTATTGGGTTATTTTATAGCTCATTTCTACAAGTAGGCATAAAATCATGAATTGTCATGAGAAACAAACCCACAAAACTTAGAAGACTTTTCCCTTAATAGGCAACTGTGGTTTAAAATATTCAGATTAGGTCTATAGTTTCTGACACTTCAAATAGCTATTTACATTTGCATATTCCTGGAGCATACAAAACATACATTCTTTTGAGGGCAGAGTTTAACCACAGCCTTCTGCAAGACCATGTACAGAGACAGTTAGTCAGTATTAATAGTTAATTAAAACAAACAACCTTCCTTTCCCCCCCCCTACAAACTTAGCTGCAGCCTGTTGCTGCAGTCAGTTGCTACCATTTAAAAAGTCCTTTTGACAAAAGATACACTGAACAGGCAGGACAGGTATTTTAATGCTAACCTATTAAAAAACAATTAAAATGTAGTTTCATTTTGAACATTCAAGACCCAACATTTTGAAGAAATTTCTACATAAAGACTAAACTAATTTTATGAAGAGATTGTATTCAAAACTGTTTAAAAATATGATTGCTATCTGCAGTCGACCCTTTCTACCTTGAATACTAAGAAAATACTTAAAAATTGCTGCGGGCATATCTGCTTCAAAAGGAAGAAAACACACCCACTTGTTTCTTCACCATTATTTTCAAGTACTAAAATCTTCCCAAAACTGTTATAATTGAGGCACCGGAGTAACAGAAACCTCAGCAATTAAAAATGCAAACTGATTCCCCTGCCTCTCCAAGCACAAAATCCTGATCTTGGGAAGCCACCTTAACGTTCCCAAGTATTCTAAATTCCCTGTCATAGAAAAATGTTCTTTCTCCTGTTGACAACAGAGATGCACATGCACCTGTCGGCAACAGCCCGGAAGTAACAGCACCAGGGAGGACGGCCTCAGGACCCTCGGGTTCCCAATAAAACCTTCAGGAGGTAACAGAGCTGCACTGTTAGGAACGAGGAATCACAGCTGGGGGACTGGCCAGTTGGCTCTAGTTGTCTACAGGTAG
Source organism: Aramus guarauna (assembly GCA_013400195.1). Classification (NCBI taxonomy): domain Eukaryota; kingdom Metazoa; phylum Chordata; class Aves; order Gruiformes; family Aramidae; genus Aramus; species Aramus guarauna. Next base: position 791,913 of record VXBL01003104.1, read on the forward strand.
GACCGGCCTCCGTGCAACAGTCACAACCCATAGAAATTTCCAACTACTACCATAATTTTGGTGTTTAATACACACGCTCCTCGGGCCTCAGCTAAAGCTGACTTTATCACAAGGCACCTGATTTACTGAGAAAGACCCAAGGAATCAGCTGCAGGACAGAGGTCGAAGGGACCCATTCCTGTTGCTGGGGAAGGGACACCAACACCTCTGCTCAGTGACTTACCTCAGCCCCCCTGTCCCTGAGGAGGCTAACTCACACCCGGGAGGAGGAACGAGCCTGGCATTGCCACCGCTGGGCTCCTCGACCCCCGGTTTTGCCCCGTTCCCCCCCTTCTGCCAAGCCGAGGAGGCACTGACAGCAGGACCCCCGGCCGCAGCTCTGCCCCCGGGCTCCGGACGAGCTGCCGCGCCGGCAGCGGGCCCGGGGCCGGCTGCGAACGGCCGCGACTCGCGTCCGCCCCGTCACCTCCGGGTCCTGTCACACCGCCGAGACAGTCCATACCGGGGCCGCTCCGTTCGCGGCCCCCCACCCCCGGCCCCGGTTCCAAGGGACACAGCCCGGCACTGCCGCCGCGGGCGCCGGGGGTCCCACTACCNCCCCCCCCCCGGCCCCACACCGGACGCGCCCGCCCGCCAACGGGCGAGCGGCTCCCCGGCGTCTTTGCCCAATGGTCGGCCAGCAAGCGGGCAACGCCCGCCCTCCTGAACGGCAGCTAATCCCCGGGCGCCCCTGGAGTGGGAACCAATCGCAAGGGCGTCTGGGAGTTTTGATCCCGCCCCCCGGCCGAGGGCGGAGCTGATGGGCGGAAGAAGGGGCGCGTGCGCGGTGGTGGAGGGAGGGCAGGCTGGGCCGTTAGTCGCGGCGCGGGACCCGGATGTGGCGACGTCGGCGTGGCGGTTTTCCGTGTAGGTTTGCCCGTGGCTTCCCGCGGC